>JACBWW010000043.1:122587-223072 GCA_020086605.1 Lanius collurio
CCCTCCCTAAACGACGAGCCATTGGTAGACAGAAATGATCTGTCAAGGGAAAGTACCGATCACCTTGGGCCAAAGGGGCGGACTGTGGGTGGGCTGTGGGCGGACTGGGGCGGAGCAAAGGCAGTATAAAATATCGATGCACGCCTCAGAGCATGGGGTAGGGTTTGCAGATTGGCTGCCGTGGGTGTGTGTGCTGGGCTTATAGAGCCTTACTCTTTTAAGGAGCCTTTAGTTATTTTACTAGCTAAGAGCCAGCCCAGCACTACCAGTTCCCTTTTTCATTGGAGGTCCGGTGCTGTCCCAGCCTTAAGATCCCTAATCCCTGCGCTCCCGGGGCATACCTTCAACGAGCCTAAGGATCCCAAATTTTTTACCTTTTTGCTAATTTTTGTAATTTTTAATTTTTTTTTGTTTTTCAATAAATTATTTTAATTTTTAATAAATTCTAAGAGTTGTCTCATTCCTCACATTTTCTTTAAGAATAATATTTAGAAATGGGTGGTTTACCACTTACTGTGTCAATCTGGGTGGGTGGTTAACCTGAACCAATCATGTAATTTCTGATTTGCAAACCACACTATAAGAGACCAGTTCTCCATTAAACGAAGTCTTAGCTCTTGCTCTGACCATATCTCTCATCTGTCTTCATGTCGTGATTTCGCCGCTCCCTGGAGATTTACAGCGACAAGTCGGGTGCGGGATGGGTGAGCAAGTCAATGAAAGGAACTGGATTGGTAGGAAGGGCGAGAGAAGGACATGAATAGGTCAGGAAGGCAAAGGAAAGGAACAGTCAGGAATGACAAGGAAATGCAAAGTTGGGTAGGAAAGGCAAGGCAATGCAAAGGAGGGGTAGGCAACACCGTGGGTGTCTTAAGAGGAAAGACATCTGTTGTCCAAGCATGGCGAGGCCAAGAGCAAAGCGGTAGAGAATGTCAAGGTGGGGGATGGGTGAGTTCAGCTGAGAGAGAAAGGAAGCACGTAGCTCCAGTGTGCGTGTGAAGTTTGCAGGGAGCTGCGGGGCAGCACGGCCCTGGCTGTTTCCCAGAGGGGGCTGCCTTCACACAGGGGCTCAGTCTCAGCTGGCAAGGAAAGCTGCAGCGTGTGGGGAACAAATCCCCGGCGGCCTCCTGCTCCAGGGCATCCCCTGGGGGCAGCCATGCTCCAGGCCATGACTGTCACCTGCACACCGAAGGACCCAGAGCCAGTGTTACACCCCACGGCTATGCCTGGCACATGAGTGGCCACATAAGTGACCATGGCACTGTCTGCATGCTGGCCCTGCTTCTTCTCCCCCAGCCGCCAGAGAGGGGAGGAACTCTCAGCCACCCACTCCTAAAGCCAAGGGCCCACTGGGACACTGCAGGGCCTCATGGAAGCCAGAGGCCACTGTGACACAGTGGGGCTGCATGGAACCCCAGCTCCACTGTGACACCACAGAAACTCAAGGAGCCCTGGAGACATTCTGATGGATGAACGGTGTGCTAGCGTTATCTTGTGTCTGCTGGGATTTGTGAAGAAACTGATAATCTGTCTGGTCCAGTGTCCTCCAGGCATTAGCAGGATTTGTCTCCTCAAGAAAGCACCAAGGCTGACATTAATCAAGGAATGAGGTTTGCCTAGCTTTTATTCCTCACTCCAGCTCATGTAAGGCTGTTTCTGAAGCAAATGGCTCTTGAACAACAACCAAACCAGCAGTACAGAGGTACTGGGGCAGTTTATTCAACTATTATGTTTTTTTCAGGTTTCAGACTTAAGAACTAACTGGAAGAACTTGCCTGAGAACACATAAACATCACACTTACATTATGTTTCCAATACTCTGACTGGCTGGGTAGGGGAGAGGACAAAGCCCAAGAGCAAGACTAACACAGAGAACCAGCCTCCTCACCCTGACTCACCCTATCCCTGCACAGCTTCCCCCTGTTCTCCAGGAATGTTTAATAATGCAGCACACATGGCTGAGATCACCCTTCTGGCAAGTGCCTGCTGTGGTGTGAGACCAATCATCTGGCAGGATCGTACCTACTGCAGTCTCCAAGGCAACAACTCTTCCTAAGGAAGCTGTCGTCCTTCTCACTGTAAATGCATGTCTTAGGTTACAATGTAAGATTTAAACAAAAGTATGTATTCTATTACCACCTGTTAAAATCAGGTGGCACAGTGTTCTTTGTCTCTCCATGACACATCCCTGATAACTCCACTGGAGAAATACCTTCTGTTCATGGGCCATCCAGCCTCACTGCATGACTCATAAAATTACATCATCCCATTGTGAGACGCTCCACCCAGGGGGAGGAACCAAGCATTCCTACCTGGATATAATCTGAGGTTTGGAACACCACAGGAAGCTGTAACCTACTGGGTTCCCAGAGGACAAGAGCTACATAACCACCACTGTACCTTCAGAGAAAGACCAGATCCTTCTATAGGATCTCTGCTTCAACAGAACCACATCTATCACTTCAGGAGGACTGCAGCCACCATTTAATTGGACAGTTACCACCACCCTGCCTGACAGGGTGTCAAGTTGTATCCTCTGTCAGTGTTTCTGTACTACTGCATTTATTTTTAATTTTCCTATTAAATTATAGTTCTGATTTTCAGTCTCTCACTGGTTTGCTGTCAAACTAGTACAATGCAGCAGGTGTGAAAAGCTTTATCTGTGCCAACAAGCTCTAAACCAGGTGGCTGCTGCTCCAAGGAGCAATGATGCCTTGGGTACAGTATTTCCTGCTGAAGATGCTGCCTGTCCATTCCTCATGTCACAAAACCTCTCCTGCTCATTCTTATCCGTGTATGCTGTTTCTGTAGCCAGCTGTGCTGCCAGGGGGATCACTGGAGATCTCTGCTGAGGTGAGGTGTGTGCTGCAGGAGGCCAGAGGAGGTTTTTGCTAGCCCTGCAGTTGTTTGTAGCACTAAAATGCTTCACAGTAAGGAAACAACTCATCTGCAGTGTCCCAAGTGGCTTCTCTGGGCTTCTCTTGAGCAATTGGTATTTTCTTGCTGATGGGGTTGTACTTTGGGGTGAGCAAGGTCAGGGGAAAACTCATTATGCTGTTTGTGTGGAAGAATCCTCTGTTAGGTTTTACATGGACCTGAGACCAGCTTTGTGTGCTTGAAAAGAGGACTTCAGTGAACATTCCTGATTGTGGGGTCACTGATGTGCAGTGAGGGATTCCCATCTCCCGGGAGAAAGCCAGAACTGCTCTTTTGGAACAGGTGAACCATTGTTGTAGTCAGGGAATCCTTGCAACAAATACTAGACAGCGATGATCATTGGAAGGAAATATGAAGCGATATTTGATGGATGTTCAGAGATGTTTATTTCCCCCTAGCTGCATGGCTGGAGTTCCAGGACAGACTCCCCCAGTCACGGGACTCTGAGCTCTTCCCCGGGCACACAAACTAACCAACCAGGAACAGATATAGGGCACATGTGACATGGGAGCAGGGGCAAACTCGTACATCCACTTTAGGGTCCCTCCCACCAGGACTTCCCGGCGAGGAGGTATCCCAACAAGCCATCTGACAGGTGGAGTGATGGTAAGACCAGGATCAGTGCAAGCATTTCGTGTTCCCTGTGAGTGACTGCTGCTGATTTATAGAAGCTGCTGTCTCACCTGTACCTTGCTATCAGCCCTGGGAGGGAAAGTGCTGGATTAGGTGCAAACTCTGCTTCATCATCTAAGTGGTTTGTTTGTCTGCTCCACATTGAGTGGAAGGTGCTGCAAACTTGCTCCCTTGGCATTCTCTCGCTGCGATTTTGTCTAAGTCTGTGCTCCCAAACCTGGGTAGACCCTCTCCCCTGCTTCCTTGGGCTTGGGTTTCTAGCAAGTTATCTGTCAGCTGCACCAGATAGTTGCTGGCATATATTGGATCAGGTGCTTTACAGGAAGTCTAGCAGCTGCCATGGCTGTAAATAGTGGTTACTTGATGTCTCTCAAGGGCTGGAGGGGAGAAAAGGTGTTTCCCTCTGGCTATTGGAGTAATGTTGCAGCACTCCGGAAGTGGGAGCAGGTTTGCCCTGTGACTCCAGGATGTGAGCCTAAGGGGACCTGGTCTCCCAGGCCATGAGGCCCCACTTAAGTAGTACAAACTAGACTGGAGTCACTGGGCAGAGAAACAAAGCAGGGCTGAGGCATTTAGCAATTAGTGAGCCTTCAGCCCTGATAAGAGTCTGAGTAACTGAGAGGCAGAGAGTCTTCCTAGCGTTTGCTGTTGAAGGATGTTATGGAGACAGTCCACTTACAGTTCTGGCTGCTGTGCTGGGTTTAACTTTTCCTTTATGTGGGAAACAAATCAGCAGCAGACAGTAGCATGTGAAGTGATTCTCCTGCTGGCACAGATGGGACTGTTGGGCAGTAACACCTGTGGTGATTTAAAGTCCAAAGATAATGTGCTGCTTTCTTGCTTGCAAGCCCTAAAATGGTTTGCAGGAAGGAGGTAAGAACCTGAGCCAGTTTGTGAAGGATGCTGGATACTGTAAAGCTGGTTTGGGTTTTATATACTTTATTTCTTCAGAGCTCCTAAGTAGAGGGGACAGGCCACTGTTACTGGTGTGAGCTGCTGCTGTACTGGTGACCAGACACAGGTGTCTGTGTAAAAAGCTCTTTTCTGTCAGATAACACAAGTCCCAAAATGCCTGTAGAGTTTTTTTCCTCCTCTTTAGCATTTCTCAGGCAACATGGAGGCTCTCCATCCCCACTGGACTGGCTGGGGGCCTGTGCTGGATAAGGAAGTGAGGTCTCCCCTAAACCTTGCTGTGCTCAGCTGCAGGAGTGAGCAAGACCTGGTGATGGATGAGAGGATAACATGATCCAGAATGGTAGTGGGGACTGGTCTTGGGAGCACAAAGGAGATCTGCTGGTGGAAGCGCCACAAGAGAGTAGAGGAACTAGGGACTGACAGTGAGAATTGATGCCTGGGGTCTCCCAAGAAGGCCAGGAGTCAGGGAAGTGGGGATCAGCCAAGCAGGAAGAGAGCCAATCCTCTTTGATGACGAGAGGGCTTTTTAAACACCCAAGACTGCTGTGGGTATGGAGCTGCCTGGAGTAGCCTGTGGCATCCAAAAGAGAAGGGATGTGGAGCAGGATGGTCCATGTAGCTCAGGATGCAGGGGCAGCCCTCCCCACACCCATGGGAGCAGTTGGGCTGCCCCAGCTAGGAGGTGTGAAAGGCTCTCCAAGCAATCGTGTGGGATGTTTTCCTTTGCTTCATTAGCTGTAATTTCTCCTGGAGATATGCTTTTCTCATTGCCTCCTTCCTGTAAGTCAGCTGTTCCCATTCAGGAGCTGACCTCTGGACAGCCTTGCCTGGGTTCACTTTCAGGGAATGCAGCCTTTCCTTCTACCCAAGTATTCCAGTGCACAAAACATTCTCAGCTCCCTCTTCCCTGACCCTGTTCTTTGTGTTCCCAGGGTGAGAGGTTGCCCCTGATGACTTTATTTGGCTCCCTGATCTCTTCACTTTTCTCACAGTTTTTAAGAAGATCCATGCAGTGAGACAAAAATGTCAGGCCCTTGTACTTTGTGCAGGGGGACAAGCCTGAGCTGTTGCTGGATTACACAAACCCCTGGTATTGCCATCATTTGATGTGACTCTTGAGTTTCCCATTCCCATTTCAGTGGTATTTTGCCCTGACCAGAACTGGGGTTGGTTTGTGTTGCCAAAATCCTGAGTTGTCAGAAATGTGCTGCATCAACATGAAATGCAGCTTTTGGGCTCTGACAAGGGGTTTCTTTTCACATGAAACAAGTAAAGGAGTTTTCTCTGATGCCTGAGTGGTGAGGCAGAAGGGGAAAAACCAGGGAGCTGCTGATAGACTCATAGGTGAATAAAACTTGAGTGGGCTGGTAGCTCTCAGCAAACTCTTGAACCTTTTCCTGAGGGATGGGACTTTTCAGGCTGATTCAGAGCTGCTGTTCCCCCACAGTGCCACACCTGGGCACCCTGCAGGCAAGGCCAGTTGCTGTGAGCTGCCTGGCTCAGTTCTCCATCTTGTCTACCCTTTTTTTCCCTTCCCTGTCCACTCATTCTTTCATTGTCCTCTTGGCTCCCTCCCCTCTGGACTTCAGCAGAGTGACCTGGGATTTGCAGCCTGTCCCTTCCTACTTCTCAGACCTCCTTCCTGGTAATGCTGTTTCATGAGTCCTTGTGCCTTGGCTGAGAGGGACATCTAGTGGGGTTGGAGCTCAGAGACCTGGGGTTTGTCTTTATTTCTTGCATTTTTATTTATTTATTTGTAATCCTTATGAAGGAGCAGGAACTGAAGTTTCACATGGTCCTGGTGACCTGGTGGCAAGGTGGACCTTTGGTGGCCAGTTCATGGGACATTTCTTGCTTTGTTCAGACAGGTTTTGTTTTACTGAACACAGTGTCACCCACCACAGCACCTTTCTTCCCACAAAAGCCCCATTCCACAGTCACTTCCCTCTGTCCAAGTGCACACTTCTCTGTGGATTTGGTTGCACAGGGTTCACACTTCTGTTTGGAAAATCATCTCCTGTCCTCTTCTTGCTCGGCCATGATCCTGCTGGTTGTGGCAGGGTCCCCAAACTGCATGTGGGCACAAGGGAGATAGCGTAGACACTGAATCTGGTGTTCAGGTGATGGAACAGCCCACTGCAGTTCCCCTGGGTGCAGGTGCTGGAGCCCAACAGCTGGGGTCTTCTCATGAACTGTTTCATCCCTTTGCATCCTGTAATCCCAGGCACCTTCTGGGGACCATAACAATGCATGTTTAGGGAAGCTTTTAGTGGACCGCGTGTCTTGGGAGCTTAACTGCAAACCATAGGACACTGTGGAATGAACACATTTGTACTTTTATTTGCTCAGTGCCACAAAAACACTGCTGTTGCTCCCTGGGCAAGAGTGGATGGTAAAATGCCATGACCTTCCCAAAAGTATCTCCATGAGGAAACAGCTCGGTGCAGCCACCACACTTGCACACACACATACACACACACTGGATAGATGGCAAAGCAGTCTGACGATGAAGGAGCAGGAAGGGTCTTCGCATGGGGCTCTATGGGAGAGGTTCCAGAGAAGTCGCCCCAGAACAATGGAAGGTCCAGGGTTATATAGGGGAGCAGAGTGAACAACAGAGACTAATGATCTGAGGGCAAGGGGCGATACACAGGTGATGAGGCTGACAGCTGGTCTGGGGGCCTCACAGAGTCAGACCTAAAGACAGTCAGAATTTACCCATGAGATTTTTTACTGTGAAATTTTGCAGCTTCAGTGAAACCCACAGAGAAAGCCAAGATAATCAGTGAGAGAAGATGTTCTGGACACAAGGAGAGGATGTTCTTGTTATGGGACAAGACTTAAGTGTGTACAAGGAAGAACTTGAGAATAATATGAAACAACTGTACCTTTGCTTGTATAACTGACTGTTTTACTGCCTGAAGGGTCATTGTTAGACAGCCTTGTCATTGTTTGCTAAGCAGCCAATCTCAATAAGCCACAGTGTTATAGATTGAAATGACCAAGAGCCAATATCAAGAATCAATCAGGAATTTATTGAATCATTAAGCAAGCAGCAACATGCAAAACAGCGCTGGGCGGCCGGGCAGTCTCAGCTCCGCCAATGGCGCGCCCCCCCCCCTCAGTACCTCAGTTCTTATACATTTTCTCTTCTGGTTGATGTGATTCCTTTCCAGTGTACTCTGCGTCTGCGTGGTGGGTTGCTAGGGGGTCTTATTCTGCCCTTCGGTGGTCATCGTGAGGAAGGCTCTATCCTCTTCCTCACAGGCAGCTTTGACTTGCAAATAACCTTTTCCATATGTGGTTATACAGGTCTCTTTGCTGAGCAAGCAGGGTTTGAGGCCTCTTTGTTGAGCAAGCAATGTTTGCGTAATTCTGCTATTTCTTCTGCAGCTTTCAGCAACACCTTCCTCTGTCAGATACAGCTCATGCCTCAGGTTAATGAACAAAGGACTACCCTTTTTTATCACACACAGCAATTGTGAAGAGGTATAAGAACAGCAACAGAGAAAATAAAAAAAATGTTTACGCCTTTGGAGTACAACAAGTTTCTTGCTGTTATGTCCGTCTCGACAAAGCAACACATGTGAGGCCACGGTAAGGGAACAATTAGGGAAACTCTGAGGGTGTGGCAATGGGGCAAGAACCAATGGGGGGAACAGGGAAAACCTTCTAGATTAGGGACAGATAGAGGAATCAGGGGCAATCGGGGAGACAGAACTGGGGTACATTTACATAACAGAACAGAGCATCCTGGTGGGCACTTTTTCAGTCACCCTAATCTAGAAAGGAACCTAGGCCTTGTCCCACCATAGGACTCCCTTCATTCCTTGTCCAGCAGGCTCCCCAGCCTCCACACAAGAGAATGACCACAGTAAATGCTTCTTTTTGTGTTGCTGTAGCATTGTGTAAGCACAGATCTCAGACTGTTCCTTAATGCTACAAAGAGGGCTGAGGCACACACCTTCCTCCTATGAGCCCTTACAGCTGTTTTTTGTGAGAGTTTCTCCCTGGACTCTGTGTGTTTCTGCACCACAGTGGAGTTGCTGTGCATGGCAATAATGAAGTGTTTTCTGGGAGAGGCTCAGCTTCCCCCTTAGTGTTAGAAATGAGTTTTAGTGTTCTATGATTAATTAAGTTGGTAAATATGTTAATGGTGGGAGTTGGGTTGGTTGATGTTTTCTGTGTTATCTTGTTCTATCAAGGTGTGCACAGTGTACTGGGTATAATACCTGCACATAACCATCGGGTGGCGAACTGAATACCATGAGGGAAGGAAAAGATTTCTGGATTGTTCCAGCAGACAAGAATGATGTCACCAAGAATGTGGATTGGATGTAGCATGAACCAATCCGTGCAAGTTCTTGGAACATGATTGGTGAAAAAGGCATCGTTGAAATGGACCAATGACAGCAGGAGAAACAAGCCAATAGCATGAAGGATCCAAAACAGACCAAGGGACTTGAAGGACTGGGTATAAAGACTGATTTGAGGCTCAGCACCTGGTCCTCTGCCCACCTGCACTGGCAAGAGAGATCAGCCAGTGTTGCGTGTGCGCTGCTTCAAGTCTCTGCCTTGCTGTTGGGGTTTGCGAGCTTAGCTCAGCACCCGTTCGCAGTTGCTGTTTAATAAAGTGGGTGCTCTTCTTGGTAAGGAATGAGTGGTGCTACTTGTCTCACCTACATCACCCTTCCTTAGCATTGGGGGTCTGTGCTGCAGGTTTCTGTCTCAGGGACGCTTGCACAGAAACTCAAGAAGAACCACACAGGCACAGTATTAGAAAATATCCCAGTTTATTGCAGCATCTCAGTTCTGAGTTTTACAAAACAATGTATTTACAGGTGAGGAAGGGACTAACTCAGCTGGAGTGTGTTTTTCTGGGGCAGGAACAAGCTACAGAGGAGAAAGGAAGAAAAGTAGCACATTCACAAGTCACATTTTTTTAACAAAAGTAAGATAGGTATAAGGCTGGTGTGCACAGCTGACTGATGTTTCCTTGTGGGGAGCACTCCAGGAAGGATTCAGGGCAGCCCCTGTGCTCTTCACAGTGACTCCAAGCACCTTGGGCTCAGCAGAAGCTGCATTAGCTCAACTCAGTATGATATTAAGGCACAGTGTGGTGACACCAGTGGCTCTGGATCTCCGTGTGTGACAGCAGCTCTGCCTGTGGCTTCCCTCACGGTGAGTGATGCTGTTTGAGCCCTGCCCATGGCTTGCTTTGGGGTGAGTGATGGCATTTGAGCTTTGCCTGTGGCTTCCCTCAGGGGGAGTAATGGTGTTTCAGCCCGATCTCTCCTTCAGGCCCCAAGCCCTGGATTTGGCCGTACCAGAAGCAGAGCTGGACAGAGGACAGAAGGAGGAGGCCATGGTGTGAGACAAGGGAGGAATCCTAAAGGGAATCCCCTCAAAACTATAGAAAGACTTCCCTTCAACCCCCCTGTGGCTAAACACAAGAGAAAGGGGTATGGACAGCCATTTGAAAACAAATGCACGACTTAAAATATATGCTGAAACCTTGGTTTTGAACTTGTCCAATAAAGTTTGCCTCTAAACAGAAAGTGTTTGTCTATTTTTTTTTAATTTGATTTTTTTTTAAAGTTTATTACTATATGTAATCTTGAATGATGGTTCATTCAAGTCGTTCATGGGAGCTGCACTAGCTTACCCACCATGGGAAACTTCTCCAAACATGGGTTTCTAAGACTAAGGGCTAAAACAAACGATCAGCTCTGGCTGCACATGGAATCCCAGGTGCTCGCAGCGAGGTAGAGGGAGGGTTGAAGTTCACAGTAGAGGCTGTGCATGGCTAGCACTTCCAAGTGTCTCCAGCCAGCGCTGTCCAAGATGTGTCCAGGCAGGGATCCATCCCTAGAGGCCTGTGTGCTCTTGGATCCAGTCTCGCAGGCTCGTGAGCCGGCTGTACACCCCAGGTTTGTTTCTCTGGGCACAGCCATCACCCCAGCTCACCACACCAGCCAGGAACATCCGACTGCTGGGCTCCACACTGACGAGGGGCCCTCCGGAGTCTCCCTGCACAGAACCACACAGGAGCATAAGCCATACAACCCCATACATCATGGCCATTCCCTGAAACAAATATTTAAGTACGGCAGTAAGAGCCACAGTGCCAGAACAAAGAGCTATAAAATACTAGTCAAGCAGCCTGGCTTGCTAACTAAGGCTCTGAATAACAGCCAGAAGTTGGAGGGGGGTTGTATGTCCTACCTGGTGAGATGAAGTCTAAGTCCTGTGGTTTTGGGTTGTAGTTTTTGAGTTTAAGTCATGCATCAACACGACTTGCTGCTGATGCCCATTGTAATCTGAACATTCTCTGAATCCAGGAGGATTCCCATAGATTTGTTTTATGTTAAAAATGTAAATATAAGTGGAAGTGCCAGAATGAGCAAAGGCCTGTCTCCCTGCCTAAAAACCAATAACCATCACTAAACCTAGGTGCTGCCTTACCTGACAGGCGTCCACGCCACCAGTCAGGATCCCCACGCACATCATGCGTGGCGTCAGCTGGTCTGTCAGGAGCTGGTTACACACAGTCTGGTTGATGAGCCGGATCTCTGCCTTCTGCAGGATGGAGGCTCCCGTGCCTGCCAAGATGGAGGAGCAGCTTAAGTAAAAATACACGTTTTTAAGCAGCCCTGTTTTTCCCCTCAAGAAACACATAAATCATAGACTCGTAGAATTCCAGCATGGTTTGGATTTGAACAAAACTAAAGCCTGTCTTGTTCCACCCCTCGCCATGGGTAGGGCCACTTTTCACTACACCAGGTTGCTCCGAGCCCTGTCCACCATGGGCTAGAATACTTCCAGGGATGTGGCAGCCACAGCTTCTCTGGGCAACCTGTGTAAAATACATCAATGCAGCCCCAAATCACATGCCAGCACTCACCTCCTTCTGCAGTCGCTCCCCATCCGGTCACCCACAGGTCCTTGCCCACAGGGAAGTTGTGGGTGGCATCGGGCAGGCAGATGGGCTGGACAACGGCTGTGAAGGTGACAGGGCTCTGCAGCTCCAGCACAGCAATGTCATAGTCGTAGGTGTAGTCATTGAAGTAGGGATGGGAGATAATGCGCTTGATTTTGCGGGTTTGCACATTGGGGCTGCTGCGGTCACCTTGGTCAGTCAGACCCAAGTAGGCTGTCCACAGGCTGGGGTCTGAGTACCTGCATGAGGGGCATGAAACACAGGGTGAGACCCCATCTCAGAGACAGCACCGCTCACTACCTTAAACAGTTTCCTTGAGGAATGCCTCTCAAGAGTTGGTGTTGGAATATTGTGTGCAGTTTTGGTTGCCACAACGTAAGAATAACATTAAACTATTAGAGAGCTTCCAAAGGAAGGCAGTGAAGATGGTCAAGAGCCTTGAGGGGAAGACGTATAAGGAGCAGCTGAGGGCACTTGGTCTGTTCAGCCTGGAGAGGAGGAGACTGAGGGGAGTCCTCACTGCAGTTACAACTTCCTTGTGAGGGAGAGACAAGGGGCAGACTCTGATATCTGTTCTGTAGTGCCCAGTGACAGAACCAGAGGCAATAGCCTGAAGTTGTGTCAGGGGAGGTTTAAGATGGGTATCAGGAAAAAGCTCTTTTCCCCAGAGGGTGGTCAGGTATTGGAGCAGACTCCCCAGGGCAGTGGTCACAGCATCAGGCCTGACTGAGCTCAAGAAGCATTTGGACAATACTCTCAGGCACACGGTATGACTGTTGGGGATGGTGCTGTGCAGGGCCAGGAGATGGATTCGATGATCCTTGAGGATTGCTTCCAACTCATCTTATTCTGTGATTCTGTCACATGCCTGGAAGCACAGGGGTGAAAGGCCGGTACCTGATGCCTTGCAGTGGCAGGAAGCAGTGTGCTGCTGACACCAGCCAGCTTGCCGAGACCAGTGAGGCCCCACAGATGTGGCCCTGGCCCTTGACGTGCAGGCTGACCTGCCACGGCCACTCTCCCACGTCCGAGTTCTGCCCACCGACAATCCGTGACTTCCTGACATAGGAGCGGAGCCCACAGTCTAGGGCAGAGAAGGAGAAAGGATGCTTGGTTTCTCCTGTTCCCATCCCATCCTCCCCCTCTGTTCCTCTGGGACATCTGACAGCACAAGTTCCCTGTTACCTGTGTCAGGAAGGGATGATGCTCTCTGCACAGATACTAAATTAGCTACAGCATTTACTAGCCAACTCTGTAAAGGGGAGATAAACTCCTGTATTACCCATCTAAGCCCTCCTGAACAACACAGACACTCTGCAGGCCGCTAAAGAACATAGCTTGGATATTTCCAGATCAAGCTCCTGCACAGAAAAACCCAAGGTTCTCTCTGTCACACTGGGGTGTTTCTCTGAGAGGCCCAGCTCAGAGACCCACCCCATTCCTCAGGCACTCACTGCAATTGTCCTCGTCAGAGTGGTCCTCGCAGTCCTGCTCCCCGTCGCACTCTGGGTTCTGTTTGTTGATGCAGTGTCCACTGCGGCACTTGTACGTGTAGTCCTTACAGGGGACTGTGGTCTGGCCTGCTGGAGGCAGGATGGAGGCACAGGAGTTAGCCCCGGTTCTGGGCAGGTCACATCACCTTCACCTCTTCCACTCACCTCCAGGGCATTGCCACCCCATGCAAACACACACACGAGGGTGCCCGGCCCCAAGGAAGTTCATCAGAGGCTGCGTTTGATGGCAGTCACCCTGCAGGCCACCCTCACCTGTGCTGCAGCTGCCCTCGTCGCTCCCGTCCCCACAGTTGTCCTTGCCGTCACATTTCTGTGTGTTGGGGACACACTTGCCGTTGTCACACTTGAAGCTGTCCACTGCACAGCCTGGGGACAGAGAGCAGCTCCTGAGGGCTGGGCACAAATCCTGCAGCACCTCAACACCTGGCTGTGCCCAGCTCCCCTCCCCAAGTGAAGTCTCTCCAGCTCCAACATCCTGTGTCTCTAATCTCTTCTTCTCCAAACTGCATACCACCACTTAGTTATTCAGCCCTTTTTCTACACCTCTGTTCATCCTTCTTTCCTCTGAGCTCTCATTCAGGGCTCAAGGAAGCTGCACCAGGTGAACCATCCCTGGGTTTTTTTGCCTGCTCATTTCCAGCACAGCACTTGCTTCCCTCCATCGTCCCCCATGTGCCTGCTTGAGCCCTCAGCCCTTTGTGCCTGCGGGGTTAATCACTCACTGCACTGCAGCTCATCGCTGTTGTCACCGCAGTCATTCACGTTGTCACAGACCCAGAACTTGGGCTTGCACCAGCCATTCTGGCACCTGAACTGCTGCTCGGTACAGGCTGGAAGAGCAGAGTAAGAATCACAGGGTCACTTAGGTTAGAAAAGACCTCCAAGACCATTGAGTCCAACCTGAGACCAATCACCACCTTGTCAACCAGACCAGAGCACTGCATGCCATGTCCAGTCATTTTTGGACACCTCCAGGGATGGTGACTCCCCTGGGCAGGCTGTTCCATTGCTAGAAATTAGGGCACCTGTGGAGTCACCAGCACCCCATCCCCATAACATGGGAACCCCAGCAAGCAGCTCAGGACTGTGCACATGTACATAAATACATGACACACTCAATACATCCACAGTATTTCCCCTTTTCTGGAGAACAAAGTCATTTGGAGCTGTCATGTCTGAGGCAGCGGAGGCTGAAGCTGACATCACAACAGCAGGATAGCCAGAGGCAATACTGAAGCAAAGCAATTGCTGCAAGCAGTAGGAAAGCACCTGAGAAACCAGCATCATAGGCCAGCAGCACGTTCTTCCTGAGAAAACTGCCCCTCTCCCAGGAACAAGATCCCAAACCAGGGGATCCCGTCCTCTCTAAAAAAATGCAGAGCCTGGACAGTAACATTAACTATAGGACGGCTCTTCTAATCCAAGAGGAAAACTTGTTACAAAAAGAAACAGCTCCCGTGTTCTTGCGGTGAGCCACAGCCCTAGCCAGGGTATCCTGGACCCTGCTGGACAAGAAGGCCGGTGGTTTGGTTCTCATCAAGCCTAGGAACCCTAGGATGGCTGCCTGCCCAAACACAGACACCCCCAGGCTGTCTGGCAGGAAAGTTCGTTGGCCTCGGCGGGAAAGATGTGACAGCCTGCGCATCTGCAATGGCCACCGCTGTCCCCTCCCTTAGTTCTGTCACTGGCCCGAGCTCATCCTCTCTGCCTACCTCTCTCCCCAATGGTTGTGTGTATCCCTGCCTCTGTTACACCCCTTGTCTGTTGTGTTATTGGTCGAGTGTTGTATATGCCACTTCTCTTGTCGGGGTATAAAATGAGCCATCAAAGGCTCCTGCTCTCTCTTCTTGTTCCCTCCCCCCCGGGCCCTAATAAACTCGTTCCTGTTTCCCCAAGAAGAGTCCCTCATTGCTTCATCTCTCCGTGAGCCTTGCCTGGATCTCGCCCAGGCTCCATCACTCCCTCTGCACCTTCCCTCTGCCGTGGCAGCAGGCGAGACCACTGCCGTGCTCGGCCCCCTGAGTTAGCCACTTGGTAAGCATCGTGGCACTGTGTGTCCTGCAGGTTTTCCAGATGAACTCTGTAAAGCCTGCCTAGTTGGGTAACAAAACGTGTCCCTCCACACCACCCAGCTCAGCCAAAGCCACAACCAGCAGGATTACACAGAAGAACACATTCCCAGCTGGGAGGAACTGGAAAGGGAGGGCAATGCCACTGGGAGAGGGCTGGATTAGCAGGAACCCACAGCTCCTATGCTGAGAAGGGATCCCAAATTGATTGCTCACCAAGTCTCACTCCAGCCTGGAGGAAGGCAGCAGTGTTGGTTCCAGACAGCAGTCACATTACCCAGAACAAGCCTAGCCACCCTGGGGCAACATGGCCTTTCCCATACTGTGCCAAAGGGAAACCAAGGCTGGACTTACTGCAGGACCTCTCATCACTGCCGTCCACGCAGTCCAGCCACCCGTCGCAGCGCATGCTCCTGTCGATGCAGCGGCCAGTATTGCAAGTGAACTTGCCAGGGCAGGCTGAGAGGGGGAAAGGGACAAAACCACACATGAGCCCTCCTGGTGTCCCCTTTACATCCCTTCTGCAGAGTTCCCTATGCCTGCTTACAGCAGAACACAGCAGAAAGACCAGGAGGTTTGCAAGACATGCTGCTATTCCCCTGGAAAAGGCACTTCCCGGTTTGCAGGGCAGTGTAAGCACAGAGGAGGGACAGCTCCAGATCTCTGGGAAATCACTTTCCCCACCCCAGTCCCAGGGTTTCAACTCACGATCACTAGAGTCATAGGACAGGAACTCTGCAGAGAAGCCTGTGTCTGTGTAGGACTGGTCTGAGTGGAACCGGACCTCGATTTTGTTGGTGGTACTGGCCACCACAAACTGGGAGCGTTCCCCACAGTACCTGCAGGGAGAGAGCAAAGTGGAGTTGAAGGGCTGTAGGTCAGCACCAAGAAAACCTATCCCTGACCTCCCTCCTCACCCCAGGAGCTGAGGGGGCAAGAGAGCAGGAAGCAGGTTTGATCTCAGCACAGGCTGCTGGACCTCAGGGTCCAAATTCTGCTCCTGCTGGCAGAAGGTTTGGGCCAGTTGAAAACACCAACCTTAGGAATGACTGTGATCAAGTTCTTCCACATCCCTGCCTGCCCCATGATGTGTCTGATCTCAAATACACTGGACTCATGCAGGATCCCACCTCATCACAGGCAGGTGGGATCATGTACATAATCATGAACAGCACTGCAGGAACTCAGCTGCAGTGGCAGGTACTGACTTTGAAACCCTCTCCCTGAGGCAGGGTCAGCTCCCCTGCCCAAAACATTGTGAAACAAGATTAATCACCTGCCTGTGAGGTACCAAGTTTTCTGTCTGGCCCAGCTTGTATCAGGCTGAGGAATGCATCAGGAAATGCATCAGAGGATACAAGTGCCCTGAGAATGGAGATCTGCTCATTGAAGCAAACCCACCCCAGGTGTTCCTGCCTTCCCAAACATGACCTGTGTGCTGTGATGCTCCACAGCATTTGGGGGGATTCAGCTGTAGCACACCACAAACCTAGGGTCTTAACCCCAGAACCAAGCGTGGAGCTCCCCTCTCACCATGGGGTAGTCCTGGACACCCTCCTGCCTCCTCCCAGCCCTGACAGCACCAGCACACTTGTTCCCACAGCAGATTAAGGAAAGCACAAGGTTCTATGCAACTAAACAAAGCCCTTCCATGGGTTCAGCCACACGACCCCCACCTTGTGCCGTTGATCTGCACATAGTCCTTGGTGCAGGAGCTGACTGGGATCCCAGGCTCCAGCACAAAGAACATATTGAAACGCACCTTCACATTTTTTATAGGGGGAACCTGTGAAAGGAAGCAGAGTCAGTGGGATGTTGTTTTCTGGAGCAAGGAAAAGGGAATAGTTTCACAGGAAGAGGGTTGTGCTTGGCGGGAGGACAAGATAACTGAAATGGCGAGGTCAGTTTTCCAGCAGGAAAAGAAACAGCTTCATAAAAGTCACTGAGTCACCCTGGCCCCAGAATCCCCAGTGGAACAGGCACACAGAGGGGTAGAAGCCAGACCTCTGGTCACCAGTCAGTAACGGGCCTGTCCCAAAGCCCACACTCTCATCCTTCTTGTGTGAAGTTAAAGGATTTTTCATGGGCTCTTGTGGGGTTCAGGCCTCTTGCAACCTCCTCCTCCTTTGCCCCCAGCTCCTAAAGGTTCCCTCAGTCATGCTAGACTTGGAGCCTCTGGGCCCCAGCTGCTGCGAGCTCCCTTGCACCATGTCCTGCGTGACCAGGGTCATTTGACAGACTTACAGGAAAGAGAGGGCCCATCTCACCTCAATGTACCAGACACAGTCCATGTCTGGGGGGTAGTGTGCTGGGTAATAGGGAGTTGTGAAGGTGCCACTGTGTCCCTTCAGGGTGCCACCGCAGGCTAAACAGAAGCAGGAAGGTAGTAACAGGTTAGAGATTTAGATGTGGTTTTTCCAAGCCTCAGCTGGCTGTCATCCGAGGCAGGAAGGGAGGCAGAGGCAACAGTCTCTAACAGGTAAAGTCATTCTCTGGAGAGAGCAGCTCTGCTCCAAGGCTTGAAAGAACCCAGGAGATCAATTAGGTGCTTTCTGTACACATCAATCTGCATGTATAATTCAACATAATTCTTATTTTGGCCTCCTCAGGGGACATCATTACAGCAGCCAAGAACACCATAGGCAAGGCAAGTGCCAAGAGGTGCTCCAGCCCTGGAAACATCCCTGACAAACTGACCTCAGCCACAGCCACCTCCCTGTTCAACTGCCCATGGCAGGGAGAGGTGGGGAAACAGGCCAAGGCCTCTGCTCACCTTTCGTCTTTGGGAGCTGGAAGAACTCAGCCTTAAAGCCAGGGAATCGTCCCTCCTTGTTGGTAACCAATGTGACTAGCATGATGTTCTGGGAGGACAGGAAGGTCAGGTTGTAGGATGGGGCATAATTCCCACAAAGCCTAGGAAACAAAGGACAGAATCCATGCTGCACAGGGAGCCTCAAGCAGCACAGCTCAGCTCTGAGCAGAGACAGGAGCAGGACATCTCTAATGATCACCCTGAACTTGGTGCCATACAGGAACACCCACCTAACCAAGGCGTGGGGCTCCACAGGGCTGAGAGAGTCGTACACCTTGATGTAGTCACTGTCATCTTTGCATGGCTCCAGCTCCAAGGTCTTGAAGGTGAGGCTAATGCTGGAGTTGGCATTTGCCCTCAATGCCCAGTAGCAGAGGGCATTATTGGGGTATGGGCTGTTGGGGAAGCCTGGTGTGGTGAAACTGGTGACCTCCCCTTCCTTGGCGTGGAGGGAGAACATGCAGCTGTCTGTTCGGAGAGTAGGGAACAGTTAACAAGGCAAGTAAGACTTCCCCTGCCTTTCCCTGGGATGCAGAGAATGATTCCTGCAGGCTATCCCAGGGCAGATGGCTCTTCCTGGATAACAGCAAGGCCTGTGTCACAGTCTGTCCAACCCCAAAACAGCTCCACGGACAACACTGGGGTATACCTTGCATGCAGAGCACCTCTCTCCAGACCCTTCCCCATCCTGCAAGAGAAACACCTCCCTAAAGAGGCCACTGAGATGAAAGAAGAATTGTACTTACGGTCCCGGGCAGAGTGAGCTATAGTGGGGTCCACAGCTGTAGGAGAAAACAGAGCCGGCATCACCCTTTGGGCTACAGAAAATCCCTGGGCACAAAGCCGAGGTTGTCCCTTGGACTGTCATTGATCTGGCTTTGCTTGTGGAGTCTCTCCCTGCAAACTGGCAGGGGAGGCTGCTCCTGCCTGGCCTCTGGGAACTGAGGGATCAAACTCTTCCTCTGCAGAGAAAGAACTCATCTCTGCCCCTCTTCCCTGGGCTTAGAGGAGAACACAGTGTTCCAGCAGAGGGGAGCAGGTCTGTGCAGCCTCCTTCAGGCTGTACATCCCATTAAGCTGTGCTGTGACATTCTTACCACCACCCTCAGGGCTGGCCTTCCCAAGGGAGGGCTGTGACCAGCACCTTCTCCCTCCAGAGAAATATCCCACCCAGTCCCACACAGAGGCCCAGGGAGAGCAGAGCCAATACTCACGGAAAGCAATGACCGACTCCACCTTCAGCATGGGGTTTCTCAGGCGGGGGTTCCACCTCTGCACCAGGCTCTGCCTGTCAGCCATCGCCCTGTCAAGGCTCTCCTCCCGGTACTTTGGCACAAGGAATTCTGACCAGTAGTAGGCAATGACACTGCCTTCGCTGTGGGAAGGGCAACTGTGGTGTGAGGACAAGGACAGATGTGGGAGGACTCAGATACCACTAGAAGAAGGGGCCAGACTACTTGATGAGCCATTTTTAGAGCCTTCCCACGGGGAAGGGAGAATTTCAATGACAAGTTAAGCAAACAACAAAGGCCCCTGCCAGCCCCAGGAGTCCCTCTCAATGCTGCCAGGCACCACACACTGCAATTCACTGCACCACACATTGTTTCCCCCAAGATATCTGTCAAAAAACGAAATGCATTTTCAGGTCACTTTTTACTGCTCACCCTTTCCTGTGTCATTCAGGGTGACTACTGGGGTGCTTCCATCCCAGCATCCCAGGAATGAGGGTAAATGGCTGTGTGATATCTTGGTGTCCCAGATGGGGCTCAGGCAGTGCCTAACACTCACCTGAAGGCAGTGATCACTGTTTCTTTGTGGTAAGGACCAATATCAGCATGATTCCTGTAGATCTCCTCCACCTGAAAGGGTTAAAAAGGAGTGTTCAGCATGTCTGGAAGTGAAGAAAAGGGAAAAGCTAAAGACAGACAGAGCTTCAAGCCTGTTAAGGAAAACCAGGGCACATACCTGGCATCCCTGGGTGCAGGAATCTGCAGAGCCAAAGAAAAGAAGGAGAGTTGAGAGCCCCAGAAGAGCCCACAGCTGCCCATCACAGCCTGCCCCACTCTTCCCTGGGGGAAGTGAATTCCCAAGTCTGAGGGAAGAGGCAAGACCAGCCACAGCTTCAGCCTCCTTCACACAGACACCCTTCTGCCTCAGTTCCTGGCCCTGACTCATCCAGTGATCCTGGGACATGCCCTGGCAGCTCCTATGGCACAGGGAGATGCCATGGCACTGGGCTGGAGCTGGGATGTCAAGATCCAGCACCAAGGAAAGTCCCTGCTCGCAGCCAGTGTGTCACAGCAAGCAGGGAAAGCTCCAATGAATCTTACATGACATATCCCCATGGCCATGGAGCCAGAGAAAAATTCCTTGCTTGCAGAAGGAGGGAGGCAAGAAACCTCTTACCGTGCTCTTCACCTTCTTGGCCAGCATACTGAACTCTGGAGAGCTGGAGTTCTCATAGGCATCCAGGAATTCCCAGTTCAGAACTCGCAAGTGGCCATTGAAAACCTTCTGGACAGGTGTGTTCCTGTCTGGAAGGGAACAGTTCAGAGTCAGAAAGGGCAGTCAGGGCTGGGACCATGTCACAGCAGATCCCCACTGACAACAATCGGGGCAGGGGGGTGGAAATGGTGTCTACAGAGCTTTAGAGGGCACATGTGAGCAATGCCAGTTAACAAAGCTTTTCCATGTGGATGGATACATTCCCAGGGTGTCCCTACATGTCACCACCCACCAGATGTTACACTCACATTTAAAGTGCCAAAACAGGAGGCCAGTGGTGAGGGAGACAAGCAGAAAAACAATGACTAGGACGGTAACAACCACCCGCCGCTTTGGGCCACGCTTCTCCATCTTCTTGGAGTTCATGGCAGGGAGGAACTCCACCCCTTCGTCCAGGTTGTTCATGTCCTGGGAGAGGAGGGAAGGCAGGAGAGTCGTCAGGCTGTTTCCAAAGCCTGGCTCGTGGAGGTCCAGCCACAGAGCAGCCTTAAGCAGGTTTTGGGACAAAGAATGTGGCAGCACTGAGGGCAAACCTCAGCGTCAGCAGCTCCACAACCACGGCAGCACAAACCCTGAAGGCTTCTTCTTTGCTTTTCTGCACACACCTAATTCCTTTTTGGGCCTAATATAATGTCACGAGCTCAAGCAAACTCAGGGGCATGTCCACACACCATCCTGTGACCATGGCAGGTCACAAGCCCACAAGCTCCATGATCTGCCTTAGGAGATGAAATTGCAGAGAAAAAATTACCCCCACAAAGTGCTCTCTGTGTGCAGGTGTGTCACCCACAGCTTGCAGGGCACAGCATGCTATAAACAGCATTTCTTTAAAAGAAGAGATCAAGCTGTTTCCTCCTTTTACAATTTCACAGCTCTCTGTCATGCCTCCTGGGCCACCAGCACTCCTTTGTTTCTGCTTGGAATTGCCCATCCAGCACAAACACCCATTAAAAGAAATAAACCAAAAAACTAAGATGAACACACAAGACATCTGCACAGCCCATGAGCAGCCATGCTCTTGGGACAAGACATGGAAGAACAGATCCAAAAGGAACGAGGAATGACACAGCTCTCACTATCATCACCACCCCGAAATGCACTGGGTGAGAAAGTGGAAGATCTGTTGAAAAGCACTAAGCTCTGTATCAGCTGTAAAACAATTGGTGCCCCAAGGTTTCACTTTCTCCCACCTTCTGTTCCATTCCTCCATCTTTGCCCTGCTTATGTATTTGCACCTTTGGCCTGGTGGGATTGCAACAGCTGCAGGCCCAGATGTTTTCAGAGGATCCCACACAGCATCCTTGGTACTGGCTGGCCATTGTGGGGGCCCGGATCTGCATCTACCCTGGCACTTCCTCTTCTGCCAGCACTGGCAGTGGTGTGGGCAGAGCTCACCACATCTTCTGCTTCCGATCTGTGCCTCCCTTTGGCAGGAAGGGCTTTGTGCCTGCTGCAAAGGCCCAGAACAGGAGGATCCCTCACCTTTCTGCTCACCACCTTCCCATTTTCTCCTTAGCAGGCATTCAGCAGCTCCCTGGGCTCTGGCTGACAGCACGGACACCACGGCTCAAAGTGCCGACTTGCACAAACCCGGGGCATTTCCACATGCCCCGTGCTCCAGAAGGGTAATGCTGTCCCCGCAAACAC
The DNA here is from genome assembly GCA_020086605.1 of Lanius collurio. NCBI lineage: Eukaryota > Metazoa > Chordata > Aves > Passeriformes > Laniidae > Lanius > Lanius collurio. The sequence continues at coordinate 144,560 of JACBWW010000043.1, forward strand.
AGGGTCAGACTCTGCCTGTCCTGTCTCAGCCCAGGGCTCACACAAACCTACTCCAACAGCTCAGGCTCATTTGATGCAAATGCCACAAGCCCCTACAAGTCAGGAAAAATAGGGACAAGGGGGATATGGCTTGACAGGGCATGGGGGAATGGCTTTTAAATGAAAGACAGCAGGATTAGATGGGACACTGGAGAGAAATTTTTCCCTGCGAGGGTGGTGAGGCCCTGGCACAGGTTGTCCAAAGAAGCTGTGGCTGCTCCATCCTTGGCAGTGTCCAAGGTCAGGTTGGACAGGGCTTGGAGCAGCCTGGGATAGTGGGAGGTGTCCCTGCCATGATAGGGGTGGGACTGGATGGGCTTTAAGGTCCCTTCCAACCCAAATCACTCTGGGATTCTATGAAAAACAACTAGCAGAGGGGATCCTGCTAACAGAGGCACCTCTGAGCCTGCTGTGCAGACATAAGGAATGAGCCATTCTCACTGCATTTCCTCATTGCCCTTCATTGCTTCATCTTATCTTTCCTCAGCCTCGACTGGCAGGAAAGCCCAGCTCCCACTTGAACCATTCCCCCACTTCTTTTGCCTTTTTCTTCACCCAGTGCCTGTGCTCTCCTCCCACCCTCCACACCCCACAGCAGCCTCTCCTCCTTGCAGTATTTGCCCAGAGCACTTCACAACAGAAAAGGAAGCAGCAGGCACCTTACTCCAAGTTTTGTCAAGGACTCTGTAAGTTTAATCCTCTGAAAACACCAGAAGACTACCAAGACCAGAGCAACCCACCAGTTTTCACACCAGCTGCTCTCAGAATCCTCCTAGATTATCATATGGCATTTCAGGGAAGGGGACTTCGTTCATTTTTGAGTTTTATTGGCTAAGGCTAGGCAGAAAGAACTGTTTCCATGCCCAAAATCCAGCCACCGCCAAAAGAAACAGACCTAGCAGGGCTGCAGAGAACAATTCCATGGGGAATGCTCTGAATCCTGTTTGGATTCTGATCGTAGAGGAAAAGCTTGAAAATATATCACAAGGAAACTTTGAAACAGATGACACAGAAAATAAAGCTTCAATACATAGAGACATCCTAAATCAAGAAACTCTACAATTAAAGTCACAACTACCTGGAGTTTGACACACTGTCTTCCAAATATCCATCTGGCTCCCACCAGTTTTCCAATCAAATAATAAACCCTCCCAAACCTGGTAAAGAGAAGAAACTGGCCACAAAACTTGCAAACACATCCTCTCTCCCTGCACAGTGCTGCTCACAATGCTGAGCCTTCTCAGGACTTCCAAGACATTGCTGTTGTTGGCAGAAAGCAAAGTATTTAATTCTCTATTAACATCTGCAGGAGCCTGTGGCAAGAAGACAGTCTTAGGGGCTTAAACGACCGATCAGTTTCTCCAGACTTCCTGGAGCCAGGGAAGAAGAAGTGCAAAGAAAACAAATTTTCCATAAGAAAATCCTGAGGGGACCATCAGCCCTCTGCAGAATTCCTATGCTTCAGTTTCACCAAACTGCCAGAAAAAAGTAAGGCTCAGCAGCAAGCAGGAGTTCCTGCTGTACAATACTGCACAACAATGTGGCTGATGCACTTTAACATCCCCTTTGAGCTACAGATTGTGTCTTTGCAGAGAGAAAACTCTGCCAGGGAGATCATCACTGTGATTAAATCAGAGGGTAAACAGAGCTCGCTCTGCCTCCAGCACACACAGGCATATGCACTGCTCCTGGGAGCAAGGAAATTAGGCAGGAAAACTCATCATCTCATCTTTCTTTAGGCAATTTCTCTGTTTTTCTTGGAAAAAAAAAAGGATGAAAAATGTTAAACCAGTGAGAGTTTACACCATGCCTTTGTCAGTTTGTTCTTGCTCCAAAGCTGAGCTAGCAGCGACACAGGAGAAATGACAGGAGTGTGGGGACTTCTGGGAAGGTTACTTTTGTTTTTCCTCCTGTACAAGGTGCACAAGCAGCCACCGACACTGTTACTTGCCAGAAGTTACCCTGTGACTACAGGCAGATAGGAGACAGGATCCAAAGAGGTTTCCCTCCCTCCCCGCCCTCTGTGTTGTATTCCAAATCTCCTCCTGTCCTATTCCCATACCTTATGGATGCCATTATGTTCCTCAGCCAACACAGACACTTGTGTGAAGAACCCTCATCCATCACAGCCTGGGTAAGCAACAGCCATTCATGCAAACTCTTCCCAATACTCAGAGAAGGATCTGAAGCATCCCCCAAGCACTGCTGGAATGATGAATCAGGCCATGAGGAAGGTCTCAGATGAGGCCCCGTGTCCTGAACTCCAAGAGGCTGAAACTTCCCTGCCCACACTCAGCACAAAAACACCCGTCTGACCTTAGGAACAGACTTGCCTGTGCGCCACGAGTGCAGCTCAGCCTCTGCCCCCTCACTTCCTGTGCTCCATATCCCCTTCACTCCCAACACTCGGAAGGAAAAGCACCCTGTCACCATCCTCTGAGCTAGACAGAAACCAGATGAAATCACATGCAAGACAGGCTCAAAGATCACAGTTAAATCAAGAAAAAGACAAGTGCAATGTTGATCTCATTTCGTTGATGGCTGCTGCGTATTTCCCTTGTGTGCTCTGAACAGTGGCAGCTGTAAACTAAAGTGGAGCTGAACATATTCTACTCTCACCTTGTCCATGGCTCCTCCAGAAACCGTCTCTAGCCCAAAGTGACTCAAGGTCTGAGTGTCTCTTCTCAAGGAAACTGCTCCAATAAACATTATTAACAGAAAACCTCCCTTGATATTCTCTCTGACTTAGTCACTGGAGCAGTTACTTCCTCTTGGCTCCTCCTCACTCAGTCCTTGCCAGTACGGCCAGGCTCCCCACGCAGGGTCCAAGGGATCTAGTCACAGCATCAGCTGTGGCAGCAAAACCAATCCAGGGAAGGGTTAAGACAGGTTCTGCCCCAGTTCTCTAATGCCTCAGTTTCCCCTGGAATACCGACTCCTCAAGGAAACTTGGAAAAGAAGTGCACACAGATGGATTTATGGACCGCTTGGAGGGCTCCTGCTCATCTGTGCAGAGTCTGAGCTCAGTCCTGGGAAGAGCAGACCTCCCATTCCTCCTCTGTGAGCCACACGATGTATTTTTAGACAGCAACTGTGCTCTGTCCAACTGGACAAACCAGATGCAGAAGTGACTAATTCTGTCAGCAGGAAATGCAGCTGGCACAAAGGGGTGGTGGGAACCAGCTCTGCACTGGAGATCTTATGGGATCCTCCTGCAGTGGAGGATCGTGGAAAGGCCAGGATATGCCACAGAGTATGGCTCTCCAGCATGATGTGTGCAAAGCAGGAGTCCCTCTGGGATCAGCATCCCCCATAGAAGCTGTTTTCTGCCTTGTTTGGCAGTCCCCCCAAGATGGTGATGTGTCCCAGGCACCAAACCCCTCACTGCTCCCCTCTACTCTAAAACAGCTGCTCCATCTCTCCCTTGGTGCCTGTATCTGTTCACAGGACCCTGACCCACAGAAGAAGTGGGCTCCTGGCCATTAGTTTCACCTGTCCCTTATGACCATCAGGTAATTTGTTCATCCAGCACTAGACATGAGATTCACCTACTTCCTCTGACTTTCCCAACTCCAGACTCTGCTGCTCTGCCACAGGACTGCTTGGGGCCAAAGCTGCCCAGATCATACAAGGTAAGAGCAGGTGTGCAACCAAATCAAATTTCACAGAAAAAAAAATGCCACTGTCTGATACCAATGTACATGACCAAGAAAGGGAACTCATAAAACTCCAGGCTGGAGGAGGCCTGGAGAGGTTGGAGATGAAGCAGAGTCATTGGGCTACATGGTTAGAGACTCTTGAGGGTAATTACACCTTATAGATCCCAGCCTGTATATCCAAGAGGCAATTCCCACCTCCCCTTTTCCAGCCACACCTGCCTCAGGTGGTGTTCAATAAAAACTAAAACAAATACCACATGTGAAATGAGAAGAATGAAACTTGTCGACTCATCCAGCAGCTTAGACATGGCCAGCAAGCTGGCTCAGAGCTCAGGAGACCAACAGGGTGGGCTCACGTGGCAAAAAGAGCCAGAAAAGTAGTATTTTCAAATCCAGAATTCCTGGATCACACTGAAAGCCAACACCAGCTTTGCGGTGCTGGCATGAGGCAAAACAGCCTGTTTCCCACTAGAAAAGGTAAAACAAATGTGAATAGCATGTGCAACTCACTTCACCCAAGTAGCTCAAGTACAGCTATGCCACCCTTAAATCAACTCCTGCACCAACTCTTGCTGTAAACCCCAACAGCTCCTGTGGAAAAAGATCTGATAAGAATCATCTCCTCACTACTCTTCTTACACTTGATAAATACATGGAAACAGCACACATGGGAGCAAAGCTTACATAAGGCATATTTGTGCTGTGTTGCCCCACCATGGGCAGCAAAGCACTGAAGAAACTTTGCCAGCGCACTATTTTTCATCTTCAGCTCTGTATTAAAGGGCAATGAAGCTATAAAATAATGACATCAAAACTATAAAGGGAATATGGGGCAAGAGCTCAAGGACAGAGTCCTCCAGACCGTGTATCTTCCAGGCACAGAGGGCAGGTGCAATAGTGAAAGACACAGGTCACATACACCTATTTCACAGACCAAGTTTGAGATTAACACTCTGCAGCATTTGATTGTCTTGTGATCACCCTGAGTCATATAAGAAACCAAATTCCTTTAGGTTTATTACAGAAGAAACTCATGTTAATGTTTGCAGAGACAGCACAGTCTTGGCTTGCTGCCCTAGCCAGGTTGATTGGTGCAGCTCTGTCCTGCACCACAGAAGCTCAGAAAAAGCCACTACATTTCTGTGTGTCTGTGGTAGCAGAGAATTTTACACTTAAGTCTTAGCAACTCTTGGGGAGAACCTGAGAATAAAGGTACCCTACAGCCCTGGTCTGTGTAGCTATGAGCCATGAAATTCCTCCTTACAACACACTGATGTCCCAAGAGCAGCAAAGAAACATGCCACAGATGCAAACAGCTCATTTAAATCACTCGTATGTCTTTCCTGGGGTACAGACAGCACTGTCTGGAAAACAAAACTGCCTCCAGCAGCTTAACCAAAGCAGCTGAGCTCCAGACTTTGACCTCCACCATCCTTGTGACATTTCACTTATTCCTACAGTTCAGAGGTGGATCTGGACCACCAGTCTTCAATGTTTGAAACCAGCCACAAGGAAAACACCAGCACCTCCAACCAGGAAAGTCTCTGTCTGCCAAACCCATCCCTGTTAGCTGCTCTCTGCCCACCCCAGCCCATGGCCTGGATATTGCAGGGCATTATTTCTCAGCCTGTCCCGGCGGCCTTTGGATGGAAATGATAAATTCTACCCTTGGCAAGGGGAGAACCTTTGCTCTGATACCTTCCCCACAGCCAGGCCCTCAAAACACTCTCGCTCCTCCCTCAAGGGTTTTACAGAGCGATCTTTCGTTTGCTGAGCAAAGGTCTGGCCTCAGCCCTTCTCTCATTGTGTCTTCCTTATCCCTGTTTGCTTTTGGCACCAACAGCAGCCAAACTGGCCTGAACAGCAGCTCACCTGCCAACCACTGCCCCAGGGAAACACTCTGCACCTTTCCGAGGAAGAGCAGCAGCTTCTCCTCAGCCCAAGACCTGCCGCAGCTCCTTTGTGGGTACAGGAGGAGACACAAGACATTGCAAAACCACTCATTTCCTCCACTGTCATGTTTATAAGGAGCCAAGTCCAACAACAGTCCACGGGGGACAAACTCCTTGGGCTGTTTCCTGCCAGGAGGGCAGGTACTGTCTTCAGGGAAGCTGTTCTGGATCAGATCAGCCCCTCTTGAACTGACACAGGGGGAAAACTGATCCAGAACTAGGGAAGGGACCCACTCGAGCCCTCAGTCCTGCGTAAAGACAAAGCTACCTTCTGCCAGGAGAACAAGCCAGGCACACAAGTGTCACCCCAACCTGGCCATGAACAAGCAGCTTGAGCTGAACTACTTCAGTGAGAGCATCTCCTTCCCATTCCCAGCCCTGACACACACCGGACAGGGGCTGGAGGCAAGGGAAACTTTTCTTGCTACAGGCCAGCTTTTTGATCAGTGCCAGAACCAGCAGCACCTCTGTTTTTGCCAGATAATAAGCACTAAAGCCAGCTCTCGGAGACAGACACCACACAGCCTGCAGGTGGGGTGGAAAATGCTGCTCTCCTGCTTTAACCCAAACCCCTGTGTTAGGAACAGCTCTGTGGCACAAAACAGCCTCTGGAGGTGCAACCCAAACTCAGCCATCCCTGCCCAACCCTCAGTCAGGAAGATCTACACAAGAAGCTTGCTTAGGTCTCAGAGCACACGCATAATGCAGCGGTTAATTAATGAAGCCCCACAGCCCTCGGTTAAAATTGGCTCTTTTGACTCTTGAACAGGTTTAGTTGGATCTGTTGCTAAACAACCCAGAGTCAGGCTCTGTACACAGCTCACCTGCACGGAGTTTACCTTTACTCACAACCCTAGTGCCTTCACCTTAAGCTGAAACCCCCGGAGCAACGGCAGCAGCAACACCGAGGAGATCCAAAGCTAGCCAGACAGGTGGAGATTTCCAATTCCCTAAAGCTGGTGGTTTTTCGTTTGGTTTTTTGGGTTGGTTTTTTTTTCCCCTGCTCTGCTGAGCTCAGAAATGTCCCCCAAACAGGTTCTCCTGACCTTACTCAAGGGTGAGCTGGAACTCCCCCTTCCTGCAGGATCCAGAGCCGCCTTGAACCCGCCAGGCTCGAAGAAACCAGAGCAAGCAGAGGACGAGGTAGCCCAGCAAAAAGCTGGCAGGAGTTGTGGGAGCTCCCCGCGCCCAGGTGTGCTCTCACCTGCAGCTGGGCGCTGTACCGCACGCCGGCCCCGGGGGCCGGGGGGCCGCGCTCCATGGCCAGGGCAGTGCCGCGGCTCAGGCCGCCATGGCGCCGTGGCTCCGGCCTGGGCTCCGTGCCCAGCTCCGCCTTCCTGTGCTCCTGGCAGGTGCGGGCAGCCGGGAACACCCTGCAGGTGCTGTGCCGCTCCCGTGTCCAGCTGCGGCTCCCGCCTCTCCTGCTCCACAGAAATAAGCAAAAACACCGTGCCCAAAAAGCTGCGCCCAAAAGCCCCGCATGAGCTCTGCATCATCCAAAGGACCCTTCAGCAAGCTTCGCTTTAGGAAATGAAACCAGAAAAATCTTTTAGCAAGAGAAGCCACCTTGCAGTCGGTAGGAGGGCTGGCTGGCATGCAGAGACGCACAGTTCCGAAGGAAAAGGTTTGTGTATCCACGGTCTCATCCCTCCTCGGGTGACAACCTTATCATGCTACAAAACCCCGCTGCAAAGAGGTCACTCTCAGCGCGCACATAGAGTTTACTCCAGGGACAAGCCTCATGCTCCCAAAAGCATTTGGTACTCAGAAGCAAAATACTCCCTTTTCCCAGCCTGAAACTTGCCCTCAGCCAGGCTACAGCCTTGTAGGAATGAGCTTTCCCTTGGCTAACAGAGACCGGATGCAAAGCGAACAACACAGCAGTGCTGCATAAACTGCATTCGCACCCAAATGTGGCACTCGGGGGATGCTCACAGAGCAACAGCCCCCGGGGACTGTGTGGTTTAATATTAAACAGAGAGGGAAAGGAGGGACTGGGGTTCTGAGAAAGCTCTAATGCAGGTTTGAAAGAATTTGTAACACTGAAAGCTGCATTCAGTCTTACTTCACCATTTACCCCTTCTTGAAAAGATGATTCAGACACACACACTCCAATATTTAGGTTTCTCACATTCAAGAGCAAGTCAGGATTAAAATAGCTGGATCAAACTCAATTTTTCATGGAAAGGTTCTTCCTTTCTCCATATGAACATGTGACAGTCCATATGAATATGTGATACGCCCACCAAAAGCAGAACTGGCCACCCCACCGCTGATCCAAACCTTTTTACACCCATTGCATCCAGACCCGAAACTGATTTTTTTCAACATTTTAACGCTTAAAATTTCCCAGAACTCTGGTTCTGGTGCAACCCGAGTTGCTGATCACAGGCATGAAATCCCTCGCTGAGTCTCCTTTGTTTTCCCTTGCTCTAAATTGTCTCCTGCGGCGCAGAAGTTTTGCAGGCTGTTTGCAGTTGTTTTTTTTTTTCCTTTTTTTTTTTTGGGGGGGGGGGGGGGGGGGGGCTTAATAGAGACGGGGTGAGGTCTCTGATCCTGCTGTTGTGAAAAACACGACATAACTTTCTTGTAGAAACACATCAGCCACCACTTCCCCTGCCCCCTCAGCAGCTGCCAGAATTCCACTCACTGCGGAATACGGCAGAGCAGGAAGCACCCCTGGATTTAAGGTACTTCCCTTGAAAAGGTACTGTGTTAGTCAGGCTGCTGATGTCAGGAGCTCTCAGCCATCCCACTGATGCCCAGCCCTGCCCAGCACTATTTTTACAGCCACTCCTTTACCTGCCTGGCTGCAGCCTGTCTTAACACCCCCGTGAAACAGTATATTTTGGGTACAAACCAGCTGGTCCCAGCTGAACCACTGTTCCTGCATTCTACACATTTTTCCTTTTTGGCGCATCCACTGATCCTCCAGGCTGGTGCCAGGTAAACACCCGCACTCAGGGATGTGGATGATGAGGGCAAAAGGCGAAGATCCACAACCCCTGGTTCGACACAGAGCTGTGAATGCTCACTGTTTCCTGCCATTCAAGCCACTGACATTTTACAAACTAATTCATGAGCTCTCTTTGTACAAGGGGACACAATCACCATGGGGAAAACAAGCAAGCAATACACGTGCTAAATGTAAATATTATATAGCTGGGAGGCAGTTGCTTCGAGGCCTCAATATCAGGAATCCCGTTTCTCTGTTGCTGGAGCCCAGGGATTTCCTTCGTGTCTGTGCTGCAGCCATTACCGAGTCACCGTGGTGGGAGCAGGTCCCGTCCTGGGCACTGCACAGCCCCGAAACATCCAATAACAATTCCCAACCTGTCCACCACGTGCTTTTTTTTTTTGTGAGAGACTTCCATGCGCCCATGGAAGGATGCTGAGCCCAGGCGAGGCACCGTGAAAACGCAATAAAGCATGTAGTTCAAGGCACTCACCCACACGCAATGGCAGCAGTCAGCCGCAAAGCCCCGCTGGGACCAGTTTATCCAGTAAAAGCTGTCACTTCCTTCTCCTCGCGTTGTCTCAGTGTAGCCTCAACAGCATTCTGAGAGCAGAGCCGAGGTTTGGGAGGAAGGAGAGCCCTGAAGTCTGAGAACCAAGTCCGGCTTGGTCAGAATCTCTGCGAGTTGCGAGAGCTAAATCGCCCTGAGCTCGAACCCCAGACAAGGATCAGCTGCAGGAGAAGCAAACACTGTCTGGGCAGGCGAGATCCTTCCGCATCAACTCGCAGCCCTGGGAATGCCATGCACGAGAAAGGGAAGAACTGCTTACATAAGGAATGAAGGCCGGCTGCCTGCAGGGAAAAGTCTTCTGGTGGAGGCAGTTCCCAGGAATTCTAGCAACGGAGCACCATCCATCCACACCAGCGACGGGCCGGATTCAGTCAGGGACAAACACTGTTCCTTCCCGCTGTGTGGCTCAAGGATTTTGCTCTCAGCGCGACTCCCAAATTCAAATTTCACCGACAGTGCCCTCCCACCCAGATTCCTGCCAGGCAACCCCGAAACCACCCCATCTCAAACGCTCAATCCGGTCCGGCAACTTCCAAAGCATTACAAAAGATTGGGAGAGAGATAAAACTCACAGGGTGTCCTGTTACTTTGCATTCCAAAGAGTAAATAAAAGGCTGATTCAGTGGGAGGAGAGGAAAACGTCATCCAGCAGCGCTGTGCTTTCCAGCTGAACAAGCAGCCCCCAGAGCAAAGGCTGGTACTGCTGGGGATGGGCACAGTCATCTTGGGTTGATCCAGCCTCTCCATCTGCAATGCAAAGGAATAATTACTGACTGTGGAGAATGAGAGCTGTAAAAGTGTAGTGAGTTGCCCTCATTTGGCCACACGCTGCTTTGGGGCAGAACAGAGAGGTGGCACTCCCCTTCCCAAAGCTGTGTCATTCGGATGGGAACTTCTTAGATCTCAAATGCTTCTCTCCGGAGATCGGGAATGAGACCCCTGCTCCCAAAACATGATTTTGGCAGAGATCAAAAGTAGCTTTGCCCTCCTGAGATAATGAAAGCTGGACAGAACCGAGGGCTCTAGTTCCCTGCTACATCCCAAGGATGACATGGGCATGAGAGCAGGCAAAGGATGTGACAGTGCACAACAACCACTTCAGCCCTCCAGCATACTCCAGACAGCTCCAAGACTCGCTTCCAAAATCCACGGGGGTCATTTCCCGTGCCTCTGCTTGTGATGCCAGCCACCTGGCAGTCAAGGAGGTCCCAAAGGAATAAATATGAAACACTAGGATGTAAGTTGCTGCCGGGACTATAAAGACAGCCAGGTCTACTTCTTGAGCTCTTCAATGGCTCGTGAAAGCAGAGAACCTCTTTTGTGAGCTCTGAATCAGCAGCAGCAGTAGTGTTTGCCAGCCAAATTGTAAATGCAAGAGTGGACAGGCCTGACCACCTGGTTTTTGGCACCGTGTGTTTTGAAACCACTGGGCACGCCCAAGGCTCCAAGTCAGGTAAAGTCTGTCTTCTAACGAGCTGCGAATGTGTAAACTGAGACCTCGACATAGCTTAGGGCAGAGAGATGCAGACAATGCACTGGAATTCCCCGTTTCCTTTTGGTTTATTACAAAGAGGGAGAGCGGTCCTAGCTCACCTGCCTCCCAATTTTCTACAAGTTCAGACTTTGTGTCGGTGTTTACAAAAAAGACAAACATGCAGCTTGGACTTTTCACTAATTCTCCTTGTTTCCCTCACTTTGTTGGTGCACAGGACCAGGAATGTGGTACATCGGGAGAGTTTTGGTCCAGCTCCTGCTGTCTTTCAGACAACGAACTGCCTGATGTTCCAGCTGTCGCAGAGTATGGTGACACTGCACATGCTGTTGATGTGCCCACCTAAAGCAGGAAGACAGGGTGTGAACTCCCCCTCAGATCTCAGTCTGGCAGAGGTGAGAGTCAATCCGAACTCTCCTGGATGGTGCTGGAACTCCCTGCTGGCTGGATTATGCTTGCAGACCTGCTCCAGTCCATCTACCACCCCGACAGCAGCAACTCTGGGTACAGTATTTGTCTGGAAACTCCGCTCCTCTCACAACAATCTATTCTAGCATTAAGGTGTCTTTTGAGTTTTCATAACATCCAAACTACATCCTTCTCACTACATGAAAAATCGGTGAACTGAGCAATTCTCTGAAGTTCAAATATTTGTTGCTGACTCCCAAGGGCTAAAGGACAGCCCTCGGATTCCTTCCACCAGATGGCAGGGAGATGTTGGGAAATCTGTGTCACCTTGCAACCCATCTCAGCTCCTGAGAGAAGAGAGCACTTACCTTGGAGAATCTATGAACTGGGTCCACTGTTCCCACCCATTTGTTCTTCTCTATGATGCTTGACTTAGAGCATAAAAAAGCAAGAAAAACATAAGCAGTGAATAAATTCAGTCCTAATGCAAATTGTGTAATTCTTGACAAAACTGTTAAAATCCAGGTGCATGGACAGTGTTCCCACTGGAAGGACTGCCTTGGCCGGCTAACTGAGCAGAAAACTGTGCCCTTTCACCCTCCCCACATCTCTTTGACTCACCTCCACAACAGAAATTGAAAAATAAAAATACAATAAATCCTATCAACCAGTCTAACTCAGCTTTGTAATTATAATTACAGAGGACTCATCCCTCTGACTAGGGTTCTCCTGGTCACAACTGTCTGAAAACAAAGACTAAATTTTCCTGTTGCCCTTCAGGGGAATAGGGTGCTAATTTTCTGCCAAGGAAGTACTTAGGGCTTTTTGGGAAATACTCAGCTTTGCGCATTAACACCTTCCCTCCTCCCAGCTGTCCTAGCACAGGTTGGAACAACAGCCCAGCTAATGTTAGGATTTTCAGTAAAGTACAGAGGCTGCATATGACATAGCAATGATAGAAGTCACAGGATTGATAACAGCCTTTGCACCAGCACCAGCTTTAAAACCCTTTCACAGCCATTTCAGGGACCATCCTAAACTGGAAGTCACTCTCAGTATAGGAACACCGACAGAAGCAAAAGCTCAGCTTACCAAGTTACTGATTGTCATTAAGATACTCAGATCATCCCAGCCATGAAGCAGAATTTACTTACACAAACAAAGCAATGCAAAGGGAGGTCAGTAATTCATAAAGCTGCAGTGACTCTCGAGGGCTTGTGACTGTCTCATACCCATAATTTCACTGTATAATTGAGTACACAAGAACAACTCTCACCACAGGCTGACTTACAAGCACTTTGCTTAAGCAGTTTAAAAGTCTTCAGTGCAAATTCCTTCTTTTTTTGAGTAATCAAGCATATTTTTCTATATAAAGAAGCATATTTCTGTATACATATCTTGTAAATACCAAGCAGCCATTGCTTCCCCAAGCACAAACAGAAAAATTTCCCTTGTTGCCATAAATTGCTTCAGAATGACAAATAATAATGTTAAAGCCACTTATCGAGTTCCAAACAATGCTAGCAGCTTTGCAGGTCCCTGTTAACTCTTCAAGCAGTATCAACATGCAGGGAGAAAACCTTGACCTCTTCCAGCAGGTTTGCTTTTCTATTTTCCAGCCCGTGGGTCAGCACAGCCACTTACTGATGCTTCTCTAGGATTTGGTTGGCACTTTCTCTAAGTGTCATTACAAAACCACCTGGTCCTGGAGCTCTGACAGACCAGCACATTTCTGCTTCAAGGATCTTGGTGACTTATTTTGCTCCAGGTGTTGCAAACTGGAGGACAGTGAGAAAAAGTAACATTAGGAGATATGTGTGCAAGGCTTACCAAATTGGTTTGGTGAACACTTCCAGACATGAAGAAACAAATTGGTTCTTAAAATACTGACCTCTGAGTTTCAGTATTCAGGCCTCAATGCAGGATGCTGTGTGCAAGATTAACCCAGGCCCAAATGGATCCAGGCCCAAATCCGCACTGAATGGGTCACTTGACATAACCTGCGTCATCCCTAAATCATTAATAGCCCGAATTTGCACTACTCATGCAGAATTCCTTTAATAGTCCACAACACCAAATGGTTCTATCCAGAGGGTGACTCACTGTACAGGAACAGGAGGGAGGTCGAATGAATTGCCCTCTGGAGGGATCAGCAGCTTCAAATGCAGTCCTGGCATGAAAAATTCAGATTTATCTATTGAGAACTTCAAAGCACAAGTTAAGAAAGATGCTTCCAGACTGCCACTCTGGATCTACACACATCTGGTCTATCCACATAACTAGGATCCAATAAATCTCAGAGTGAGATGAGTCAGTTCCAAAGGGAGTAATTACAGAATGAAACCATTTTTCTATCAGAGGCAGTTTCCAGCATGGACCCAGCAGCACATTCTCCCTTACCCACAGCTCTGCAACAAACTGCTGTGTTTAGTGTGGGGTAAAGTCTAAATCCCAGACTGCCATCCTACATGATGAACAGCACCCAGCCAGAAGGGTTTTGAGCTCAGGCACCATGAACCCGACTTGTGGCATGCACAAGAATCAGGTCTATTGTGATGTAGTTCAGGTTTGCCATGTGACAAACAAGTAACAGGGTTTTTGCATTTAGTAAAAACAATGCCAGTGTCTTCAAAGGTATTTGGAAAATGAAGATCAACTCTTAAAACACATCCAATTAATGATTCTTTTGAAAGGAACACCTGAGGTAACCTCAAGGTGAGTTCACTGGATTATGAGCATATCCTATTGAGGTATATAAATACAGATTTCCCCTATGATTTAAATAAAACGATTGTTAAAATAAAACTTAGGTTTTAAATGGCCTGTGGTTGTTTGTGTAGCATGCTCAGTGTTTGTAAGCAGGTTTTACACAATATTCTCCTGGTGGAAATAAAATCCTAATACAGTTTTTAGATGAACAAGGCTCTTTGACAACTAGTGAGCATCTCACTGTGACAAAAACAGGCTGTATGTAATGTTTTAATCTAAAAAGGTAATGGCAAAAATTCATCAGGCTGAATGCCCCTTTAGTTGCAAGCAGGACAGGTGGAAAATGGGTAGTGTCAGTATGAATACTTTCTCTAAGCCCTCTTCCCCTGCATGCTGCCCTTGCAGCTCTTACTGCAGGACGCATCCAGAACAGCTTTCAGGCTGCAGAGCCAGAGGATGTGGGAGCATACACCACCTGGAACACAGGTTAGTTTAGAGATACTCTCCCCCAATCTCAGCACACCCCAAAAAACCACTGGAGCCCCTCTCTGTCCTTCTGCCTCATGTGTAGAAGTTACTTGTTAAAAACAAGGGCTCTTGACTTGCAGTAGCTTAGGGGTTATTTTTCAACTAGAGTGGAGCAGCTCATCAGACAGGTGGCAACTGAACCGTAACAGGTTGTACTTTGTTCTTGAAAGCTGGGAGTAAACACGTCCTATCCAACCAGCCCGTGGTCATTCAAAATCAGAGGCCCATCCAATGATTGATGCTCTTTCCCCCCAAAAATCAGACTTCAAAATAAAAGAGAAGGGACCTAAGAGAAGCAGCCAGGATGCAAAGGTTGCTCAAAAGCAGGATGGTGATCAACAGCAAGACTTGAAATCAGCAGCAACTACCTGAAACACACCAAACTTCTGGGATTAGATGCAGGTTTCTTGTTTTGTTAAGATCAGTACTGCCAAAGTCTCCTGTGTCCAGCAAGAAATTCACAAGAATTGACAGAAATTCAAGGGGCTTCCCAATGTAACCATTTTTCAGCACTTGACTGTAGGCTAATTAATTATGAACAGAACATAGCAGGATTATCTTGATTATGTTTTGCATTTAGAGCTCTTTCACATAACAATAGCAGGAAGTTGCTTGTTGCCTCCTTAATTTCTTCTTTTAACTTCACAACTAAAAGGACTTTGGAATGTCCACACCTCCCTCCCAATCCACAACCTTTCTGCTGGCTCCTGATTGATAAATGTACAAAACACCTACAGCACATGACAAAGTAGGACAGCAAACCTTTATCACTTCAAATTGTTCTTGCAGCATATAAACCATAATTCAAGCACTTGCTTTCAAATGCTGAACTGATGTGTCCTGCTAACTCAGTATTTACATCCAGCCATTTCTTTTCTTATTGAAATACCTATTTTCCTTCAAAGCTACTTTGAAGTGGGTTAGATACAGTACAGAATGATCCACAACCCCAGCCTGAAGCCCAGCAGAGCTCCAACCACTACAGTCCTGAACTGTACAATTTGGTTCTTTAAATGTATTATATTCTATAATATGTAACCTGGAGCAAACCACATCTTAAAAAAAAAAAAAAAAAGCCTACAAGAAAAGACCAGGTTAAAAAGAACCATCTTACCAAGAAGATGGGCAAGCTATTTGCCCTTGGCAAGCTGGACAATGATTGTACACAAAACACGCTGTTGACAACTGAAAGGAGATGGCAGAGATCTGTAAGGCTTTCTACACTTTTATTCTCCTGGTCCAACACATCTTTTGATCTCATTCAGCTTCAACGTCATGTCAGAACAATCACAGATTCATCTCCAGTATGTGCAAAATTGAAAAATATTTACAGAGACAGATAAAGCTGCAAAAGTAAAAACAAAACTAACAGCCAGGCTCATGAGCTAAAGCATTTCTTCAGAACCCAAGAGACAACAGTTTGAGTGTATTTAAAAACATACTCTGACCTTTTAAACCAAGGTACAGTTTGTTTCCACAGATAAAAAGGTTTATTTTTTGAGGAAAACTAAAAGAGGATCTTTCTGGTGAACACCAACTTTTTCCTTTCCTACAGTCCTGTTTGCTGACAGACTAGTTCACACAATGACTTTATACATCTCTCCCTCTCCCCCATGGTCAGTCACTCTGTTACAGCAAAAAAACACCTTGACTCTCACCCTATGACAGCAACCTGACATGGATGTGAGTTACACATAACTCTGGTGTCAAGGACACCATCCTGAGTCACTAGGTAACAGTAGTGACAGCCAGTAAAAGGAGACATCTTCTCCATGACTTTGAAAAGCCACTGAATAACCCCTTCCAAGCAACTTTCCCTGCTTAATGAAGATCCAGGATAACTGCTTTGTCTACAACCCAAAACTGCAGAAACTGCATTTGCCAAAAGTCCTTTGGATGGAAAGAGAACAAAGAACAGGAAGACATTTCTTAAATTATAAATTCCACAGAACCTGGATTTACACATCTGGATTGAAACATTTTGTTTTTCAGGTACCGCATGGTTTTTTCTGTGGAATTTCTACTCAGACATTGCAGTGCTGACCCTGGAGAAGCAAGGGCAGAAACCAGTCCAATCCAAAGACATGGCTAGGGTTTGGCAGCCTCAGGTGGTCGACAGCAGGCTTGGGGAAGTTCTTAGAAACTGATCCATGTTCAAACCAGTGTTCACAGCTGATCCTGGGTCTGTTTTGGAGATGGAGCTGTTGTCACAACCACAGTGGACACTGCTTTAGTAGAGCCAGAGACTGTTCCCTGCTGGAGATGGGAGGCTGGAACTGTTTGAATTCGCACCTGTGTGAAATGGAAAGAAAAAACTTGTCTCAAGAACAACCTGGTGACAAAATGACTGCACCTGCACTGTGCTCTGGTAAAGTACCTGCTTCTGCTGCCAACAAAAACTCAGTTATAGGAACAAGACCAAGCACCAAAAACACTCCCAGAACAGAATCTGTCACAAGAAGATCATTCCATCCACTGCCCATGTGGGATGGTGACAGATTTCCAGATTACAGAGGAAGGCCTGAAAACTAGTTTGAATAAAAACCTATTATGTGAGCTGCTTTTACACATTTTCAGAAGAAGGACTTGGATCCATTGGATAACTCCCTTCTACAGACTTGTTACTATCAGCTTCAATGCAGATTAATTATTTGTAATTATGGAACACTGAGTTTCCAGACAGAAGGATGGATATGCAAAGCAGTTATGTGATTTCTTCAAAAAAAAGTTACCCACAGAAGCCAAAGTACAAAGCATTACGAGGACTGCTGAGTGTATAGAAAAATCCTGACAGGACTTTTACATTCATTATACTGGCAGTGCTTCAAAAATATTTAAAAACTTTATCTGGATACAGAGAAGGTAAAGGTGATGATGGATTCCATGTGCTTAATGCAGACACTACAACCAAGCTGTGTGCCTGTTCTTTTTCTGCAACCTCATGTATCCAGAGTAAAGTCCTCATTGAGATGTTAAGTTGGAAAAAAAGCAAATGGAATGATCATTCTAGGTGCTCTTACCTGTGTGGCTTGGCCTTGCTGCTGCAGCTGCTGTAGTTGCTGTGCAGTCAGAAAACTCACAGGCTTGTTCCCAGCGATCAGTTTAGTCCCTGCTGGCATTGTAGTCAGGATGATATTTCTGCCTAATCCACTGATGCTAAGGAAAAATAATTGTTGAAAAGTTACACAGCAGGCTCAATCTTTCCAACTCCAAGCCATTCTTCAATTGCTAGTAGATTATAGTTCTACCACATGTACTAACCATTTTAAGTAGTGGGGTTTTTTCCCCCATAAAACTGGTAAATACACTAGTGACAAATTTATGTCATTATTTATAACTGATAGAGAATTAACTTAGCACACAAATTACACCCATTTACTCTGGACTCACTGGGTTAACCTGATCAGACCTGAATACTTCTCAATGCAGAAAACAGTTGAGCACTTGAAGTATTAACTAAGGGAGACACTATCAGAATTTATGGAAGAATAAACAAAGACGTCAATATCTGAATGCCAGAGGAATTCTCACTAAGGTGGTTAACTTCTCTTAGATGGAGAGATGGCTTCAGATTACAGATATTTTTCAGTGTGTTAATTCTTGCTCAAACACACAGAACCAATAGAACATCTTGTTTCAAGGCACAGAATGTTTTTTCTTCGGTGTATCTGCTAGAACCTGCATCTCAAAATAAATAAATAAAAATTATAATCTCATTGCTGGCACCATATCCCCTCAGTTTCTTGCACCTGATAGACCTGTTACCAGACTGCAATCCTATCACAATCTCTGCTAGATTGCTCCGCAGGAGCCCACTAAACACAGACCTTCCTCAGCCAACTTCTAAAGCAGAACTACAAGATGCAAAGCACTCACTTGGCACCGAGGTTGCCCTTGATGATGGGGGCAGTGACCACGCTCTTGCCCTTCACTGGCTGGCTGATCACTGACAGGGGCACCGTGATCCGTGCTGGAAGTTTCCCCTACGGAACAGGAAGAACATGTGAGGAGCTGTGGGGAGCTCAGAAGAGAAACTGCACGACATTGGCTGCTTTGTGGGAGTCCTGGGAGCAGAAACCAGCAGCAGCTTTGCTGATGAAACCTGTGCTCCAGTTCAGGCTCCTTAAAATTCACCTCCCTCTCATTCACTACACAGCTACCTGAACCCTGAAAATCCACATCATCTTTGCACCACACAATCCATGACTTTTATCCTTATGAAACTATCAGTGTCAGTTTATGTAACCACAATATAGTTTATGGTGCCTTCAGATTTGGGCATTAAAATAGCATTAAAGGGGAAAATCAGTAAAAAAGTTAATAAAAGTAACACTTCTAGTTCTGAATTTTATATGACACCATTACAAGGGAAATTATTCCCAAGGTGTGGGGCAAGACACAGAGCTGCATGAGGCAGGACTTCAGATATGTAAAGTTTATTTCATTCACTTGTGAGAGGAGATAAGGGAAGTATCTGACTTTTTGAAACCATCTAGGTGCAATTTGAACACCATGAAATGAGTTGCAGACCCATAGCCAGAATACAAGTTGTGGCTGCTCCATCCGTGGAAGTGTTCCAAGGCCAGGCTGGATGAGGCTTGGACTAACCTAATCTATGGAGGATGTCCCTGCTCATGGCAGGAGGTGGGACTGAATGAGCTTTAATGTCCTTCACAACCTAAATCATTGTATGACTCTGCCATATTAATTTGAGTCTCTGTGGATGCAAAGAGCAGTTTTCAGCCATAAAACATCAGTGTATTTTGGACCCCCCCTCCTTCCCCACCCCCAGTGAAAGCTCAGCATTACTCACTGCCTGAGACGTAGATACCACTGTGGTGCTGACGGGCACTGGCCGCACAGCCGTGGCTCCTGTGCCGATGGTTATGGGGGTCCTCGCAGTTCCTGAGGCCACAGCAACTGCTTTGGACACTGTGGCACTCACGGCGGGTAAGGAGGTGTGGGCTGTGCCAGCAACGCTCACTGCTGAGGACGACGGCACCTGCTTAGCGTGAGTGGCTACAGTGATTGTCTGCCCAGCTTTGGGGGGTATCACCCCCAGCCCCTGCACAATTCTGATCGTGGCAGATGGCTTATTCTCTGTGGATGCCACTGTGGTTATGGCTTTGCTCTTCTGATCTGCCACGGTCATGCCCAGGGCAGGCATCAGGCGGAAAGCGGGGCTTGTTGGTTCTGCAGTCTTTAAGTCAGGAGTCACCTTAACCACGGTGCCTCCAGCTGGGCTGGAAGAGGCAGGAGAGGCCATGCTGGTCTTGGCTGGAGACTCAGCAGTATGGACAGGGTTGGATGTCATGTGCAAAGTTGCGGAGATGCCTTTCCCACCAGCGCTGCTTCCTGCAGCTGCTGTGAAGAGGTCTTGAGTCAGTTTGACAGTAGTGACCTGAGACTTGGCCAGGGTGGCCATCATGTCCGGGGTGATGCGCAGCACTGTCTGTCCCTTCGCGTCCGTGGTGATGGAGGACGGGGGCAGGCGCAACACGTCCTTCCCTTGGATCCGAAAATTGGTCGCTGTGAGTGGGATGCCACTTCCAGCCTGGGTCTTCACACCAAGTTGTCCTGTAATAGCCACCTGGGAGAGATCAGAGAAATGGTTCTGTCAAATGAGGACAAGGTCCAAGGCACACTCAAAGCAGAACTTCCCAACAGGATGATATTTGCTCCCACTACAAATGCAAGTGGAATGAGACTAGCACTCAGTACACTACTGAAAATGGTTCTGGTTGTGTATCAGATGGCATTCCCAACCCCATCTGAAACAGGAAATACTGTGGGGCTGGTTTCTTTTCCAAACAAAATGAAGGAGAGATCACTCACTGAAGAACCTGCACCATCACATCTTTCACCTGTATGTGAAAACAGAGCTCAAGCACACAAAACCCACACTGCTTCAATCTGCACAGTCCATCAATTCACACAGCATTACAGCTCGCAAGTGTTCACATCTGCACAACAAACAGGAAACAACCAGGTTGTGGAGCCCAGTTCCTTGTCTCTCCCTTCCTCTCACCTGCTTGATGATGTTCTGGCCAGCCATGTTCTGAATGACAGTGGTGGAGGAGGTGCTGGCAGCAGAACTGCCTGGAGAGCTGGTCACTGGCTTCACAGCAGGGCTGGGCACTGCAGGCAGCCCTGTCACGGTGATACTTGCCTGGCTGGCCATGGAGCTTCCTGCTCTTGGCAGCTGCACAGGGCTACTTTGAGCTTTTACAGGGAGAGTCATCACAGCCTACAGAAGAGAGGAGGAAGATTATGAGCAGACTACCATAGTAGGAACAGTCTAGTGATTCTTTGTATTGAGCCACAGCTTGCAAGTTCAGAGGAGTTCACAAGAATTCCCTTGCAAGGATTCCAACTGCTTGGAATTGCAATGAGGTGGGTGCCAGTCTCTTCTTCCAGACAAGACGAGGAATTGGCATCAAGTTGCACCAGTGAGGTTAACTCGGATATTAGGAAAATTCTTTTCACAGAAAGGGTCGTAAAGCATTGGAACAGACTGCCCAGGGCAGTGGTGGAGTCACCATCCCTGGAAATGTTCAAAAAAATGTGCAGATGATGCACCTGAGGATATGGTTTATCCAGTGAACATGGTGGTGCTGCTGTGTTCATGGCTGGACTTGATGATCTTGACAGTCTTTTCCAAGCTTAATGATTCTGTGATTCTAAGTTCTATGGACTTTTTATGTAATGCACATTTTAATGATGAAAAACAGAGCACTGAACAGTATTGCATATGTAAAACTGTTTCTGTGCTCTTGCCTGCAGTTTGTGCATGCTCCAAATGAGCACAGAATGCCTGTGCATCACACCAAAACACCACGAGTCAGATCAGACGTCAGAGCTACGCAACTCACCTGAGGGACCACTTTGGTTTGTGTGGCTGTAGCTGGAACACGGATTTGAGGCACTGTCGTGGGCTGCTGCTGCTGCTGCTGGGTGACCACTGGGGCTTGCTGGGACACAGCTGGGAGGCTGGATTGGGCAGTGACCATGTGTACCTGTGGCAGGCCCGAGGAGCCACTGTGACTGACCACACGTGGGGTGGGCACTGGCCCCGGCTGTGCCTGTGAGCTCTGAGCTGGCGACAGCAATGTCCCCAGCTGGGGCATGGTGGGGGAGGACACCAGGAGAACACTACAGAAAAGACAGAGCCAGTAGGTCAGCAAAGATGTAGGAAATTCACACAATTACAGAATCACTGAGGTTGGAAAAGACCTCTGAGATTTAGTCCAACCTGTGACCGATCCCCACCTTGTCATCCAGCCCAGAGCACTGAGTGCCATGTCCAGTTGTTCCTTGGACACCTCCGGGAATGGGGACACCACCACCTCCCTGGGCAAGCTCTTTCAATGTCTAATCACGCTTTCTGTGGAAAAATTCCTCCTGATGCCCAGTCTGAACCTCCCCTGGCACAACTTGAGACTATGCCCCCTTGTCCTGTTGCTGTTTCCTGGGTGAAGAGACCAACTCCCACCAGCCTCCAACCTCGTTTCAGGGAGTTGTAGAGGGTGATAAGGTCACCCCTGAGCCTCCTATTCCCCAGGCTAAATAACCTCAACTCCTTCATTACTGAATTATACAAATTACTGAAAAACAGCCAGCAGCATTCCCAAGTGAAATAGGGGACAGAAGCAGTACCTCTGGCTGGGTTTTGCTGGCTCTGACCCAGCACCAGATACACTCTTGCTGACCACAGACACCGGTGGGGGTGAGATGGGTGTTGCTGGCAATGCGGGTGCAGTTGGTGTCACGGGAGTCGCAGGCGTTGGTGGCAGGCTGGAGTCACTGAGGCTCAGCTGACTAGGCTCTGCTGTGCTGGTGGGGAGGGCTTTCACAGCACCCTCCTTGCTACTCGACTTCTACAAAGAAACCACATTCAGCATCACAAAAACTGGGGTTGATTGCTGCACCCTGTGGTAGGCTGAGCACCTTAACCTGAGTTCTGTATGGTGGTGAATGAGGCCCCAGTGTTAAATCCTGAAATCAAACATGACTGACTGCCTTTCCTCGGCTGCAGCCATGGATGAATTGGTGTGTTTGGCTGCTCCTGCTCCCACAGGAAAGCACACCTCAGTTGTGACAAACATTCAGAACATAGATTTCCACCTTGGTTAATGTGACAACAGCCAAGTATTTCAGACATATTTAGTATAAGCTTCAGCACAGCAAGAGGGAGGACAGACATGTGAGTTCCACACACTCTGTTAGAAATTAACCTCAAAACCAGATCTGAAAGACTATCCCTTTGATAGGGAGCACAAACGAATTCCACTGATCTTTCTGCTGAGAGGATAGCAGTGGAAGCTGGGTGGAGGTAAAGTTCCCTCTCTCCTTCTTCATTTTGTGCACTGACATTCATATACATCATGAATTGCTAACTCAAGCGTAATTTTCATCACCTGCCATGGATGCAGAATTTATGGATTAAATCAAGACTAATCTCCTTCTCAATCCCAAAAGCAGCTGTGCAACCCTGAGCAAAGAAATCTACCATTTTAGCTGGAGGTTTTGGCTTCTGAAGAGCTTTCTTGGCCTTTGCTGCGGCAGCTTGAGCGTGATGGATCCGTTCTGCAAGGACAAATTAATGGTTAGAGCTCCTGAACAAAAGCACACTGATTTAAAGAAGAGGCCAAGTAAGAGCTGCAGATTCTTCTTCAGACAAGGAATTAAATACAAGCAGTCATGTAACAGTGCAAAGAAAAACATCTAGTAAAATTAGCCAAAAAGGCTGGAAATAAGACACATAAGAACACACATCTGCAGTTTTTGCACATGGGATGGTATTTTTCAAACAAATGCTTCAGAGTGACACTCTGCTCTCTAAGACTGGGTTTAAGTGCTGAAGGACTAACATGAGCAAACTGACTAGAAAAGGCACTGACTAGCAAAATGACTAGACTGATAAACTAATGTTCATTATCCATCTTTATAAACATTTTTAATTCTTAAGATACCACCAACCCAGGCTTACCAAACTCTTCCTCGCTCCTGTCCCGGTGCAGGTAGATCCACAACTTCCGCCCAATATCGTATTTCACACAGGGATCTTTCTCATAATGCAATCGGTCCAGAGCACCACTAACAACAGTGTTAACCTGAAGTTGAGAATTCACAGATTACAAGATGTCCCTCGCTGGACGAGCCAAAACTGATGAATAGAAAAGTGATCCTATTTGGAATAAAACCTGTGTAAGATGTGAGCAATCTCCATCTCAGTAAGAACTGACTGAGAGCATATGTTGCAGCATAGGATGCTGTTTCCCACCTTGGACTAAATGGAGCTTCCAAGAAAGCTCTGAAAATTGATTTTCTCAATCTAAAATGTGAGCAGCTCTACGACAGTGCTACTTCTGTGGCTTTTCTGGCTGGTTTTTCATCATCCAAGGTAGGTGCAGGTTTGCAGCTGCTTACCATATTAGTACACAGCTCCCTTTTGCTCATCACAGCAGCATAACAACTATTGGGCCTTTGCCACTGAATACTGCCTGGGTCTGTGCAGTGTGTTTTTATGATAATCTGAGGCCAGACAAGACATCTGACTTACCTGAGCACTAGTGACATCTGGAGCTAGGAACTGTGAATCTTTGAGCAGCTCACAGATTTCAGCTCGAGTTCCCTCTCCATTAGGAAGGCGAGCAGCAGCATCACGAACTGAAACACAAACCCAGAGCTTAAACTTCCAGCTGTAACTGGGCAGCTGTATTCAGGTACTCCAGCAGATACATTTTGGGACTGCTCTATTACCCTTGCTTTCACAGTGTCTACTTCCTCACTAAAATCTAGCCCCTAAAATCCCCAAAAATATGAGGAGAGGTTATAAAGGATCATTTTAAAGTACATCAACTGTGCCAACTTTGTGCTAAGAGCAATGAACTTGGGGAACAGCATTCATCCCCAATATAGATTCCTAAAGTCATTGTTTGAGGGGTCAGAGGAATGTTTTTATTCTTTAAAAGCCATGACCTTACCAAGGGACAAAATGGTGACATATGCTGGTCTGTCTGAGCGCAGGAGAGAATGTTCTCGAGCTTTGTTTAAGGAGGTTTCCTTGTCAAACACCCCCTTCACAGGACCAACAACCGACTCGAAGCCGTGCATCCGGAAGGTGAAGGCTTTGTGGGGCTGGCTGTAACGGTAACGCTCCTGAAGGTGGACACAAGAGTACTGACTTTACCAGGCAACAGCAAAGCCTTGTGTTATATTACAAGGTAAGTTGTTTTCATTCTCTAAAGAAAGCCTTTTTGAACTACAGGCTCAAATACTGCTGCATAAACTTATTTTGGATCAAGAAAATCAAAAACTACTTCATGCAAAACACAATGCCCCACCTAAGCAAGGTGTGCAGATGCAATGCAGTCAAGTAGCTGCACAGACTAGAGAGGTGCCAGAAATATGACAGAGATACATCTTCTGTCCCCTTCCCCTTCCTCCCTTTCTCTGGCTAAAGAGAGATTTCCTAAATTTAACTTATATATTCTGTCCTGCAGACAGCACATGGAGAGAAGGAAGAAGAATCCCCATCATAAGTCTTCCCTCTAATTCCCACTTGCTTCTATTACAGACAAGATAACTAAGTGGATGGGTGCACTTATTGACACTTATTTTCTGCTTGCACGCATACATGCCCAAAAATTAAAGAGACAAGTCATCCTTCCATGGTGGGGGATGGCAAAGGAGACAGTGGGGTTGGCACTACCAAATGACACTATCAATTTTGTTGATTTTATCAAATTAATTTTTACCAAATTAATTTTACCCACTGGAAATACTGATGGTTTTGAATCAAGCAGCTAGGCTATATCATCAGCAAGTTTTATGCAAGGCCAAGATACTGACTTCAAGGCAGAAGCAACATATAAATTCTTCCCATTAACTACATTTGTGTAGAGTATAAAACTGCCATCCACACAAATTCTCCTGGTTTACTGGCCAACTGTTTCTGCCTGTGCCTTTAAAATTACGATTCTCTTCTTACCTGCTCTTGAAACACCCGTTTCTCCTCTCCAGTGCTAGGCCGGACTACATAGTCTGTCCTTCTGAAACAAAGGGCACCATCAGTTCTGAGCACAGCAAGCCCACAACAGTACCAAAGGATTAATCCACTCATCCGCAAATTCTTCTAAACAAATTCTGAAAGCATTTATGGTAGCAAAAGTAAGCCCTGCAGAGATTTTCAGCTATGTTCTGTGCACTACCTGAAGGCAAGCAAAGACTGTAAATAATCTCATTATCAGAACCTAAGTTAGACTGCAGCTTTGCTCTGATAGTACATGCAAACTTGGATAAAATCAGTCAACTTTATGAAGTCCTGTTACAGCATTTATAAAATCATACTATCAAATTTTCTCCTGCCCTGTGATGTAAAGTTTTTATTTTAAGATCCAGAGGCACAAGGCCCGAACTTCACAGTTTCAGTAGCACTTCAAAGGCTTTCAAGCACTGTTAAACACTCACACTCTGGGCAGTGGCATGGCATCTGAGCTGTCTTCATTCTCCTATTGAGAAAGACAGAAATGTCAGCGCTGCATAGAACACAGTCAGGTTTTGTGCTCCTAGAAGGTGATTTTTGTCTGACTCACTTTGAAAAAAGTCTGGTCTTTAGTCTCCAACCAGAGATGAAACAGTGCTGCCAATTCCTTCTCATGATCTTGGTAACTACCTAGTAAGAAATCAGGAAAATGTAAAAATAGAAGTCTTTTAATTGTTAGGAAGCCAGCTGCTTGTAATTCCTAGTCCTCTCCCGTTCCCTTCCTTCCTTGATGCATCACCAGTCACAGACACTCAAACTGCAATATTTGAACACCTCCAGGCTTAGGAAATACTAAATCCCAGTGATTTCCCAGTGCTGGTACAAAGGAAGGTGCTTCAACTCCTAGCACAGGAGGAAAGATGCTGTTTGGGACACCCGTTCCCATTCTCCAAAGTAATCCCAGTTACTGAATCCATGCTTACACAACCTCAACAAAAAATTGTGAAAGGGATCAGAGGAAAAACTTCCTGACTCCAAATCTCTGCCAGTTTAAGCTTGCAAATATGATCACTAGAATCACCATAGTTAAGAATGAAAAAGTCTGTGTAATAACTAAAGGACTGAACATAAACACAAAACATGTGTAATTCAGTCAGTATGAGCCAGAGCACATTGATCATCAATGTGCTCTTTGGTTCCCACTTTTAAAAATGAGAATAGTATCAGTTTGCTCCACAGAGAAGCTTAATTCATTTGCAACTGTATAATCACTAATTAATCTGAATCATCAGAAGGTATGCTCTACAGAAGGGAAAATATGAAGGTGTTCAGACAAATTAGAAGGCTGACAAACATGTTTAAGTCAGAATCAGGAAGAAATGCAGCCCAGTGCCTTCGCTCGTTTATGCCCTGTCTGCTGCTGATACTGATGTCTTGTGAACACCTTGAACCCAAAACACGTATTAGCGGAGGGAAATGGGAGGGGAGAGGTTTGGAGAGGTTCGGAGAGGAGAAAAAAAGAAAAAAAAGAAAAAAAAAGAAAATGTCTGACCATGGAATTAACAGCTCTGTTTGTGTTTCTCTCCAGGCTGCAGCAAGATGAAAAGTAAAGTCCTGGAGAAAACAACAAACCTTTACTATAATACACATCATAGAAGAACATAAGGTACTCACCAAGCAATTTCCACTGCTGAGTTTTTTCCTTGAATTCAACAAAGGGTGAGAAGCTGGAAGGAGCATCTACAATGACAAATGCACATGTCAGGGACTTGTACAATTGTCCAACCTCAGAAGCTTACTGTGGTAATGCAAACTGTCAAGTTAAAGACTCACAATGACAGAGCATTTTAAATTATTCGATAAGTGCATCTCTAAATTTATCTCTGCCCAAAAGGAAGGTGAGCATCTAAGAATATAAAGGCAAGCACAAGGAAAGAAAAGAACAGGATAATGAACCTTCCAACAACAGGCTGTCAGCTGAGAGCCTGTTCCTGCTGTTCACCATGTTCAGACCATTTATTTAGTGCACTGGGATGAAAAAATTGCCAGTTGAGAATTTTATCTTCAAGCCGAAGAGGAAAAAAGAAATATGAGGCCTCAGGGACTGCTACTGTACAGTGAATATTCATGGACCTGTGGTAAGAGAACTTGGGATTTACAGTATTCACCAGCATTATGGACAATATGCTGCATGGCCACCACAATCTACTCTCTCTCTGCCTTCAAAACTTCCCACTAAGCAATCAGAACCACAGAATAATTTAGTTTGCAAGGAATGACTGAAACTCAGCTGGGCCAAGCCCAAGGTCCAAGATGGGCCAACCTCATGCTTCAGCAGATTGCTCAGAGTTTATTTTTTATTATCTCCAAAGACAACCACGACTTCACACTGTGGGGGAAAAGGCTAATCCCTTCCTGCTTCAGATACCCTGCCCAAAGCCGCAATCTAAACACAAGAACCTCTCTGTCTAGAGGCAATTTCACAGACATTTTCACATACTTGGGAATCATGCTGGGTCTTAAGCTACTATCCCCATACAAAACAAGTCGACCACAACCAAGACATGTCAGCCAAACAGCCTATCACAGAAACACTGCCAGCAATACAAAGATTTATTGTGGCAATGAATGAAAAGTTGATTTGAGTATAATATAAACCAGCACTGACTACAAGAGAGGAACAAGCACCATCAGTATTTTTAACATCTCCTCTTACCTCTGCTGTCGCCTGTCAAATACTGCAAGGCAGGTAAAACCAATTCAGACCAGTTAGGGGCAAAGGAGAACCAGTTATTTAGTGCACTGGCATGAGAAGACTGCCAATCAAGGACTTTATCTTCAAGCTGAAGAGGAAATAGAATTATTTTATTAATGATCTCACACTTCAAACTATGACTGTCTTCACAGAAAACAAACCAGCTAAACATATGCAGGGGACAAAAAGTTTTTTATGTATGTAAAATCATCATCTGACTTTTTCAAGTAACCATAATATGGTGTTTCAGACAACAGCTTCCCCATCTCTGCCCTTAATATATAAAATATATCTAACCATGATCTATAGAATAGGTATGGAAATACAGATTCAACTGACTAAACTCATGAAACATGTTAAAACCAGATGTGGTAGCACTCCCATAGGGTTTAATTTCTTTAACATGTAATCTAAATCTTATTATAATTTACAGCAAAGTAAATCTGAAGAAAAATCACTATTACAGAGCTATAAAAAGCTCCTCTATTCTTTAATTTTGCTTCCTGTAAAGATTCCTAGATAAGTGGGTGGTTCCTTACCACAGAGAGAGTAGCAGGCCCTTCCAGAAACAGTATCTCCAAAAGCAGGAAAAAGAAGCTGGATGATATTTCATTTATTTCAAGGCATGGCTTCATATCTTCAAGAGGTCTTCAAATGAAAGAGAACACAAGCAGAGTAACTTCCCTGAGCAAATATTCACCTCCATATACGAACATGAACACCACCCATTTCACACATTCCAAACTGCACAAAAACACAGGCTGCAACAGTCCCACAAAAATGTAAGCTGAAACATGTTGATTTTCCATCCATGCAAGGTGTTCAGGGCACTCTGAGGCACTTACTCCTCTTTGACAGATGACAGAGGGAGGGGGGAGAGATCCTGAGACATTGATGGGAGTCCATCTGCATTGCCAAGAGAGTCAGCCAAATCTTCCACCTCGGATTTAATAACCTTCAGCTTCTTTTTTTTCTTATCTTCCTTTTCTTTCACCTTTTTCTTGAGGGTCACAAGGTCAAATAAGGCTTTAGATAAAAGTTAAAAAGAATAATTAGACAGCATCTTACTGTACTTTAGTGAGTCATGAACTATTTAAGTATATATCTAGAAATGTATGTTGTGTGCATTTGCTCACACCTCAATCATTCCACCTTCTCGCTGCTGTCAGAAATCTTTGCTTTTGTCCTCAACAGAAAACTTCTAGTTTTTAAACCAACAACATATATGAAATTAAAAAGGCAAAGAATCCACTGACCTGCTAAGGAACCTTTCCTGCCAGCATTCACTCGAGTCATGATGTCCTCAAGGGTCAGGTCCGTTGTGACTAGATCAGGGTGATCCTACACAGGACAATGGGACAGAAATTAAATCGAGAAAGGACAAAGTGTTAAGACAGCAACAAGGTGAAGAAGTACCCAAGTACTAAATTGTACCAAACTCAACCTGGATCACCTTATTAAATTATTTACTGCAATAAAAGTTGGGAAGTCTTCTTACCCTGAAATATAGAATTTCATCTCACCAAAACACGTAACTAAAATTACAAAATCCTTCTATCCAGATAAACATGACCAGGAGCTGCATACTGATAATTGAACCTAGGTTACAATGAAGAGCTGATGGATGAGTGCACACAAAAAATAGCAACCATTTTGTCACCCAGAAGTACCCTGATCTTTACGGCAGAGATAAAAACATCAAAGATAAAATGTGGTCCCACCCCCCAAGACTTTTTTACATCTTACAGGCTGACGTTTTCGTTTCTCATGGTGCTTCTTCAACATCATCTTCAAATCGCTTTCCCCAAGTTCTATCTTGTCTGCAATGACAAGAATTATTTGCAGAGTTTTCCCCTATTGTTACCTTCTATACTTCTTAGAATGCCATTTTCTATCCATTTACACTTCCAGCAATCTCCAAATTTCAGTAACTAATTTCTCCATATATGAATTTCTTTCATTCATTCATTCATTCATTCATTCATTCATTCATTCATTTCAATGCTTCACTGAGTCATCAGATTTCACTGCTGATGCAAGCATGGAAGAGAAAAGATGCTAAAACCAGCTTGAAGGGTTTGCAGACTTGATCACAGTCACTTTAGGAGGGATTCTCAAGTATTTTGAGCTGGACTACACTAGTGCTTCGGCCACTAAAGGCAAAATACAACAGAGAAACCAGCAGTACTACAGAAACTATGACTCCTGTTGGTCTTGCAAGAAGATTAAATAAACTGGGAAAAGAGCCAGCTGTTGTGGAGACTGCAAAAATGAAGCATGACAAGATTTCCCATCAAACAACAGATTTTCAAGGTAATTTCTTGCAGGGTCTCAAGGTAATTCTCCCCCCTCTATCCATATTGACCGCTCATTTGGTTCTCACCTGCAGTTTTCATGTCCAAGGTTGACAATGTGGGGATCACTCTCAGGGGAACTGGTGGACTTGAACAACGTGCTGGAGAACTTGGAGGCCATGAGATTAGATCTAAAACAGAGATATAAATTTACTTCTGCAAGACCCATCACCAATCTGTGCAACTACCATCCTGTGTTCGTCAGATCCCAGCCAGTGGAAGTAGAGCCCAGAATCCAATCTTTTATCAAAGGTTCTCTCTCAAAAATAGGTCTTCTTCCATTCACACCTGGAGTCTTTGTTCAGCCCAGGGCATTACCTTCTTCATCAGAAGACAAGGTAGTGTCTCCACACTCCTCTTTCACTTCCCTCAGGATCTTCAAGTAGCGCCGATGTGTCCGTCTGTCTCGTTCTTCTGAGTCATATGATGGTGGGAAATGCTTTCTCCTCAGGGTCATGTCAGGGCCTCCTTTCCTGGCTAATTCCAGCAAGTGCTGAAAGGAGAGATTCATGTGATATGAGCTATGTCAGCTACAGTGCTGTAAGCCAGGACAGGTAAGCCCAGCTCAGATACTTCCAGCAAGGTTACCATGTGGTGCCATCAGCACCTCAGATCTGTACAGCTTAGGAAGGATCAGTATCTGCCACACACAAGATTTTAAACCTAGCATTTTAGACCATCATTTAAAGGGAAAAAAAAAACCAAACCAGGTGAAATTTCTGCACCTTCTTCTGCACATATAATAATATTTGTCATTTTATGTGGACTGTGGAGAAGAACTTAAATAATTGATGTGAGATGCAGTTTCCACGTGAACATGTAACAACAACATAGAATACTATATCTATTGAAAAAAAAGTTTTACCTCTCATAGCTACAGAGGAATAACATCCTATGTATTCCATACTGTTGTCCAGTGAAGTTGTGGATGCCCCATTCCTGGAAGTGCTCAAGGCCAGGAGCAAACTGGTCTAGTGAAAGGTATCCTTCCCATGGCAGGGGATTGGAATGGGATGAGCTTTAAGGTTTCTTCCAACCCAAACCATTCTGGGATTCTCTATTTCCCACAACACTGTAGGGCATTTTATAAAGACAGACCAGACTTTTTTCTTCATCCCTACTCGCCATATGTTTCAATGTCCAAGTGCAATGAAAGATAAATGAGCAACAAACACGTTTCAGTTGGCAACAATTTGCTCATAGAAGTGTTAATGGAGGAAGACTTTACCAGGGATTTGCAGGCATGAGAATAAGAGGTCTGGATCCACATATTCTCTATCTGTATTTAGCAGCTGTACTTGTTTCAGAAATAGTAAACAAAGGCAGAATGACTTGCTAACAAAACAGCAAGTTGTAAAGAGGAAAATGCAGGAAGTGGGGACAAGGTGGACATGAAAAAAAGTACACACAAGTGAGAGCTATGAGAGTTACACAACCTGAAATCTGCAAATATAACAACGGGTCTGGTGTTCTCGCTGGGCCACTGGAAAAACCAGAAACATTACTCATTCAGTTCATTAAAGGAAAAGCCTCAGAGAACTGTGACTGCACCAAGACACTTTTTATAAAGACAAGCTATCATCCCAGAGCACACTCACATTGCGGGAAGCGAGGATCTGCTTGAGCAGCCTGTAGAAGTACTGCTGCTGGGCACTCAGGTAGCGCTTGTACTGCGACTTGTAACAGAGCTGCCGGTACTTCACCACCTCAGGATTGAAGTGTCCATCTGCAACAAAGACAAAACCTGGGTTTTCAGCTGCTAGCTGAGAACTTGCCCCAAACCCACAGGGAAGCTGATGAGGCTGACTGACCCCGGAAGAGTTTCTGGGCAATGTGCAGCGGGTTCCCAAAGCGAAAGTTCTCCCCGCTGAACAGCGCCAAGATGAGCTTGTTCTGGTGCTCTCGGCTGTTCTCAGGGAAGTGAGGCAGGAATTTTTTTAGGTGCTCTTGCTGCTCATCTGTCAGGACCTCCTGCCATGTTGACAAGCTGACAACCTCAAAGAAGATCTCAGGCTAAAGAAAGCAAGAAACAGCAGTGTAGAAAATGCAGCCAGGTCCTTGACTGTTTTCTAGCCCTTGATGCTTTTTAAGTAACACCAGTCATGAGACAGTGTTTCACAAAACACAGGAAACAACAGAGCATAAAAAGGAAAGGTGTGGACATTGATACTACTAACAACAAGAAAATAAATTCAAAGCTTGTAACAATCTTCTTAAAGGCAATTTTAAAATAAGAAGAATATAACAGAATTGATTTAAAAGATATTGTCCTGAGATCAATCAAAGACCACCTTGACACCTTTTCCAAGACAGTCAGAAACACCTCCCCTTTTCAGTTTGCTCTGTAAGCCCCAAAAAGGGAGTTAAACATGTCATTTATATAGAGGTTATGATAAGGTGAAGTGTCTCAGCACTACTCACATCCTCCAGGAGGTCCTCAGGCAGACTGACCCTGGTGGTGCCCAGCATGCAATCCTCCATGATCCGTGTGCAATTGCCCTCCAGCTCCAGGGGGTCTGTGAGCATGTGATCCAGAGAATCCATCCTCCACCCCTCCTGCTTCTGGACAAGGACAGCAAAAACCTCAACGAAAGAAAATCCCAAACCCAGATACATTCATCCTGATGTGAAGAGTGACAGAGGAGCCACCTTCGATGAGGTGGTTGTTTAAATGGAAGCTATGGAGTTGGCCTGCAATATCTATATACATATGTAGCACCGTTATTTTATATATATATATACACACACACATACAAACGTATATGTATATGTACATACACACGTATACAGACACATACCTATAAATAAGAAACCCAAACACACGTACATATTTATAAAACCACGTATATAGAAACATTCACTCTTCAATTACAGCACATGCCATGCCAATGGAGAAATGCTTTTCCAGACGGGTAGACTGGGAAGTACAGCTGACCCATCTCACTTTGCTTCCCACCTGCAGGAACTGTTTTCAACACTGCTAAACACCAGGAAAGACTACATTTAAATCCCGAGGGTGGTTTTAAGGTGTAGAACCGAAGGTCAGGTCTAAGGTGGGGTTTGTCTCAGGCTGAACGCGACAGGGCCAGGACACCCGTCCCCTCCGGCGCGGCACAACCGGGCCGCTCTGGGCTACGAGGAAACGCACGAAACACGCGAAATAAAGAACAGAGCAATGAAAAACCCCCAAGAAGCAGGTGGGACAGCAAAGAAAACAGAGAAAACAGGTTTATTTCATACCCCTCATGCGGCCCGGCCGAAGGCGGAAGGCAGCGGCACTGCCGCGCCTGCGCGAACGCCCCGCTTCCACCCCCCCACCCCCCCCGCGCATGCGCGCGGCTCCGAGTCGCGACAGAGCCCATCGCGACAGACCACAATGGCACGGGGGCCTGCGAGAGGACAAATTTGTAAGTTCCCCTAAAAATGAGATATTTGCGGGTTGCTGAAGCCTTGTATTAGTCGTAGATTTACAGGGCTTGACTGCAGTTCTGTTCAGTGGATTAGTCATTGGGGTGCTGTGCTAGTATTACTGTTAAGTGTTGAAAGGCTGAAAATTTTAAATTTTAATGCGGCAAATTTTCACACAGCAAACGGAGGTTCCTCCTGGGTTTCCACGCCTTTACCCACTGCCAGCGCCCTCCAAGGACTCACAGTTACAGTGAACAGAATTAAGGTTCAGGATTGCTGGTGACTGTACCTGACAGCAAAGATGTGTTCAAAGCAATGGACAGACAAGCTCTAATACCTGGCAAAACCTGGCTCATGGTAAATCACAGGTGAGTCTTACCCAATGAGTGAGAGACACATTTATTGCAGAAGTTATGATGGACTCTTCCCTAACTTCTCCATTTTTAACTCATTTTTCTACTCCTTCTTTACATTTAGGTGGAGCTTGAGTGACTTGAGTCACACATCTCAGTGAGTGATGGTCATCCCTTGGGAGTGAATAACCCTGGGATGGTGACAAGAATCACTCCTGGAGGGATTTTGTCATGGTTGCTGATCCAATGGACATAATCCTTTCTTTCTCTCAGTTTTCAGATGTTGTGCAGGTGATCAGCTAAGAAGTACTACCTTTTAAATTTAAAAATAATTTTAAACAGTCCCTACTCTGCAAGGGTTTCAGCAGAGACAGAGGGGCTCCGCTCCACTCCAGCCTCCATTTACTCTCCCTTGGATTGCATTGTGGGAGGTCAGAAATGCTGTGTTCCATCCAGAGAGTAGCAAATACATTTCCCCCTGTAACTTCTATATTGTTATCATCCCATTTATCCACGTCCCACTTCACTCACCCTCCACTGAACGTCCTACCCCAATGAACAGATTGGTCATCGCAAGTGATTAAAAAAAAAAAAAAAAGAGAAAAAGATTTATTATTTTCAGGTTTGTTTTTTTTTTTTTTTTTTTACACCTGCCAGGTTGCACAAGACTCTGAACACAACAACAGTCACCAAATGTACAATAAACATACTCAGTTAAATAAGAGATGGGGCCCGAGCAGTCCAAGAGGTGCAAGATCAGGGTGTGGGGGCTGGGGTTGTTTTCTTTTACCTCCAGGAAAATACAGAATCTGACCCAAAACACCTCCAAGGGATAGCATCTCCAAATAAAACATGGACCTTGCAGGCAACTGAGAGTACTCTGGATTTACCCTTCTGTGGGACATGACTTCGAGAGATCTTTGGGTTGCTCTGGTTTGAAAATAATACATCCTATACCTTCTGCACTGCAGAAATGGAGACAAAAATCCATGCAATCTTTGCCATCTGTGCAATCACGGTAGTTCCTTACTTTTCAAGAAAAATCTGTGGTACTTCCATTTCCAGGCATGCTTCTTTCACAAGGCATTCATTCAACTTGGGACACTTGGAATTACTTCACCTGGAGTCAGGCCAATAGCCCATGTGTGCTGCTGCTGTGGGGCAGACAAACTTTGATGAGGAAGATTTGAGTTCAAAAAGGCTGTTTTGAAATAGTTTTATGTTTTAAATAGTTTTCGGTTTTAAATAACTGGTACAACTGTCCTCATTCATGAACTGTTCTAACAAAGGTGAATAGAGCAAAATAGTTTTTAAACCCCACATCTGCAACATCATTAATGGGAACATATTTCATGTTTATCTATTGTCAAACTTTTAAGACTTTTAAAATTGCTCCTGCAGGGTAGTATCCCAGTATTCCCAGTGTCCCATTTCCAAGTCTGCTATTTTCCTACTAGTAGCATTTGTGGCTTGTTATTAAATCAGCAGCAGCCTGAAGAAAGCCAAGACAAAATTCTCCCTACTCTCTTCCCATACCAACAACATTGTAAGGCCCAACATTGTAATTCCAAAGTCCTCAGCAACATGAGTTCAAGTTACTTACTGGGTATTGTGGTTGCTTGCCCATGCTGCCACAGTGGCTAAGCTGCCAAATCCACAGAATGTAAAGTCACTTTGCATCATTGCACTTTACCAAATGGGAGCTCTGGTCCACATTAATTCTGCCTGGCTCATTAATGCCCTGGTATGGGGAGGGGAGGAATCCCAGGAAAAAAGTAATCCACATTTTGGCAAGTCACTTCAAAGCTACCTCAGAACAGTTCTGAGCTGGCCAGTATTTGCCAACTGATTTATCTCAGTACTATTTCCATGCCACATGAACATATATGTCAATTACCAAAGCAATACCTGCTACAAGGCTTTGCCCACAAGGAACCAGATTTGCTCTTGTGCAGCCTGAGTATAGAGTTCTCTCATTGCAAAGAGCTTTAACTCAATAAAACCTGATACTGCAATGTGTAGTGCTTACTCACATAGGTTATCCATGAATCCATGGGAATACCTATGGAAGAGTGCCACAGTCACACACAGTGCAGTACAAGAGAAATAAAATCAAAAACACCTCTCAAGTTTTTCTGACTCAAGGGCCTCTAAGACACAACACTCTTCATTGCTTTTGTTTT
Organism: Lanius collurio; assembly: GCA_020086605.1. NCBI lineage: Eukaryota > Metazoa > Chordata > Aves > Passeriformes > Laniidae > Lanius > Lanius collurio. Next base: position 180,914 of record JACBWW010000043.1, read on the forward strand.
ATAAATAAATATATCCTGTTATGCACAGATGTTCTGGGATGAGTTTTCCAGCAGTGAATGGAAATTCAGACATACACAGTATATCTCATCAGGGGACAATGGAGTTCTAGTCATATTCTTGCAACCACCAGAATGCCTTAAACAGCCAACCAAGACAACCTGTGAAGGAGAACTATGTAAGGAAAAACATACTATACAGCCTTAAAAGATAAACCTTCTCTTTCCCTTTCTCCTGGTCCCTAAATACAACATGAATTCTGTATGTAGACCAGGTCCATCACATCAGGCAACCCTCACGGATGGCTTTCTGTGTCCCATAAATAGTGGTCCACTAGCATGTTTACTGTGTGTTTCCTGAGTCCAGGGCTGGTTGTTTTAGGGAACTGTCCAAAAGAATTACAGTGCATTGTTAACAAGGTTATTTGGAAAAAAAACCCCAAAGTAACCAACTCTCCATCCAGGCTTGAAGAGGAGAAATACGTTTACTTTGAGGTGGTCACAGAGATAATGACCCTGTCCCTTCAGAGGAGTGCTCTGTATCCTCATTTCCTCCTGGCACAATTGTCTCAGATCACAGCAGAAGCTGCTGTGAAGATTTAGCTGAGCCTTTTTTTTTTTTTTTTGTTTACAGGCGAAAAAGGAAAAAGCAACTTTCCCTGCAAACATCAGAGGGAAAAGAGGTAACACTGGCTCTGTACTACCCTTAGGTGCTGATTTCAATCAGTTTGTTCCAAACAACATGGGTTTAAGACTGCTTTTCCTGCTTTCTGGAACTCCTGGGTAAAATGGGGTAGGGCAGACAGCATGTAAACAGTTCTGGAGGGCTGGAAAAGTAATAATTTAATGGACTGCTTCAGCACATCTTCACAGCTTCATTGTTCAATCCATCCCCATAGAGGGACACCAGGAGCCACCGCTTGGCTGCTGCTACTTCTTTCTCCAGGCAGTCTGCTCACATGGAGCAGGGACATTCCCCTTCACATTGGCTGCTAGAAGCCACAGGAAGCAGTTCTGCCATATTTTGGCAATTTACATGATGTTCTCCTGTTTAATGGCTCCTGTTAAAAATATACATACAATAATCTGCCAGGAAGCCTTCAGTGAGGCAAGCTTTTTCCTATACAGTTGAAATAAAATTGTTTGCTGGACACACTTCCAAAAAGGAAAAATAAGGGTCAGCAGACATGCCAAAAATAGAGTCCAGGCAAGCAGAGGTTTCCCTTCCCTTGTCCTTTTTCTTAAAAGCTGCATAAAAAGCATCCCAGAAGGATTTTGAGGGTACTTCATGGTCACTGGGAATTAAACCCTCTTAAAGCATTAACAAGAGCTCCAAGATTTTAGTGGAAGGTGAGCATATACATCAAAACATACAGAGCCCCAGGGTACCCCCACATCTGAGCTGTTGGGGAGGTGACAAGGACAAGCAAATGGGACCATGAGGCTCTTTCACTCGTGCTCTGCTGAGAAAGTCCTGGGTTTGGAGATGTGCACTTCGCTCCCACCACTCCCGTTGGTGGTGGTTGTGATGATGTACTGGGTGGTTTGCTGCTGGCTGCTCGTCTGGGATTCCAAGGGATCTGTGTGGGCTGTGGGCTGGGAAATGCCCACCTGAACCTCACTGGTGAGTGAAGAGTTTTGTTTGCCATCCAGATCAGACTGACCTTCAGATATCACGTAGTGAGTCTGCATGGGGAATATAGAAAATAATTAATAACAACTGTGTCTTCTGTAACTTCTCTGTTCTAGTAGTCTGCTGGCAGACATTTTGATGTAAACGAGGAACTTTTAAACTGAGCTCTGTTTCATTTAAATGTATTTGAGAGCAATATTTTGTCTTTTGATTTGAAGGACATTGGACTTACTTGGCATTTGGTTAATTTACAAATAGTTGAACTCATTACACAATTAGACCATCACTACCAATTAAAATAGCAATTTTTAATTCAACTATTTTGAAAGGTTTTTTCCTGTATTCCACATGTTCTAGCAGAATTTGCACTCCCCAGTGACCAATACCAACACAGGCTAATGACTGCCTCCTTATGCCGGATTGCTTATGAGGAATAGCAGGAACTCTTCTTATTTTCTAATCTTACAGATAATGGAATGCTGGGGTCACTGAGCCAGCAGCTGTGATGGCTGAAGGGATGGGGAGCCCCGAAATAGCAAAGGCCTGCTGGTGGAAAAACTCAGGAGAGGTTTGAAATCATCCCTCTTACCTCTTGTAGGAAAGGAAAAGCTGCTCCCACAATTCCTTGTGAATGAATTGTAACCCTACATACCCCTTGACCTTCCCTACAGGTTCCCTTACCCTAGTCCCGCCTTTGTGCTGCCGCTGTACCCTCAGCTCATTGGCTGCAAGGCTCTGCCCGGGCTGAGTACAAAATGCTGGATCTCCTGTTACTCGCTCTCTTTTTGCCTCTGGTCTCCCTTTGTGGAGGAAGGAAATCTTGTCCGTGGAAGTGCCATTCAGCGAGCCCTCCTGACTCCTTATCTCTGGTAATACTGAGCTATCTGGCTTGCCTGTGTGTGTGTAATTCGTGCCTAAACCCCTGTGCAGGAGGAGGGAGTAAGCTAGCTAGTGTGCTACACAGCAGCACCCTAAGTGATCTCCTGCCAGGGACACTTCAGGGGAAAAGGCAGTGAACTCCCCTCCACCTGAACACCATGCATGGCAATGGAAACTACTGAAATGTTTCCAGAAGTTGTTCTGAAATTTGGTTTAATGCATACTGCTTAATCATAAATATTTTTAAGACTAAGCAGTACCACTAAATAATGCTTTGTCCAGCAAATGATTAAGTGAAGACTTTAAACTGGAAGGAGTCATACACACAAGGGCCAAACAGCATGAGCCTTGTAAATGGTTACACGCAGACTATACTGTGCAGTCTGCACCTCTTTAGGTACCTCCACTCTGTGCCCCAGTCATGATTTTGGCATTCCTTAAACCTTCAAGCTGAAGAGCATTATTATGCCTGATAATATTCTGGATGAAAAAAAGGCTATGATGGTTTTCCTTACCTGAGTAACTGCTTTCACTTGCCCTGTATTGACAGTGGTGACGGGGGTACCCACAGCAGTCTCTGTGATCACATACTGCCCTTGGGGAATGGCCATCATCTGAATCTCTGATGCTAAAAAAAAAATGGAAATTGGATAATCAAGACCTCCAGTCAAACTTAAGGACAACCTGCAAAAATCATGTCATGTCAGTAAAATTTAAAAGTCTGAAAACAGTGGGTATTGAATAGAAATTCAGGTGATATAAAGCCTTGGAGAACCCTACAGGCCTCAGCAGAATTATGCCAGTTAACACCAGCTGGATATTTGGCAATTCATGCAGAGAAAACATATACTGTTCTTACTCAAATCATCACAGAATTACCATCCAGGACTGCATGGACTTGAGAAAACATCTTCATGTCATGCTCCTTTTCAATACAATTCTTTCAAGCATGCATCCAAATTTGAACAAGTAGCTATCCCACACATGGATTCTTGCTGAATGCAAGTTTCTTGGAATAAAGAAGCCCAGTGTGCCTGCACAAACCATCTACTGGATCGGTATGGACAACAGTGGAAGACTGGTACAACCATTTGCATTTGTCTGAAACTTTATCTTCTTGATATCTATGAGTATTAACCACAAACCTGAATGAGCTCTGAAAACACTTTCCAATTTGGTATCTGGAGACATGGGGCACGTGTCAGTCACACACACTTGCCAGACAAGTAGTTAGAGCTACTGCTGACACTTACAGTAGCTCCGAAATGAGTTCCAGTTGCTGGGGAGATATGTGTGCTGGACTGAGGAGCCTTGCTGCTGCTGGAGGGATTGGTTTGGTGTCGATGTAGTTGTCTGCATCTGTGAGGGGCTGAGTTCCTGCTGAGGTTGTTGCGAGGAGGGACTCAAAGGCTGACCCCCAACCTACAAAAAATAAGGTACAAGTGTTCTTTGTGTAGTAAGGACTGCACAGCTTTGTGCTGTCACAAATACAACCTTCTCATTAAGGGAAAACACAGGGCAGGTTCTAGAGTGCAAGATATTGAGCACAAGAACTCTCTCTTCTACTTGCTTCACTCTATAGTCAATAAGCATAGACCAGGAAACTGAAATAGAGATATTGTTGCTTGCCAAAGGGAGTCTATGGCAGAGACCTGAGATTAGAGGTTAAATTCTACCCAATAGCATAAAGAGCTGCACTTAAAATATTTGAGGAATACCAGTTTCCATTTACATCTTCCAACTGACAGACTTCATTTAAGCTGCAAAAGTGTCTGTTTCCAATCATTTCTCTGTCCTTTGTACATACTGTCAGGAGAAAAAAAAACCCACACCAAAAACCTACACAACAAATACCCAAACAAACCCACAACAAAACACCCCCAATACACTTGGAGACATCTGGGCAACTGCTTGATGATCTCAATGTGAGAGTCATTTCCCATGTGGTCCTTTAAATGACAAAGAAAATACTGTCCCCTGCATCAGCACATGCAATATGCCAGCTGAGCAGGCTGGTAGGGAAAGCCTTTCTCGAAGAGAAGAGGGAAATACCTGTGATGATGACTGAGTTGCTGGTGATGGCTCTGTGACCTGGATGTGCTGCACCTGGATGGCATGCTGGGTATAGGTCTGGGGGTCATGGAGCTGCCCAACATCCACTGTGGAGTGCTGAGACTGGTGAGGTGAGGTAGCCTGGGGAAAAAAATTAAGCAGAGGTCTATACCCCAAATTCTTTTTAAAAGCAGCCATGTATACATCTTCTAGGACACAAGGTCTGGAATAATGAGGTAGGAGCCTTAGTGGAGCACACAGGTTGAACTTTGTTGATTGAGTTTCTTTCCACCCCAGGAGATTAAAGTACATTTAACAGATGTAATGGCACAGAGATGGTTCTATCTCAGTGATACCAATGGAAAGGACTTGCCTAATGTCATACAAACTGGTTGTGGCAGTGGCTGGACTAAACCAAAGGTTACAAAAGCCAGGATTAGTGTTAACCACTTCTCTCTAAGCATCCTTCTCTACAATGTATACATACTTGAGATCTGCCTATCCAATTCTGTAGTTTGACACAGTTCTGCATCAAGATAAGTGCTCAGAGGTTTTTAAAGGTTTTTTTCAGCAACACTTGCTAATGATATCAATTGCAGTAATTGAATTACAAGTCTTGGGTATGTATAAAATTAAGATCTTCCTAATATTACCTGCAGGAATCAGTCTTCATGCTCTTGTATTGTTACAACAGCCACAGTCACTATCAACTGGGGCCATTGTTTTGACCTTTATTAATCAAATTCATAACCTGATTTGTTATGAGGGACCATAGAGAACACAGAATTTTGGATTAAAATATAAAAATATGGTAGTTTCAGCTTCCTCCAGTGGGTAACAGATTTAAAGACTACAGTGATTTCTTACAGCTGCCTGAGGTATTTTCCTCAGACCAGTTACTCTAGTTACACTCTGTTTTTATTTTTAGGAGGCTGTTAAGCATCAAGAGAATGAATATTCTAATAGATGCTATGAAGGGAACAAGCAACCACTCTCTGTACTCCCAAATTTTGGCTCTGACTCACCAAGGACAAGGAAATACAAATCAGTCTTGAACTGCAGAAAATGGGTCACCCACTGACCCACTTTTCCAGTTGCTGGAAAACATTCCTAGAGCAGACTTGAGCAAGGGTGCCCAGATGGGTAGAACTAAGACAGGACTGTGCCAATGTGTCTCCAGCAAGCTGACCAAGGCTGGCAGTACTATTTATGCCCAGTTACAAGTGCTTATGAAGGGAACTCTTATGCCTTATCAGTTGATTTATCTGTAAAAAGTAGCTGCAGCGCTTTTTGTAACTATTCCTTACCACACTTCTGTGTGCTAGAGCCCCAAGAACACACTGGCTCGGTAGGGGAAGGGTCAAAAGCACAGCAAGATCCCCACTAGGTTACTCACCTGGGCCACTTGAACAACCTGCAGCTGTATGTGCTGAGGCTGCTGCAAGCCAGTTGTGGATTGAGACACAGGGATATACTGGATGCGCTGGTAATCTCCCTGGGGAGTCCGGTAGTCTGTGGTGAGGGTCTGAGATATCTCTGTCATTGCTTGGGTCAGTAAATCCGTTGTCTGAGCAGGGAGAGAAAGAGATACAGGTCATCATCATATTGATGTACTTTTTCAGGGATGCAGTTCTTTTATCTGCACTTAGAGTAGGTCTGGTCATTTATTTACAAGAGCTTAATGTGTACAGAGGTTGGGGTCATGAGTAATCACCAGGGATCATCAAGTAGAATTATCTGTTCTATCTAAATCCTAGTCAGGACCATTAAGGGCTAACTTAACGTATCATAATAAAAATAATTATTTTCATCTTATGACATATAAACAACGAAAGTCCTGTATTTGTGAAGAGTTGACTTGGTTTCCAAGTCAAAAAGTGGTTCGTGGACATATTCCACCTTTCTTGTCCCCTGTCGGAGTGACAACTATATTTCTAATGTGTAAAGACTTTCAGTACCTAACTTAATCAGGTTTATGAAGCCAACAGCATCCTGACTGAACTTCTTTTTCAAGCAAAATAGTATTTTATCCAGTTACTCTTTAGATAGGAAGCTTTAAACTGTGATCAATAGGACTTTTAAAACTATACAGTATCCTGGAACACTGAATGACACATTTTCTAGTCTCAGCTTTCCCTTCTGTGGCAGCTGATGCATTAATGGTAGAGAGATCAGCCACTGGAGATTCCTATTGCTCAGTGCTGTTCTGTCCAAAGGATTACAAAAAGATCTGACTCCCTGAACACAGATTGATCCAGTTCCCAGTCACTGTTAAACTTGTCCTCTTGATGCCAGAAACTGCATCTCTCACTTCAGGAGAACAGTCCCAGTGAAAATCCATGAGATGTGTATCCCTGAGTTCATTAAGTACATTATGTAGAGTCAGTAGGTCTGAATGAAAGAAGGGAATGGATTTGGGTATAAAAGACAAATCCTTAAAGCTCCAGAAAGAAATTAACAGCTCCTGGCAGTGCAAAACAGACTCAAAACCAGAAGTTTTTATGTCCTAACACAAGCTTTAAAGTGATGTCTGCCAAATAAACCAGGGTTACTAATACCAGAAGGCTCCTGTTCTGTGTGTTTCCCTGAACTGCTTTTGTGTGCCTCCAGCCCTTACCACAACAGTTTCTCCGGTCGCGGTGTCAGTGGTGAGAACAGCCGGCGTGGAACTGATGACAGTCGTCGCAAGTGGTGCATGGATCGTGTTCGGGAGCTGAGCAAACTCTGGGTGCTTCTTGCGGATGTGCTGCACCATCTTTGTCTGCAGAGAGAAGCAAAGTAGTGTTGGAAGGATGGTCAGAACTCTGCTCAGGGCCACGTGAAATCCAACAGCCTGACCCAACGCAGCTTTAAGATTTCCCTCACTAAAGAAGCATCAAGATTCACACTGAGATCCTCTGGTCAACAAGATGAAAACAAGGATTACAAAGCTGCTGCTGATTAGAGCTAACACTGAAATATTGTCCTCAACAGCTTTTTACCCCAACACAGCCAAGTGTTTTATGACTTTCCAAAGGTCATCTTTTCTGTGTTTTGTTTCCACACTCATCTCCCCTGTAACTATCAGGGAGGAGTTTCCAAGCCCTTCCATTCATGATCATGCTCTGATAACTTTTCAGCACAAACCCTCAGGGAATCCTTTGGCCCTAAAACAACCAGGCTGTGCCTGCACTGTCAGCACACAGCATGAAACCAGCACTCTGAGAAGAAGAGAGCTCTGCTTGTGGACAGACAAGTGACAGAGGCCATGGTGAACAAGCATCCCCAGGGAGAGGCTGGCTGAGGCCAGAACCCCCGATACCTTACTGCTGTATTGCTTGGAGCAGTGAGGGCAGCACACTGGAGGGGTGGCAATGGTGCCTGTCAGCTGGGTGTGGGTGCTCAGCATGGGATCTGGCTCTCCTGGGCCTGCAGGACGCAGTTTACGGATGCTCGGAGGTAGCTCAGCACCAGGATGGTTTTTCAGGATGTGTGCTTTGCGCTTGCTGGCACTCTTGTACACCTGCAGGGCAAAGATTTGGAATTAAAATGGTGCAATCCTGGTGTCTGCACAGGAAACAGCTACCAGTTATCTTGATCTGGAAGGTCTGCATGTTGCTTTAGAGAATAAATTTACTTAAATCCCCAAACAATTACAACCAAAGGCATGAACATACACCTTCCAGTGTTTAATCAACCTGTAAAAGTAACTGACTCCTTCTGTAGCACAGAGAAGCCTTTGAGAACATATTGTATGCCACAACCAAACACCAAAGCAGGACAAGGAGGTAAGAGGAAAACCTTTTTGCCATATTTGAAGAGGAAATGCCCAATGTTAATTTGTCACAAGGGTTGATGTCTCTACTTGGCACAAAGCATCAAACTGTTTTAGTTCAGTGATCAATGTACCTTTTAGTTCTTTTTAGGGACATCAACAAACAAATACTATCTAATAACTAAAACTACTTTTTCTCCCCACAAACAAAAGGAAGGAGGCATCACAGAAAGACATATTGAGGGTAAGGACAGCCAAAATACACTCCCTGGTAAATAAGGGCCCCTGGGCATAAAAGGCAAAGGAGAAGAAGAACAAGAACTCAAAGGCACTGCAGAAACAGCTTCAGGCTCCACTAAACACTGGCAATTACCGGCACATGACCTAGTAAGCAGCTTACAAAAAAAAGGGGTTAGAGACTAACTTTTAGAAGTGATACAGAAACCAAAATAACTTAGTGGCCAGGAATTATACACAGACAGGATACTTAGTCCTTGGCTAACACAAGACTAAGGGTCAGTGACTAGTCTGCTGGATCAGGGTATTCGAGTTTTCCAATGCCAAACACAGCAGAAAGGGGAAAACTGCAGTTTTCAATTAGCATTCCACTGCCTTGGCCTAAGTGCATTTTGTCTTCCTTTTTTTTGGACAGTACTGCAGGAATGTTGCTGGCAAGCACCTCAGAAAAGCTACAAAACCCTGCCAGAGATTTCTATGCAGAGACATATTGGTTGCATCCAGGACAGGGACTGAGCTATCCTCCGAGAAGTGACTTCCCACACACCTTATCGCAGTATTGACAGAAGTAATCTCTGTTGGGTTTTATGATGGGCAATGTGAGCTCTGGCACCTCTTCTATTTTCATGTCTGGATGTCTCTTTGATAAGTGATTCACCTTAGGAGAAAGAAACAGAGAACAAGAACATATTACAGCTGGAAGCCAAACAACTGGTGCTTCTCCCAGACATGGATAACAGCCAAACCAAAACGGAATGATGCAAGCCAGCAGCACTGGAAGCATTTGCTGCTGCAAGGGTTATTGTGCACTCACATTTAACTGCTGAAGGTAAATGTGGTCTTGCTAGATCTCATTTCCAGTTTCCCTAACCAAAATTAGATAGGAAGGGGTAGAATAGTTTGCCAGTACTGTCCTGCAGCTGGTATCTGAGAGTGAGGTAGTGTAAAGGGCCTCTGCCTGGCTAACAACCCCCATGAAATCTTTGCAAACAATCTGTTGCTGCAGAACAGCCTTTACCCAGAGGCAGTGACAAGACATGGCCAGGAGAGGCCCTCGAGAAGGGGGAGAAACAAAAAACAGGAAAGATGGTCAGAAAAACTGAGGCAGTAAGGCTGAACAAGGCAGTATTTTCATCTCATGTCCTGTTAAATACAGTACACATCAGTCAGTATTACTTAGTGTTGAAATATGGTACTGACAACCCGACATACAGCAGAGGCAGTGAAATGTGCAAATTTGCTGAAGAGGTAAGACACACAGGTTTAAAAAAAAGATTATCACCTCAACTCAGCTACAAAATTTGCTAGAATTTGTTTCACAGCATCCTGGCTGGATAAGCCCAGACTGGACAGGGCTTGGAGCAACTCGGTCTAGTGGAAAGTATCCCTGCCCATGGCAGGGGGATGGAATGACATGAACTTTAAGGTCCCTTCCAGCCCAAACTCCTTCATCATCCTTTTGTTCCAACGCTGGAATTCCCTCTTTATTCCTTACCTATTCATCAGAATAGCGTACAGAGGCTGTAAGAGCACCCAGGCACTCACCAACATGCCCCTGCGGCGGAAGCCCATCATGCAGAGGCGGCACTTGAACATGAAGCTCTCATAGTCAGTGGACGCGATCCGGGGCTTGAAGGTTTTGGAGCGGCTGATCCGATCAGCCTTCTTGGCCTCCCTCTCTGGGTTGTGCATCCTCTGCATGTGCTCTCGCAGCTTGTCCTTTCTCTGGGAATGAGCAATTGGGGAGAAAAATGTCAGCAATATCACAGAAACTGCCTTACTACCTGTTATACGTAAGAGCCACAGTTTGAGTAGTTTAGGGATGTCTCTCCAGCTTTTCTTCTCAAAAAAATGTGTTCCTTCACCCAGAAGTATCCAGACCCTCCGTGTCCAATCACAAACTCAGTGACAGGGAGCAGGCTGCTGCCACCACAGTTTACCTGGCTCACAGTCTGCTCCATCTGTTCCGGTGGGATTTGGAAAGGCACGTGGATGACACGTTCTGACAAGATGGATGCCATGGACACAGGCATCTTGGCCAGGAATATTATTAAGCCACTGGCATCAGCAAGAAACTTCTTAACTGAACTGATATAAGCAATGTAACCCAAACACCTGGCAATGGAGGTGTATGATGTCCCAGTTCTTAATGTGCAGATAGAAAGTTCCTTTGCTATTAAAGTAATGGGAGTAAGATCTGTTTGAAATAAGATGCTGAGGTGACCTTGCCCCTTGTCCTTCAGAAATGGATGTCATAGCTCACACAGGACACTAAGCAGTACCTGCAACTCACAGGCAAGGCTAATGTGTGTTTACTCATGTTATTTTCTTTGACCTTTGAGAACATGAGCTTATCTCCTTGAAGGAGGGTAAGGAATGGTGGTTTCTGTACCAGTGATGATACAGCCAAGAGCCACCTCACCTTGAACTGCTTGCCACAGGTGGAGCACAGGAAGTCTTTGCGGTCCGAGTGCCGCAGCATGTGGAGTCGCAGCTTGTCAGGCCGGCAGAAAGCCTTGTCACACTCTGTACACTGGTAAATCTTCTCAGAATGGAAACTGCGCACATGTTTCTTGACCTAAAATGGCAGATCACAGAAAAACAAAGTTTATTCAAGAGAGAAGTGAGTGGTAAAACAGTCTAGGAAACTCTCCACTATATGAAAGAAAGGGAGAAGGTTTTGAAGTTGTCTAATCTGCTTTGGTTTAAAAAGTATTTGATTGGAACAGTTGATATCTCAGCAATAGTTTCTATAAAGCCATAACATCTTTATTACTCATCTGGATGGGTGATTCAATTTCCTCAATTCTTGAAGGCATCAGCTATTACACAGTTGCACTTAATGGGCAGCAAAAGTCCACAATGTACCATTTGCACAGAATCACCCTTGAGTTAATACATTCAACTGAGGTTCATTATCTTCCTTTCATTTATAAGAAACCAAAACATGGGGACTAATTAATTTCAATCAGACACAATGAGCTTGCAATTAAAATTGGCAAAAAAACCCAAAACAACAACTTAATCAGAAGAGCATTTGCACACCGTTCCTGACTGGCAATTACTTCTCCACACTCTGGGACTATCCTTGACCCCTTCAAACATCTAGAGGGTTGGTTTTTTTTTTTTCTTCCCCTCAATAAAAGAATTAATGAGGTTTGACATTTGAAATGCAAGCATTACTTAGGAAATGGCCCTGATCGCTAATTAAATCCTTACCATCTTCTAATACTGATCATACAAGCAACAGCTTGGCATCTCTACCTGTTCCACATAGAAGTATTTCAGTAGGCAGCAGTGACTAAACTTAACTATTCATATAGGAAGAAGAGAAAAAAATTCTGTTAAATGTCAAAAATAAGTGAATAGTTGGAAAAAAGCCATGGGACTTTCAACCATTTGCATGGGAAAATTTACAGGGAATTAGGTTGCAGTACAGCATTTCTGAATCATCAACATTCTTCGTTGATGAACATTTACAGAAGATAAAAGACTTCTGCCAGGATGGAATTATATTAGTAAATCACTTTCTCCCATCCTTTCCTCTTTAGCCTAGTGGATAGTCTATCAGTTCCTATTACTGATCTAAACTGTATTTCTACATTTCAATTTCAGTTGGGCAGCTCAGTAAGACACATCAATTGCTTTGTCCCTAGGAAGGATAATGAATATGTGCACAGTCCATCTCAGTTTTTTTTCTTACTGGACATGGAAATAGAATCTTTAAATTCCACTAATAACCTTGTCCAAGTGCTCAGCATAGTGCAGAGTAGCTGCATTACTCACTGCTCCAGTGCAGTGGGCAGGGAAGGAGAATAAAGTGTCCAGCTGAAGCCCAGGGGGGAAGTCAGGAAGCAGAGTATCCTGATCTGTTCTGGCATTTCTGCAAGCGGTTAAAATAAATTCTCCTGACAGAAAACAGGCAAGGGATTAAAGATGTAAAACCACTCATTTTTTTGTTCAGAGTTTTAATGACAAAGGGCAAGGTGTGTTCAAGTACAAGCTGAGTACAGCAAAAGAATTCCTTTTTGTGCCACAGAGATGTAGTAGTCAGGACCTCTGCTTCAGGCATTTTTTGGGAATAAGGCACCCACCCTTCTGCAGTACAGTGCCTTCTAATGCCAGATTGAAGCATCACATCTAATGATTTAGTGGACAGAGCACTTCAGTGTCGTAAAACAATGTCTAGCAGTGCTTGGTCACTCTTTCTTTTCAATTTCTGACTGAGGTGGACCCTTGCACCTTGTGAGAATGAAGTGCTGTGCAGTTACATAGGGAGAGCACTGAGAAACCCACAGCCTTGTGAGAGACCTCCAAAGCAGTACTTCAAAGCAGTACAGCATCTCACCTGGATAAAATCTGGGAAGCGTTTCTTGCAGGTGGGGCAGGTGAAATAGCCATCATTGACATGGATGGCCACATGATCCTTAAGCAGATCCAAGCGGTCAAAGGACTCGGGGCAGAAAATGCAGGAGTACGTTTTCTGGTCCATGTGGAACTTCATGTGGCTCTCGAGGGCACTGCTGTTGATGAAGCCCTTGTTGCAGATGTCACAGGTCAAAGGGCAGTTCCCTTCCCGCCCGTGGAACCGCAGGTGCTGGTCCAGCTTGTCCTTCTCCCGGAAGGCCTTCCCACACTGCAGGCATTTGAACGGGCGGAAGGATTTCCGAATGAACAGGTGCTGCAGAGCTGCATTCTGAAAGAAACATCCAAGAGACCATTAGCTTTCATTACCACATACAGATTCCACATCCAGATATATTCAGGATTAAATATACTGGATGATCAGTGAACCTAAACTTCAAAAAATTATTTTCCATCATATGCTGCCTCCAATTTACAGAAGAGGAGGCTGTGACAGGCAGAAGTCAGGGGACATACTTGCAGCTACACCCTGAGTTAGCAGACCACAGTGCAGGAGTTTTCTCACCATCCTTGATTTCTTCTGACTTAGTTGATTTGTCTTTAGCATGCCATTTTTCTGTAAAATAAAACTAAGTCCTCTCTGAAGCATTGACCTGGACCTGAGAAAAGCTGCAATTCCAGTTGATTACTGGGCATGAGGTCCTAAGTTCAGCCACGATACAAAGGAATGGTGAGCCAGCACCCTGTGTTTCCATCAGGAGCAGGGCTTATTAAATTCCACAGCCCTTTACAAGATCACCTCCATCAAAGATCACCACAGAGGTGTGCAGCAGTGGTTTTGCATTGCCTGGAGAACTTCCAGTGGAACACAAATTGAAGAGATGCTGGTCTAAACTGACAGGGCTTCAAAACATGACAGCAAGGGCAGAATGGCAGCTTTATGAGCAGCAGGTAAGAATTTGTGAGCAGTTCTCCACTCCTACTGGGCACAATGTTTCTTCTCAGCCCCTGTTTTGTTTTGGTGTGTGTTTGCCTTCATTCCGCCTTTTCTGTAGCATTTCATGATTGTTCTTGTCTTCCTTTTCTCCCCTTACTCTTCAGATAAACGTTATAGAGCCATCCCAGTCCTGACCCAGCACTCTCTGCTGGAGGAACAGATGCTGGTGGATGCACTGCCTGTAGAAAGAGAGATGTGTGTACTGCACCTACACTTCAATATTGGATAAGAACTTTCATGTTGGATAGTTGCAAAGCTGGAATTGAGTCCTATGAAATCCCACAGCACATTGTCACCCATACTGCACTCAAATTACATTGCAATGCTCCATTCCTCTGCAAGAAGTCCAAGCATTATCCACTTTTCTCTCAGATACTTCTATAAATTGTTATTGATTGGTGTCTTCTCTTTTCACATGTTACACACAGAATCTATATCCTGATAGTTAGAGAAATAATGTGGAAGAGCATAAGTTCAGGTTGCATATTAGGAAGAAATTCTCAGCTGTGAGGGTGGCAAGACCCTGTCACAGGTTGCCCAGAGAAGCTGTGGTTGCCCCATCCCTGGAAATGTTCAAGGCCAGGTTGGATGGGGCTTGGAGCAATCTAGGCACGTGGAAAGTGTCCCTGCCCATGGCAAGGGGGTGGAAGTGGATGAGTTTTAAGGTCCCTCCCAAACCAAACCACTTGGATTCCACTAGAGTATTGTGACATTTCTGCTCACATGTGTTCCATATGACCCACTTCTCCAAGAGACACATTTGAGACTTCTGCAAACAGATTTCCCTGCTTTCCTATTTCCTTTTCCTGTGGGAATGTGGCAGCTGATGCAGCTGACATTTGCCCCTTACGTGCATGCCAACAGCTGACACTGAATAGGTAAAGTTAGGAGCTCTTCTGCTGGAATGAGGGAACAGCTTGTGAAATGCTGGCACTAAGGATTAAAATTTGTGAACCTGAAAAATCCTTTTCACCATCTGAACTGCAGATGGAAACCTAGACTTTCCTTCCAGGAAAGAAGAGGACAGCAAATATTTTACTACCAAAAAAAAAAAAAAAAAAATAAAAAAAAAATTAACAGTTTAACACAGGAGCTCTAACTAGGGCTTCCCAGGAGCTGTCATCTCATCATCACCATTCTCCATTTCACAAGTGGAGACAGTGGGAAACACAGGGGTCTGCTGCAAGTCACACGGGGAGTTGGAAAGACAGCCATGTGCTGTGCAAAAACTGATGTGCTGCTTGGAGTCCAAAAGATATAACTTCTCCCTTAACCACAGGGATATGCTAACAAAACACAGGTGAAAAGTTGTATTTCAAGTCCTGAACTACACTCTTAATTTGAGTTTTGATCACTGGTACCTTAGCTAATACAGCAGGCCAGACTCAACATATCCCTGTTGTTATCTCAAGGGCTACAGAAGGTTAAATGTTTTACTGCTCTTTGTCTAGATAATCTATCAACTATAAAAACAAGACAAAAGAATTAAGTGTTGTCTCATTAACTCGTAGTATTGATCCAGCACAAACAATTGCGCAAATAAATCCTCCAAAACTTTAAGACTGATATTACAGCTCTTCATCCAGGCAATTTACTCCTATAGAATCCACCTTAAATTTACAAAGAACTAATATGAAAAGAAGTAGAAGAATGCAAATTGTTATTCAGGTAACACTTAGCTCTGGACATTGGTTACCTAAAGAAGAACAAATGTGACAATTTATGGTGCAGGGTCAATCAGGAAACACTAAATAGGAGTTGGACAAAACAACATGGAAGGCGATGTTGATATGTATCATTGGATCAGATACAGCAAAAACCCAATGAAACAAAACCCCAAACCTACCTGCAGCTCCAGCTGAGCAGGCAGCATTGAGAGAGAGAAAAATACTTATGTTATGCAATGGACTTGAAAACAGAAGCCTTGACTTCTGCAGGTCACTACAAGGGCTCTTCCAACTAGTGTTTACTGCTTTGAGGTTTTTGCCTCAGGAAACACTAAACAGATCTTCAAGCTTTACTCTGTAGTTAGTAGCTGCCAAGGGGAGTTAAAGGGCAAAGATAAAAAACACAGATAATCTTGAAGGGCAAAGATAAAAAACACAGATAATCTTGAAGGTGTTTTGTGACCTTTCTTTTCCCAGGGCTGATTAACAAGGACACAGGGTGCATGGCAGAACCATAATGAGAATGGAATACTTTTAGCAGAAGGGAATAATTAGGGCAGGATGACAACAGGGTAGGGATTAGGAGAGTGAAAAAGTTAAGGAGGAGGGACTTTTTCTAACCTCATTTTACAGGTTGTGCTATTTGTTACACAATCAGTTGCATTTCTTTCATCATGAAGGAAGTGACTGTGCTTTCCAAATCATATTCCTATCTCTCCTGTTTCTGGCATTGGCACATAGACACCTGACATACTGCCCAGAACTGAACTAAAAACAAATATTCATTTTGGCTGTGGACCACAACGTTCCTCTAATTTTCTACAAGAGCTCTTGAAGGGTGGGCGTATCTCTTTTCAATACTAGGGACACAACTGCCATAGTTAAGGTCTGATCTCCAAGGAAACCCCACAGGCTCTAAAGCAGAGGCTGAAAAATGAACTGGTCCTATCAGGACTTGAACTCTGGGGCAGGACAGATCAGTGCTTCCAGACTGAAAACAGTCTTAGAGCACCACTGTCTTAAGCCTTAGAAAAGCTGAAGCATTCTCAAGGAAAGACTGGTTTTGAAAACTAAATCCTATCTAAGTAATAAGGAAGAATTAGAGCTACACAGGTTTCATAACCAGGAGTCAGGAATTTTTACCTGTTCTTTGGAAGCGAAAAATGCACTACATATCTAAAAACCAAATGTTTGCTTGCTTTTATTATGAAGTGCATGTTATTGTAGGCAAGTGCTGTGAATAGCTGAGTTGAGTGAGTGTTCAGAGGGTGATTTTTCAGTGCATAAAGAAGGATGCTTGCTGGTTTAGTCTTATCTCAAGTGCTCATTGCTCACAGTCTGATGCAATATGGAAAGGTCTGTGCAACCATCCATCTGCCAATCTGCCAGTGCTTCTGGCTTGAAGCATCTCCAGGACTCTGCTGAACACGAGCTTCCAGATACAGGGAAAGTTAGGAAGACTTGAGATACAAACATGTCACTAAACCACCACTGCACTCCTCTGAGCTGTCATCCATTCATGATGAATTTACAGAGCTAAAAGATAAGTCACAAGACAAAGAAGTAACTTCAGAATTTCTGTCCCTTTCTTCCGACATCCATTATTTCAGAGGATCCTAAGTTCACATCTTGAGTTCAGAAGTTCAGGGAAATGGCCAACACTTTCTCTTCTTACTGAGGAAACTGTAGCACATTGTAAGCAGTACATCGTCATGCTCAGTCAAAACTTCAGTATCTCTTGTACTCTATTATACATCCTTCAATACACTCAGTAACAAATCCCCCAAGCTTTTAAACTTATGAAATCACTGGTAGAAACTTGTCATTCAAAGACTGGAAGCATTCTGTATGGTTAAAAACTGTGCAGTCTTAATGTGCCCAAGCCAAACTCTTCCTTCAAAACATTCCACTGCATTTTTAGGGTAACACCACCCCGGTCTTGCATATGCATTGCTGTAAACTGCAATTTGGCTCAACATCTTCATATACAGAACAGTTACTCAGCTCTTTTCTAATCCTTTCTCATCCCCTAGAAATGAACCCTTACCCCCATTGCAGCTGTTTCTTTCCTTAATCCAAAGTTAAAACATGGAAGAAAAAGGAAAAGATTTTAAGCTAAATAAATTGGTCGCCCAGTTACAAAGCCTCAAGGATTATTTGCTTGAGTCATTTCCTCCCACACATGGTAGAGAAAAAAACAGCTACTCAGTTGACACAGAGCTCAGGCTCCAAGTGTTTGCTGTTGGTACACAAAGCTCTCAGCATAGGTTTTGCTCTCAAAGACAGGGTTTTCTACCCCAAAAAAGGATTTTATCACTAAATATCATCATCATCCACATGGATCTAAACTGAAGTTGTGCTTCCTCTTTGGCAACTATTTCCAAGAGAGTTCTGAGAGACACAGATGGTGCTGTGAGCAAGTCATTAGTCTGTGCCACAGCACCACGATTCTGCCAGCTGTTTGAAGCACACCTGCTTGCCAGCTTGGATGGACTGTTGTTTCCACGCAAGAATTACTGTGATGGACTTCAATCAGCTCCAGCTCCTGACCAGTTCTCACTAGCACCTATGAGATACTGGTCCTTTATGTGAGATTTGTCTTCCTCTCAGTGCAAAGAAAACTGCTAGGAATGAGATGCTTTATTTGGGATTTGGAAATGGATACAACAGTGAAAGGAGGACCAGCTGGCCCTGGCAGGCAGGTCTGGCATTCCCTGGGTTACAGCGGATGTGATGCCCCATCCTTTGTGCTTACCCTGATGCGCTTTGCTCGCCTCATGTCATCTGCTGTCATGGTGCTCTGCATGGGCACTGCGCTCCCCTCGTGCTGTGGCTGCACATGGAGCACGTGGTTTTCCTGCTGCTCCAGTGCTGCCTGTGGCTCTGGTGGCACCGGAGTCTGTTCCTGCTGCTCCAGCCCATTCAGTGGGGCTTGTCCGGCCTCATCAAACTGCCCCTTGCTGGAAAAATGCAGCAAGTCCTGAAATCGCAAATCATACGACCAGTGATTATTCCCCCCACCCACTGAAAAACACTTTGATAATACTCAGCAGACAACAAGATTTCTACATATTTCATCACAAGCTATAAACAACACAGTGTAGTGTAGTGTCTACACTAATTCCCTACAGTTCTCCTACTGTGTCCACTGCTGTTTTCAGCACATCACCTTCACTTACAGCATCATGACCCAGAGCACCAGGGAAGCAGTGCTGCAGGTGAGTGACTCTGTGTGGGCCATCCCTTTGTCTGACCAGCCACAGACAATCAGCATTATCCAGCTGTTAACAGCCAAGAAGGCTCTTCCGCACTCAGGACTATTTCTGCTTTAACCAAAGTGATGAGTGCCGACCCAGGAAAGGAGAGAATTTCTGTCTCGTGGAAACTGTTGTTGCTTTGAAACATTATTGTGTGTCATTTTGCAGTGTCTTCTTTCTAACAAACTATCTGGAGTGCTGAACTGGAGAGTGACAAGTGACGTGATCACACTGGGCACTATGTGGTGTTTTTACCCAATTTCCAGCTCTGCACACATCACTTCCATGTATCACATAAAGCAGTTTTTCCTCCCCTTTTGCACTAGCATAAAAGGGAGGGTGTTTTGAAAAGGAAAGAAAGAATCTACATTCTTTCCCTCTAAATTCAAATAATTCCTCTGGGATGGAATAATCTTGTATTGCATGAAAAAACACACACAGATCCCTATTTGACACCATGTAATGCAACTGAAGAAACTTAAAAGCACAAGCTAGGAAAGAGCACCAGAATCAATCTTGAATTATGTCAGCTGAAGGCTGGTGCTTGTCAAAGCACAAAAGTGGGTGTGGGAGAAGAAAACCAAGGAAAGAGGCCCTTACAGACCATGAGTGCTTACCAGAGAGAGACCCTTAGTAAACAATACACCAGCCCAGTGTCCAGCCCAGGTCTAGGTGGGAAGTTTCCACCTTGCTGACACTCAGCTGTGGTCTCAGCATCCTGACTCTCCAGTTCCCAGGCAGGATTCATGCCCAGCTTTAGCGAGGTGCAGACCTCCAATGGCTTGGGACATCACCCTGCCCCACTGCACAGCCACACATGAGCCAGCCCTGGGCCATGCTCCAAGCTGGCAGGACACAAGCCACCTCCAGTCCAGAGGCCACTCATACACTGGACTGTGCCTAGCAAGCGCCATTTCCCCCAGAGTGAAGGGTTTGGGACCAGCATTAGGTTTATTTGTCAAAAGGAGGCTGCCATGTATCATGTCAGCCTGTAGTAAGGGTGAGCTCACAACTGCCTGCACCTAATGCAGCATTCAGGGCACTGCAGCAGGAATTCACAGGCAGAGTAGAGTACACATTCCTCCCCCTGAGTCAGCACAGAGCCACAACCCAATGAGGTGCCAGAGGAAAATTACCACTCCAGATATCAGCTTTCAGCTAAGTCATAAAACAGAGTACTGATCCCCTCTGCCACTGCTCATAAAAGGACTTAGTGGTAACCTAAGCATGGTCAGCATCTGTTGTAGAGAGGCACCTCCACAAGCATCAGAGAATTTAGCTTTTTACTTAAATGCGTCATATTACATCCCTACAGAATATAACCAACAGCCACAAGCAAAAGAACATTTTGCAGTAAGCCTACCTACAGGAAGCCCTTCTGTTAATATTAAATCATCGTAGAGAATCATATCTCAAACTGATTTAATTCCACCAGCAACAGCTGTAAGAGCAGACTGACCTCACATTCCAGAAAGGACAAATAGGAACCTAAATTCCCATTACAGTTTTACTGTCTAATTTACTTCTGTGATGCTGCTAAACTGCCACAATAACCCACCTCACTGCTAAGTGCTTTGGAGTGAAACTTGCTGCAGAAATCCAAGTGATTTTACAGGTTTTATAGAAGGGAAGTAGTATGCTCACCTGGCAGAGAATTCCAGCTACAATTCAAGAATTACTCATGTGTAAGTCCAAAGCACACCCTCAGTTTGCACTCTTGCCCCAAATTCTTTTAGAATTTAAACTCTCTCATGAGTTTAAATTCCATGTGCTACTTTTTTCCCCTCCATCTCCAAAAATATACCTGTGTCCCTTCTTCACACTTTTCACCATTTTCACTGGTTACTTCCATGCGCATAAATTTGGGAGGGCGCCCGGGGCGTCTTCCTGGTCCAAACCTCCTCTTTCCTCGTCCACGACCTCGGCCTCTGGCTCTGCAAATACAGAGTGCTCCAGGTTAGATACAAAAAAAGATGGATTTGGATTCTCCACTGATTTTATGCTTCCTTTCTCAGCATCACTACTCACTCATTCAACTCAGCAACAATGGCCTGCAGTAAATAATAAAAACTGAAGAAATTCTGGCAAAACAATGGGTTTTGGGCTGGTATCTATTATTTTGTCCTTTATGATAAACCAAAGTCCAGAACACATTAAAATTTCTATCAGTAATCATGAGACCAAGAGGACTACTGGCTTCTATCCAGCCTTCTACCATGGCAAGTCACCCTCTTCCAACACCCCAGTTTATGGTGTGCTGGAAGCATTTTCAGCATGATGGAACAAATGCACAAGGAAATCCATTTAAAATCTGAAGCCATAACATACCTCCCCTAAAAGCACTCAGCCATTGATGTCAGGCACCAAACAGAAGGGAAAAATTTTGTGTCAAAAAAAGCAAAACAAAACAGAGTCACTTGCTACATTTCAGGAGAAAGAAGGCACCAATGTCTTCTGCTCTGTGATAGGTGTTTGTAGATTCAGTTTTTAATAGGTCAGGATAAACTATCTTGACAGGCCGATGAGGCACTAGAAGTCTTGTTTTCAAAGCTCTGTACACTTCTGTATCTCTGAGAAACACCAATATTTCAATACTGTGATACTGAAACATTGCAAGTTTTTTAAGTCATTGGCAAAAAAACCACAAAACAAAAAAAACCTCACCAGTTTCAACAGAGTACTTATTTCTCTCAAGCTACTTCTTTCACAGAGTCTCTTATACCAGTCAGCCTCCTGCTGCCATGATTTTCCCTTCTGGTGCTGAGCTGATCTCTCCTGAGCTGGTCACTAAGTTTTGTAGGACAAAGCCCCTCCTTTCAGTGTGTTTGGATCACCCCAGTTATCCGCAAGCAAAGCTAAAGCTGTCAGTACCTGCTGAAGAAGTCCAGCTTCTCGTCGTGGGAATTGAGGTGCTGCTGGAGCTGCTCCGAGCTCGTGAAACGCCGATTGCACTCGTAACATGGCCAGTTCTTTTCCTGCTCTCTGAGTACTATTGGAAATGTCAGTAACACCATTTCAGTGACCACCAATTAAACACCTCATTTTTTTGCCCACAGCCTCTGTGGGCCGTATTTCTCCCCTAAAGGCTAGACAGGCTGCAGAATACCCAGCCCTGCTCCACTGGTCTTTGCTTTTATCCCGTCTGCACTGTGTCATGACCATAGCTCATCACAGAGACACAGAAAGAGCACTGGGGACAATTCCCATGGACTATCAACACTGCTAGAAATTCAGGGAATTCTGAAATTCACCCTTGTATGGAAGAGCACCTACAGGATTGGACCTCTGGCATAACTTAAGGGAGGTCAAGGGAAATTTCTAAGTCTAAAGCAGTCACATCTCAGTTTATGACACACAGTAGACATTGAGTACAGAGACATACCTCTTCCAGCAGCAATATAATGCTTCCCAGAAACTGAGGCAAAGGCTTACATTAATGTAACATTCTCATGAGAAGAGTTACTGGAAATAAGCCTAACTAACAGAATCCAGATCTGGTTTAACTTTTCCCAACCTAGCACAAATTTGGGGAGCACTATACAGGCCATATACTTGAAAGTAAGGAGCGCAACCTGCAACCACCACCACACTGAAAGCAGAAGATCCCAAGTTACCCTTCCTTTCCTCCTCAGTTATGTCATGGATTTTCTGGTTCACAAACTCGGCATAGGAGGCAGCATACCACACCTGCAGCAGGAGCACAAGGTAATGGGACAGCTAGGTGAGCCAAAACTAAAGGAAATTTATTTGAAAATGGGTTTTAAGCAATACATTTACTTCACTTGCCTCAACCACTAACTCTTACTGGTCCTTTCATCCTCAGTAATAGTCTGGGGAGATCAATGTGCCCCCATTGAGGAAGGAAAGAGCTTTGCTCTGGAAGCAGATCCATTTAATTTGAAGGTCTAGCTTCCTAACATGAATGTTAATCTTGCACATGGCTACCAGTAGCTCTAGAGGAAATAAGATTAATCTATTCAAACCCAACTGCATGACTGTGAAGGAAGGATGTCAGCAGAGTACTGATACTTGTACCAAGAGGAATGGAAATGTTATTAACTCAAGAGATTTCCCATTTCTTTCCTGCTCTCCTTACACAGACAATAGGCAGCACCATCCACATAGACTAATTTAAAATGTTTCTGAGCTTCTGAAGAATTAGAACAATATGATCTTGCTTTCCAAAACAAAGATCTGCCAGGCACCAGCATGATGGACCCACTTTTGTCATACAAGGAATTCAAGCCTTCAGCAAAGATGACCATAAGATGCAGGAAGACAAAGTTTATTAAAGCCTTCAAGCAGATGCTCACATTTAGCTGAGAATTCTTCCATCATTTCATCTGTTTGATGAAAAAGAGTGGATTTTAGAAGGGATTTCTCAAAGAAGGCATCAACAGATTTTCTGCATGAGAAATTCAAACAATTTTGAACTTGCAGTGGGCCACAGGCAGTGGTGGGTGGGATTTCAAGGACTCTCCAGCAGGTGTGTTACTCTGCAGGAATCTCACCAGCTGGACAGCCTGGAGATGAAAGCCTGGAGCTCCTGGACTGCACACCAGGCAGGCAAATCAGAACTTTGCAGCTTCAGCTTCCTGACCCTCCTAATTCAATCTCTAGACAAAATTTGCATGAATCCACTAGGGGAGGAAATTACGTGACCAAGCTTTGCAATTAGCAAACCATTATACCCTGAAAGACACTACTACCACATAAAGTAAGAAAAATTATGCTCCCACAGGGAGGTCTGTACAGATCTGAAGTCTGATTTCAAATTGTTTTAAAAACTGTTGAGAAAATGATGTTTGGATACACTTAAAATGGATTAGTAAGATTTCTGGTAATTCAGCTTAAAAAAATTAAGGACTGATTCCAAACAGTCCTACCCTAAAGGGTATAAGTAGGCTTTTGTCCTGATTTAGTAAGTGTGCTTACTAAACAATTGTTTTTCCAGACCAATTGTTTAAATCTACATGCAAGAAGAGATTTGAAGAACAACAAAATTTCCTGATATCAAAAATTTTTTGGTTCCCCCCACAACCACAAACCACAGGGAAGTCACAATATTCTTCATCATTTTTCACATGCAAAGTTTCAACAGCTCCAGGAAAGCCAGGTAAAGGGAGAGACCATATTCCTTAAGGCATCAGAAACCAAGCCAGGAATACACAGGGCTAACTGGGAAGGGCATCCAGAATTGAAAAAAAAATAAGAAAAATTAAGAATGCCGCAATAAAAATTAGATTGTATCAGCAAAATATATGTTGTGTAAACATGACAGGGAGAGACAAATAATTTACATAGTTTTATTTTAAACTTCTTCATGAGCTAAAGCTCATTAAAATACCTATGTCAGTGACTATTTACTGACTTCAGTGACATTCAGTTCAGGCCATCAGAGAAAAAAAGCCCTAAAACTATTCAAAGCACTAGTTTCTGGCACCTATTAGGAAGCAACTTTTAAGGTACTATTTAATCAGTAGAAAAAAAAGAGTCCTGACACACAAGCAATGACATACCTTGAGTTCCTGCTTGGGCTCCACGTTTTTAATGGTCGTATAATAAATGTGGTGGCCGTACTGATAGGCCACCAGGTTCTGCTCCAGGTGGTTTTGCGCCGGACGCACAAACATCATCCAGTTACACAGAGCCTCACTGGAAAGTTCAAACCACAAGTCCTCTTGCAAGTCTCTGTCTTTTCTGTCACCCTTATCAAGGGAAACCTGTAGCAAAATCCAATTACATGTGACTGTAACTGCCTGGCAGCACAGTCAAAAGAAATTGAGTCACTAAGAAAAGTACTGTGCCCATGCAACTGTTACATCAGGGGAGCAATGAAGGCCTTGCTAATTTTTTCTCTTTACCAACGTGGATCCAGAAACAGGCAGAAAAATATTTAGCAACAGGTAAAGATTTAATTAAAGAGGCACAATAGATCCTTCCAAGGCTTTCAGGGACAAAAATCATTCGTTAAAGGGGTCAGGCACAGTATTGACATGTGGCTGTAACAAATGACACACAGGTAGCTTGTAGCTTTAGTAGGCTACAGAAACATCAGTCAGAAGTTTTTAACTGGCAGACCCACTTTTCCTTTCATTTCTTGACTCAAGACGTTGCCTCAAGCAGAAAGCAGCACTTCTTTAGCTGAACTCTTGGGTTGCTGAATCTGCCTATGGTCACAACTTGCTTGTCAGACACTGACCATCAGAGCCCTCCTAAGATTGGATCTAAATTCCAACAAATAAAGGACCAATTTTTTTATAGTGAAACAAGTAAATAAATGGATAAAAGTCACTCAAATCCATTTTATCCCTATGCCAATTACTTGGCAAGAGGAAGGGAATAAAAATATCTCCTCTCCCCTACATCTTATTAACAGAAAACTAAGAAAAATATTTTGAACTGAGGTTACAACATGGCACAGAAGAATGGCTGCAGAACATCCTCAGATAAGGCTGCTATTTTTATGTCCAGATGCAGTTTCAGCTCATGTGAGAGTGATTCACAGTCTTACATGTTATGCACTCTACATATCCATAACACCAGAACATTCACCGGGATTAGTGTGTCTCCCTGAATAACAGAGCAGATTTGAAGCCAAAGCAATCTGGGTATTTCTTAGTTACATTCAGAGATGGAGTAAACATCTCTAGTAAATTGATCAAGGTAGAGTAACAAATTAATGAAAATCAAAGCTTAGGCACAAACTGATCCTCCCTTTTCTCACCCTTACCTTCAAATGGATATAGCAGTCTTTGAGCTCAGTCTGTCTGACCAGGGGTCCTTCCACAGGCCCAAACTGTGTACGCTTTGGGATCCGCCTTTTGGAGAACACACCTCCCAAAAACCTGTCTATATAGAGCACCAGGGGAAGGCTGGCCCTCGCCCTGGTCAGCACAGGCCGATTTGGGATGGGATGCAAAGGTCCATGTTTCGGACACACAGAGGGATGTGCGTTATTACATTCTTCACACCCTGCAACACAAAGGCAGAGAGGATGTGACTTTCAGGCAGACACTCACATACCAGCTCAGAGACAGCCTTATCTCTCTCTAAACATCTTTGGCTCAGCTGTGGGAATACTTATGCCAATATAGTCTGTCTACATTTTAAAATATTAGACAAGGCAGCATCCAGCAAAGTAAGAACAAAGAAGCTCAGGGACTTCACTAAATACAGAATTTTGTCTTTTTGGTAAAGCAGCCCAATTTGAATTCACATTTCTGGGAATAAAGACATTTACTCATTACTGCTAAAATCTGAATGGTTTTTGTCTCTCTTTTCTAAAGGGTTGATGGAGAGGGAAGAAAAAAGGGGAGAGCAGGTAATACACTTTGTATTACTGTGCATGCTTACACAGATCATTGGGATCAAAGGGTCGAGGAGGATCTGGATCCCATTCATCCATGTCAGTATCTTCCCCATCTTCATCCTCATCTTCATCCTCATCATCTTCCTCTTTTGTTTCTATTCTTTCCATTTGATTCTGCAGAGGTGCTAAAGGGTCAGAACCATCCACAGCCTCCATAGGAGGTAACACCTGGTTATGCACCGGTAATGATGCCTGAGGAAAGAATTCACAAACAATTCAAACTGATTCATGAAGAAAACTACAAGGACAGCAATGAAGGCCCTTGCTAGTCTACCCTTCCTGCTGCCTCTGATAATGGAGAGGAGGACAAGAGAAGGTGATAAATGACTGCCAAAGGATGTTTTGCATCTAGATGCTGCTGACAGAACACCTGTTAATTACACCCTGGCTCCACCCTACCAAGGACTCAGTTCTCAGAAGAAATTGAAATCAGACAAAGTTCTGGACCCTTGCAGAAAGTTTGAAACAAAGTCCAGGCTCTGTGGATATTACCTAGAGCCTAAAGCTGTATTTTAATTTCTTTTGTACAAGTGAGAGAATCCTGTTCAACAAAACTAATCCCCAGAGTACAAAGGTAGATGTCAATAAGAGGTGACATAACGTAGAGACTAGATATAAACTATGGGACACGAAGGACAGCTGAGGGCATTGCATTCTTCCACTAATTTTCAAGGTTAGCCCATTCCTTCCTTAAAAAAACCTGCAACAATTGAAGTGTGGTCCATATTCCATCACGCTCACAGGTTTCTCAGGTAGAGAAGAAGAAATGTTACACCCAGCAGAACTGCCTGAAAACACTGGTGAGGAAACCCAGTGGATATTGCTGTGACAGTCTGTAAACTTCACTTTTCAGCACTGAGAGAATCTTAAGGTGGCTGCTCAAGACAGCACCATCTGTAAAACAGGTTTCTCTGTGTATTAAACACATGACCTGTCCTCAACCCCCATAGATTCCATGGTGAGACTATGGAAAACAGTACAAATCTGCACTATAGCTTTCTCACATCTCCTCCCAGATCATTCAGCCACATTTCATCCCCGGAGACGATGGAGCAATGGAATCAGTGCACTCGTACATGGAAAAGGAAAGGGTGCCTGGCAACTTACTCTATCTGCTTGTGGCCCCTGCTCCAGAGCCACTGGCTGGGGGGGGTCAGCAACGCTGCCGAGCACGGACAGATTGGTGGGATTCATGCTCTGAGCAGCAGCAGGCAAGAGCACCGTTACCTAAAATCACAGGCACTCATTTTAGCACTGCAGCATTTCCATCAGTCACTTAACACACGGGCCAGGGGTTGGCATGCACAGCTCCCTTGAGCCCTGCACTCACTCAAAATCTATGGCATTCCCAAGATTTTTGGGGTTCGAGTAGGGATGATGGGTTTGGACAGAACCTGCAGCTCCTGGGACAAAGGGTAAGGCTTCAAATCTACAGACTTTGCGAATTCTGAATTACCTATCAACACATTTTTAAATTAAGGCTTTAAATTAAGGTCCTACCCAGCCTAGGTTCAAATTGCACTAAAAACAGATGTTAGGAGCTCTTTAGCTCTTGGTAAAACCAGTGATTTAAGGTCTCTTCTTCTATGCCCAAATTTACTTTCATTTTGAAGGGAAAAGAACAAGAAGGAATAAGAAACATTTCTTTTTATGACTATCTTCCTTTTTTTCAAGCAAACCTTGCCCATGGTTGAGAGGTTGGAACTAAATGAGGTTTAAGGTCCCCTCCAATCCAAATCATTCTGTGATTCTATGATCTAGGATCCATTAAAAAAACAAGATGGTGTACTGACCTCATCAGAAGATCAAGCTCTCAGACAAGAAGATCCCAACAATTATTTTTCTCTACATCTGGTCACACTATACATTTTTGTTTAACAACCAAATTAATGCATATCATCACACTGTTCTCATCCATTCAGCAATAAGACCCTAGGAATCACCTTTCCTGCCATTTGTTTGCTGCTTATCTATAGAGGAATTTGCACCATTAGTGTACGTGATTTTCCATCCTTCTCTATGGTTGACATTATGCGGCTTCTACTTTGTGTCTCTGACTGTTATGCAGCTTTTATGCTAAAATCCAAGTTCTTGCCTCTCTGCAGAGTGCTTAATAAATATCAGATAAAACAGAACAGTGAATTGGGCCAGTAGGAAGGGAGAATACAACAAAATCCATAGCGTCAGCACTCGGTCTTAGAACTCCTAACTAGTTGCTTTGTTTAAAGAGGTATTAAGAGTAATTTATGAAACTCTGAAAAACAACAGCAAAAAAAGACCTCAGAGAATGGTGTGACGGTGAGGAGGAAACCACCATGACAGTCTAGTGGTTGACATTTCAGAAACTGACATTTCTGACGGCAAGCGGCAACAGAAGAGGCATTATTCCTCCAGAGTGCCAGCAAGGAGAAGGCCCCGCAGACTTGGATCTGCTATTAGCATTGCCTACTCTTGGGGTTAGCAACAGCCTACTACTAATCACATCAAACAGACTTGCACTTCCATTTCAGGCACTGCATGGATTATGGGCATTATTTTTATAAAACCTCTCACTTTCTTTCTACAATAAAGTTTCTTCTGAAAGACAAGAGGAGCTTTAATTATTATTTTATCATTTGTTGTCAGGTCAGGGATGTCCCACATGAAATGCTGATGTAAAAATAGATGCAAAGGCAGGAGTTCCTATAATGAGGGATTAACCATTCACTAAAAAATTAATATATGTATTAGGACTGCTGTCAGACAGTGTTGGAATGAAGGACAGGCCAAGGACACATAGACAAGTGCTTCTGGGATAATAACAGCAGATCACCTCTGTTGTCACTGCCATCTGCACTGCACACAAGTAATGTCTATTTTTAATTAATCATATATTTGTTAAATGAGCTTTAAGACAATTAAATAGGAATTTTTGGCTTCTTAATGCAGGGAAATTGATGGAGCAAAAAATTCCAGAACAACACTCCAGAGAATGAGAAGACAGGTAATGCCTTTATTGTGTCAGTCATTGCTTCCCATCTGTGCCTCAACCATTTAGAAGGTCTTTTAGCAAGAAAATTTGCTTTCAGCACACATTCAATACCTCACTCTGCCCCAAGACTGTCAATAAACACACATTTTAATGATGGCTTTGGTGATGATTTGGATCTAACATATTCATTCACACGTCATTAAAGACCCACCAAGCAGTAGCGATTTTAAGTCTATGACAAGCAGAGAATTCCAACCAGAGAGATCTGAAAGCACCTTTCTACAGCTGATTATCACAGTGCAGTCCTCAAAGATACCAGTAAGAGTTAACAACAAAACTTGCCCATCCATGATGGATGTAAAAAGAATAATGAAAAATCATCATAACTTTATAAACACAGGCTGCAGTTTTATTCTCTTCCCAGACCATCTCACACTGGCAAGCCCAGCACACCTGGTAAGGGAGCCAGCCACTGAACTTCTTCAGGTTTTGCACTTAATTTCCCACGAGGTTTCTAGTAAACCTAGAATTTAATCCAATTTTTCTATCCCTCAAGAGCCAAGTGGACTTAAAGGCATTTAGATCAGAACCTGTATGCAGACAACTGCAAAACCAGCCTTTCCAAAATGGTACATTTAGATGACATCAGCCACACCTGGTGCAGGGACACTGTTGAAAGATTTTTCATGCTATCTGGGGCAGTAAATTAGAATTTTTGTTGAATATGAGCTAAAGAGAACAAACCCAAAATATTCTTAACTTTTATTGTAATTCATGCACAAGCTGGTCATGGTAATAGTGGCTTTTTGGTCTTGATCAGGGTGACAGCATAAGACTAAGATCGTCACTGGACAGAGTGACAGACAAACTTCAGAGACAGATCATTACCCTCTTGCAACACAACAATGCCCCTTTACCGTCCCTAACTGTTCCCTCATAGTTTTAGGCCCAAGATAAATAATATCTCCTCCTTACCTGCTGGGTGGTGGCATCCTGTTGGACGTAAGCCACTTGGGACGGATCTGTAAACAGAGTCTAAACAAAGTGAAAAAGGCTTGTCAAACCAGCCCAGGGGGTTTTTACTCCCAACTCACACAAAAATTACCCTGCTACCATGAAACAACCAACATTTGGACCTTTGTCAAATTCTAACATGCCTGTTATCACAGCAAATTACTTCCAACTTACCCAAATGGACCAACCCACAGGAATTAAAAATTAGGTAGTGCTCCATAAAGAGTTAATATCATATTTTTGTAGAATTTTGCATCTGTACAGCTGAAGTGTTTCATGGGGTTTATTTTTTTTAATTACCCCAAAATCACTTTGTCAATTGTTGATTTGATAAAATCTACAGGATGAAATTCAATAGTTCTATCAAAACTGTGTAATACTTAAGGGCAGGATAGAAGGTAATTATGAGCTTTTTCTTCCTTCCTGAAAATTCACAAGACTCCTGCATGCTTTCTTTTGAGGAACTATCAGGCACATCCTGCATAGGACTTTCGATATGGCCAGGATGCTGTTTAATTTCATAGAAGCCATGCCAACTCCAATATTTTGGAAGAACAGCCCTGACAGAAGCCTAGAAAATCAAGACTAAGGATTGACTGAGGCCAGCACTACTTAGCCAAAATTTGAAATATCTGAGCTTGTAGCAGCCTAGCTACAACAAAATAAAGCATGGTATACTACAAATTCCTTTAGCACTGTGATAATTTCATCTTAGATGCAGGAGAGTGTCTGAATACTACACATCTTTTGACACAATGACAGCATTCAGAGTTTTGGAGTTAGCTGACCGGTAACTTCCTGGGAGATATCCTCTCAGGACATCCTTTCACATAGAAGCTCATTTTCTGGGACAGTTGAGAGCTGCACAAGGCAGACTGTGCCACTCAAGGCCCTGCCAGCGTGGCGGGGTTGTCAGGTACATGCACTTTGCAGTACAGCTAATCTGCCCTGTCAGCAAAGACATTTTAAAACACTCTCAACAAAGCAAGCCTCTTCCTATTTAATCTGTCCCCACAGAGGCAGAGATGCATAGCATATTGACCCCATATAAACATGTGCTGCACGGGAATAAAGGCTATCTGATATGATTATGCAGAAGAAAAAGAATATAAAAGGTCTATAAAATTAACAACTCTGCAGAGACCACAAAATTACATTGAATAAACAGACATGCTCTGCAAAAAGACACTACTGTTATTGTAACTATTAACTATGACAATGGTACTACACAAAACAAGGGCTCTTCCAGAAGGAACACAGATGGCTCTTAGTTTTTTACTGGATACAAGAGGCAGAATTTCTGGTGAGATTATCCTTGTTCTGGAAAAAACCTTTGAGTAAATTACAATCTCGTCCACCTTTAGTGAAATAATCAGCATTTCACAATTCATAGCCTCGCCATCCTTTAATGAGCAGATTTGCACATCAGACAAATGAACAGCATGAAGTCCCTGCTCAGCAGTGGGCAGAGTCGCTGATGGGAGCGACTGTCTGCTATTTTCCAGTCATACCACTTGGCTGGTAACTGGCTTTCATCCCAAACAAGATTGTTGGGTTTTCTAGGTGCCAAAACCAGGGTGGGCTCAGAATCACACATGCCTGTGTAGCTTCCACGGGGTGGATGTAAACGAGGGTGTGCTCTGAGGTGTCCACAGAGGTGTAGGAGGTGCCGTCGGCCGTGTAAACCACCTGCTGCGCAGGCCCGCGCTCCTGCTCGTCACTGTACACGATCTGGGCCACTGTCCCTGCCTCGGGGACAAAGTGCACCTGGGGAACAAAAAGATCCTGGACTCGCACCAAACACAGGCCAGTGGGACACAGTACCAGAGTCACGGGGTGACTTGGAAAGCAGAGAGAAGTTGTGTCCCAACTAGTCTGAATGCAGTGAAAAACATGTCTTTCAAACCTCACTCAATTATTCTACCAATAGAAATCTGCACACAACTCCTATCAGTCTCTGGTTTTACTCTCCATTGCACCTCAAGACATAACTGCTACAAAGGGCACTCAGCCATACTTAGTTCTTGCACGATACTTTGAAGATTTGTAAGGAAACAAGTTCATATTTGAACTGATGTATCTATTAAATTTACTGGGATATTGTTTCCCTTTATGCTCATATTCCTTTCAGGATTTTTGATAATGACTTCATTCTGCTAGTTCTGTAGTTGGAGTTAATTTTTGCCATCTGATGAGAGGCTAACAGAACTTATTAACTCTGATAATCTTCTAGTTATAGTATTGCAGCTCTCAGAGGCAGCAGTAGGGCATATTAGATGGCTTCCCTGTAGTATGTGTGTGCAGCATCAGTTGAAAATTCAACTATTTAAACAGACAAACATGTAACTGAAAGCATTAAGCACTGATTCCAAGGACTACTGGAACAAGTTAGGTCTAGGGGAACACTTTAAATCTAAACAGTTGATTTTACCAGAACATTATGATCATAACTGATGATCAGTGGCCTATATTAAATGAGCCAGAGTAATGAATTCCATTGAAAATAGGAACACATGTAGCTTTTGTCATCCCTTGCATGCTGAAAAGCATTTTCAGTGTATGGGAAAAACAGGACAGTTGCAGGCAACCTAGTTTGAGTACAAGTATTCATATTCACATAAAATTCTTTCACACAAAATGATGTCACAGTTATGTATTTTGTTTATTTTATTTCACTTTTTAGCTTATGCTTCAGAAGACACCTGGTATTCCCCCGTGAATGCTCAGTGCTGATTGCGTACAATAAATTCTCTCACAAACACTACAGTTTCACATTTGGAGA
The DNA here is from genome assembly GCA_020086605.1 of Lanius collurio. Lineage (NCBI taxonomy): Eukaryota > Metazoa > Chordata > Aves > Passeriformes > Laniidae > Lanius > Lanius collurio. Next base: position 213,891 of record JACBWW010000043.1, read on the forward strand.
GCACTCTGTAAATACTCATTAAGCCTTAAAACTGCCATGGACAAACAGCAGCATGGTTATCCCATTGTAGAGAGAACAGAACACAGGCCATTGAAAACTGCCTTTCTTGGCAAATTTCAAAGCTGGAAATTACTAAGAGAGGCAGATTTCTCAGCCTGTGGGTCAAATGCCATGCAGCATCCTTTTCCTACCATACTTAAAAGACTAAATCAATTTACAGAATTCTAGAAATTCCCAGTTGCGTTGTCTCAGAGGCAGAGGGACAAGCTGCACACAGCAGAACCTGACTCCATTAGTCACAATTAACATTTCTCCCTTCCTCACTACCCAGATGTCTGGCTGGAAAAAATTACTCATATAACTTTCCCCAAGGTCCACCCACAGTTCCAACTGATTCGAATGATGCCATCAAAAGGGGCTGCCACAGAGAACAGATTTTGTTCATTACTCTGAACATCCTTTGACTCTCCCACGTGGCTATAGATACATTTGGACACTGAAACTTCTACAGCCACTGCCTGGTTTTGTTCAGCTCATTTCAGAGCTCTATGTCTTCACTGCTGCAGTTTGCACAGCTCAGTTTCTGAAGCTATAACCCAAAATCACCACAGAAATGTTTGTCTTTCTGCTTAAATGAAGGCTGAGCTTCTAGACTCCAAGTCAGGGCCAAATGGGAACTAACTCTCCCCACCAATCCCAATCCAGCTGAAGCAGAGCTCTGAAGGGCACCAATCACCTGAGCAGTGTTCTGTTCCTGTGCTGCAGACTCAGCCCACACCTGAGGACTTTCCTCTTTCAAGTCCATCTCCTCCCTGCGCGGGTGCTCCATGAGGAGAAAGAGATCTACTGGAGCAATGTCTGGCTGAAGGGATTCATCTGTTCACCGTGTTTCTGCTTCCAGAAGACAAGGTGATCTTCAGCAACATGGCTGTAAAAAAACCCAGAGAACAGAGATATTAAAACCAGCATGACACATGTCACAGAGCTATGAGGCATTTATTATTATCAGCCACTACACCTCAGTAACACAGAGTAAAGCACGTTTGGCTTTACGAACACTTCCTACAAGACTCAAACACCTTAAGTAACGGAAATAAAGGAACAGAAATCTTATCTCACTGAGTATGGTCAAGTCCTGCTGTACACCACTTTCCATGTCCCATTAAGGAAGAAACAAATCAACCATTGCACCAATTGCACTGAAAGATTACACTGAATTCTTCCTGCATGCCTCTCCTTGACCACAGGCCATCCACACCACCTGCTCCTCATTGTCCTTCTGGCACCTACAGGCCTAGAAATCAATAAATAATGCAAAAAAATGGACCTGAGGCTTCCAACAAGAAAACGCTACATTCAGAGATGCATCATCAGTTCCTCAGTTTGCCTGAAAGAGGTTTTACTTGAGCACCATGGTTTTCCATTTACAGACAGATTTGACCTTGGACAAAATCCCAGTCTCAGGTTAGTACAAGGCAGTATTACAATAGCCAACTACTAAAAAGGAACAATGAAACTTAAACTCTCAAAGATCCTGACAAACTGCTTCCAAGCTTGGTTTTATTCACCTCTTGCAATTTTATTGGGCCCTCTCAATCTGCTCTTGGGATCCCAGAAGGGTAATTTACAGCTCTGGTGATTGGTTTAGTCAGTGGTTCAGCACCTTCCCAATCCTTCGTCTCTAATGTCATATAAAATCACAGGCCATGAATTATCATAAGGCTGAGCCCATTGCAATTTCTTAGCTACTCCAATTAACTTTATTTTATATCCAGTGCCTTGCTGGGCTGATCCAAAGCCAGTACCCATCTGCACACCAGGAAGGAAGCAGAAGGCTCCTTGCTGATGCTTTCATTCATTTGCATTTTAAATGCAAATTATTTTAGTCATAATTTATCCCTATAAATGCTAGCATTTGGCTTGTCATTGACAAACTGAAAAATAGATAAGGAGAGGTAAAAAAAGCAGCAGGCACTTTCTGTCTCCTCCTAATTTTGCCAGCAAGGACTAAGCTATGTAGACCCAAGCACCGACTGCTCCACTGCGCCTGGCCAGCATGGATAAATCACCAGGGCAGGGAAGTCTCAGGCTAATGCAAATGAACTGTGTGGTCGAGCAAAAAAATTATATTACTTACATGTAGACAAAGAAAAACAGTGGGGAAGATATTTCTGGGCACTGCTAGACACCAAGTCATGCTGTTACTGGTGACTGGAGTTAACACTTGCTGTCTCCCACTGAGCAACCCAGCACACATAGGCCCTACAAAAGCAGACACTGAGGGACTCTTCTGACTTTCTCTTATATCCAAACATCTCCAGATACAGGCATACAGGGACAGAAAACTCATCTCCATTAATATTGCTTGATACAAAATATCCCCTAAAAGCACTTAGGAGAACAATTAAAATGAAATCCATGTACCAGCATTCAGTGTCTGAGCTCAGATCTCAGTGTGAACAAATTAACTGCAGCAAATATTTAGAAGTGATAAACACCAGCCTTGCTCTCCAAGTGTGGAAAGTCAGGGCAATCTACAGATAAATATTATTTATTTATATATCCAAGCACACACAAGCTCTGATCTATAAATATATACCACCCTACATAGAACCTTTCACCTAGCTACTTGTTATGTTATTAAGGAATAAATTTGGAATTTTCTCATACCTAATCCTACCTCATTCACTGACCTACTTCACTCATTTTATCAGGTATACAATCACCACTGTAAGAATATATAAATACATACATATATCAGGTATATGATCACCTCTACCCATGTGAAACGTGACAGCATTTATGTCAGTAACACACTGTAAAAAACTCCTTTGCAAAATTTAATGCATATGCTGTTGATCGTCTAGTTTATCCAAAACAGCTCCTTTCCTAGGCTGCCAGTATTAATTAAAAGTCAATTCAGGTAGTTGCACTAACAATAACCAGTAGTTTAATCAATTACCTAATTGCTTAGAAAAATAAAAATAAACACTAGAGGTTTCAATTTTGGGTGGTATACTAGTAACTGAATTAGGGGAAAGGCATAGTTCTAGCTAATTCCACATGGTGCAACAAGTAGCAGAATTTTTGGCTGACTTCCCCCACCAGCAGACACTGAAGGTCTGAAGGAAGATGCTGACTCACTCCTGCAGAGTCATTTTAGCACAGATAACTTACAACTTGAGTACAAAGGAGACCAAAGGGTTCAGGCAGGGTCTTTGATAGACAAAACTGGGTATTAAGATTAATCTCTGAAAGAAGAAGTACCAAAAAGTTGGAAAGGAAAGCAGAAGACAGTCATTTCATGGTTCCGAAAGTTAGCACTAATTTAAAATCTTGGGGGGGGGGGGAAGCAAGGCTGAGCCAAATTCAGTGGCCCAGTGCTGCAGATTCTATAAACAGTCTGGTTATTGCTGTTCTCGACAGAAATGAAAATAATAAACAGCTCAGGCCAGCCAATTGTGCAGCAATAAGGGACAATAGTAGGAGCTGCATGATTTGCTGATGTTTTCAACTTCTGTACTTTCAAATTCATCCTAGGATCTGTCTCTGGCATGCATGCCCGCAGTAGGTCTCTAATCTTGACAACACCCTGAAAAGCACATTTCCCTGGAAACATGGATGGGGTAAGAGCAAAGACAGTGCAGGAGGAGACGGGCCACGTCCCAGAGAGGTCCCAATAAAGAGGGCAGGAGGCAGGAGCAAGTGTCGAAATTCAGCTGCAAAACAAGCCCTGCATAAAAGGCCAGGAGCTGGAAAATATGATCTGACCCAAAGTCACTGACTATAGAACGGCCACAAAACACCAACACCCGAGCGAGTTTTCTGACACTGATGACAAAAAGACCAAACTAACTTTGCTCACTGATCCCCCATAGGATGCTTCTCCTCATTAATCCTGCACAATCTTATTTCCTGCCCTAGATCCCGCTCTCAATAGCAATTACAGCCCTGACACTGACAGCCACAGCGCATTGAAGTTTTAACCATTTCCCTGTGGTCTTCTCTCAGCTTTGGTAGTTTTTTTAGCAGAAATAAATGTGAAACTTTGGACATAAGCATTGCCAAACCACTGGCATGCAGTGAGCACTCAATGCTTGCTCTCCACACCGTATGTCAATGGATTATCCTTTGCAATTGTTGATTTTTCTCACTGTATTGATCACATCAGACATTTTCAGACAAGCTAAATAAACACCACCAAGACATGCACCTCAACGGGAAGCTCTGCTATGTCCAAGGGATTACCATATGAATCTGTGGAACAGAAATTGAAACTCATTTGCAGAAATACTAAAAGAAAAAAAGATAATTAAAGATAAAAGGCATTGTGATAGGATACACTCAATTTTTCCCCAGCATGAAGAAATTAGGCTACATGGTATGAAAATCCATGTAGAGGTTTAGTAAAATAGTAATCCAAACAGCTTGCTTAAACTCATGTTAAATTTATATGTTAAGTATGTCACAACTATATTCTCTCCACTATAAAATATAGCTCAAATATTATTCAATATACCATCTCTTTTTTTGGTATGCTCACAAGTGCTTCAGTAACTTGAAGATGATGAGATTTTACTTTTCTGGAAGTTGAAAGATTAGTTAATTATGAGACACATCACCCAATAGTCACCCAAAATTCTTCCAGCACCCTAATGCTTTCATACAACCCAATGAGCATCACAAACATGAGCAAGAAGCAATGCCAGCGCGAGATCTTAAAGCATTTGCAGTAACTGCAGAGACAGCATTTCCTCCCCAAAAGCAGGCATGCCTCACCCTGTCCATGCTGTGTGATGACACAAGCACAAATAGTAATAGGCTTAACTGAAGAGTACAAATATAGCCCAGTACCACTCTAGCATGGCAGGGGTGAGGCAGTGACAGTCCTGTGTGTCACTATGTATTGTGCGAATGGCAACACAACGTGAGCCAAGAACCAGCACAGCTTCTGTGACTTTGAAATATGTCCTGTAGTAGAATATTAGCTCATTTTGAGCTGTGCAAGTAGTTAACCATCCCTTCAGGACAACACAGGTTCGTCTCAGAACACCATTCACATTTACCTCCCTTTTCTCAACACCTTCTTGGATCTGCTGCTGTCACAGACCTACAGCTCTTTCTCTTTAGTTTTTTGCATTTTACATCCAATCCAGAAAATGTCATTAATGACAAAACTTCTCTTCTGCTGCTCCTGATGCCTGGAAAGCACCTCAGTGTCATTGTCTGACATTTTTGGAAATCTTGCTTAAAACCTCCTTTTGACCTCTACAACACTCTCCAACCCCTCCCTCCTGTTCCTGTGGGATGGTGTTTTCTCTAGAGCTGTTATTAAATCAGCAGCTTTCCCGTGCACTGTGTGCAGCTCCAGAGGATGGTAAAGCACTGCTCAAAGGGGCAAACCGCCTCATTCCCTATCCAACAGCAATATCCTTGTTAGCTTTGCAGCCTCAGCATCAGACACCCTGAACCACAACAGCTCCATGTGTGGCTCCTCAAGGTGCATCCACGACCACCCTCGCCAACACTCAGGAGTGAATGGTGCTGTAAACAGAAAACCACTAACAGCAAAGTCACTGCTGGTTTGTGTTTGGTGTCTAAGTGTTTTCAACACAAGTTAAACACAGTGAACTCACCTAGGGCTTCAAAGGAAAGCTCTGAAAGTCAGAAAAAAAGCACCAAACCAAACAAAAAAATAGTAAAAAAAACCCCAGCAACCAACCAACAAAAAGCAAACAAAACAAAACTAAACAAACAAAAAAACCCCAACAATTATCATATTTTCTTAGCAAACCTGCTATTAAGGAATGACAATTTATTTCAATGCTGTGACTACACAAGAAGATACAGATACAAAATCTCTGGGGACTTCATTGCAGCAATCTCTGCAAGGCTCACTAAGGGCATTCTGCTGAAAAATCCAAGCCAGTGGCTGCCAAATGCTCATTTTTGTCCCTTCTCTACAATGAGAAAGGGGGACTATTAAAGCCAAGCAATGGGAAAAGACCACCTCCCTGCTCAGGGAGCCATAAAGCCACTGCAGTACCTTAAATGAGAACCCACTTTACAATAATGGTGCATAAAAAAGCTAATGTGATTTACTCCTCAGTGTAAAAGAGCCTTGCCATAGCCTGAGGTTCCCTGCAGCAACAACAGCAGGGACTATTGGCATAATCCTTCCGTGACTGAGCTCACTGACAATTCTGTATCACCCCAGCCAATGTGCAAGGGCAACAAGACTGGTACAAAAGTGGTTTTATGACTTTGAGTCTTCCTTCAGCTTTTAACAAGAAAATGATTTATTATGCTCAAAATGAACATCATGTGTGTCTGCAAAAAGCTTAATCCCGCACTTAATTATCCCAGTTTGCCTAGAAGGCAGAGCCAGTGCATTTCCTGAGATCCTTCAGCAGGAACATGCTTTCATTGCAGCAAGAAGGCTTCTAACCTCATTCAGGACTGCCGTCATCTCCTCTGCATTCCCATCTATCACAGGCACATACTGTTTCAAGGAACTCTGGCCCTGGTACATTTTGTCTGAGTGTTATCAATCTGGTAATGTAAAACTACAATATTTATGTTTTACTGGTGAGTTAAAAATGGAAATCATACTAGGGCTGGGACAGCAAGGATTATTTATTTCCACAAAAGGAAAAAGGGCTTCAATTTATTTAATTGTATAATAAATAGAAGAGCTCAGCCAAACACCAACTCACTCTTCACTGCAATTGTGCATAATGAATCTATCTATATCCATATCATTATGGCACATCTATCATCGAAGCAACAGCGAGCTGGAAGATATCTCTTAGACCAAGGCCAGTCCTCTGCTGCTGTGGCCACCACACATTACAGTCCTTTTCCTAAAGGAATAGTGCCCAGGCACTGAAGGTGACAGCACAACAGTCTGATGTAACTATTCTCTCACAACTTATCAAGTAAGTAGCTGAAAATCCATTTCTGCCACAGAATATAGGAGATAATCCAGCCTGAGCACAGGTTAACATCCTCCTGGGGACTACCTAGGCTGGGCCTAGACACCTAATCAAAGATGCTCCAAGGACATCTCTCAAGTCCTAATTCTTATATAATTAAGTGTTCCTCACACTATCTGTCCTCTCTCTCAGTGGGCTGAGAGTAAGAATGTAAGTAAGAGTCAACTTCATTACTTTCTATATATGCAAATCTCTCTTCTTTAGTCACCTCTCTTCCCATTTGCTCAACATCTACATATCAATTCCTTCCTCCCACCCTCAGCTTCCTGAATCCATGGCCATGTTCCTCATGCTGTTGTCTTGCCAATGTTTCATCCTCTGAGGTCCCCGTGATATCACGAGCTGTTCAATCATACACTTTAATTCTTGGGCTGCAGCTGCTCAAAGCAGTGACCTGGCCTTCCTAAAGGATTTGGTTTATAAATCACAAAGAGAGAAGTCTGATAAAACAAGGAAGCGGGGAAAACATGCATTTAAAGGACAGGATGACACAAAAGGAAAATAAATGTCTGTATCAGTGTGTGCTACAGTCCTGCCCACACAACCTTCAACAAGGCATTGTTAGGGGCTACTGAAAGAAACAAATCATTCCACTCCAGCTTCCTCCTGCCACTTTTTTGTCTCCCATTCCTTCTCCTTCTCCAGTAAACTCTTCCCAAAAGAATTGCCAGTTGGAGGGGATTCTTCCCCTTCCTACAAGCAGGTGGTGCTGCTTCCTCCCTCCCTCTCTCACCCCCCTGCACCTCTCCTCTGAATTAAATTACTCGTCTTAAAATTCGAAAAAATAAAACTACCTTGTTTCTGCACATGAAAAGACACACCTAAGATGGCTCCTTCATAATAGCTGCAGCTCTGCACTATCCCAGAGAACAAATGGACTATCTGCACCTTCAAAAAGGTGGGGACTGACATATAGAGCCATTTCATGGCTACAATACAACAATTGCATGTTTTACTAGCAGGAGATAAAAGTGACAAATAGACTCAGTCTCATGTTCAAGTCCAAATAAGTTTTCCGATACAAAACCAGTCTCCTTAGTTAGCTACACTTAGAAGTCCATTAGAATTCAGTGTACACAGCTGCCGGTGGTCAGGAACACACTCAAAGTGGCTGCTCACTGCACAGCAATTTACCCCAGGAGAGCTCATCCACAGATTTTCTGTGCAGGGTAGGGGTAAGAGTACCAGAGGAGAGCAGATGCCACCACAGATCCCTTTCTCTCTTAAGTCAAATTGTCAATTACTCTATCAGAGAATATGAATAACAATTACACTGATATCTCATCCTATAAACAAGGTAATAAAGCTGTCTCTTTTCACACAAAAGAAGCATCCATATAGCAAAGTGCCAAAAACTATCACAATTTTGGAGAGAATTTTTCCATTTAAGGACAGATGAGAGCAATACAGGCTCTTATATTACTTTTCCTAGAAATGAAGGCACTAGAAGGCTCAAGACTGCCAATTATCTTATTGTGTCCCCAAAAGATGCAAAGAATCCTCTTGTAAAATCAGTTGGTGACTCATTAACATCTCATCTTCTAACTGAACTACAAGAAAAAACCCTGCATCATTAAAAATCTAATGGAAGAAAGCAAAAGTTCAGTGTAGTCTCTCTTCCCACTGAAACTCCGATAGGGAAACACTGATAGCCATTTTACACACCCAGCTTTGTGCTTGAGCATTCTTTAAACCCTGTAAGAACCATAAATATACAAATATATAGTGATATGCTAGACAGGTCGATGCTGAGGTACCAAAAAGTGCATCACAAATACTGACCCTTCATTTCTCTGTCAGGACTATGACTACTGTCAGTAGCCTAAACCAAGTTTAAATTCTAATTTAGGGACTCTGTAAGAGCCCTCCTGAGGCTCTGCAAGTTACAACTGAGAGGTAAAAGGTGACCACACATAGCTCTTATACAGGGAAATAATCCTAAAAAGGTGAGTTATCCCTTTACGATGAATAATTCTGAAAGGCACAGCAGCAGGATCTTGTTGTTCCATTTCAACTCAACCATTTAAGGAACTCCCATCGACTAACTTTTAATGGAACTGGGGCACAGGAGGGGAAATGGGACAATTCAACACTAATACCCACGGAGTAAAAGAGCCCCAAGATCAAGCATCCACTTGCTATAACCAGAGCACAGGAACAGGGGTTTTGGCACCAAGACCACTGTCA
>JACBWW010000043.1:223365-296052 GCA_020086605.1 Lanius collurio
CCGATGCGCGGGGAGGGGAGCGGGGGGGGGAGATCCTCTGCCCGGGTTTTTACTCCTCTCTTCGGGTGCTGGCGGCCAATCAGAGCCCCGCTCTCATCCCCGCCAGAGGTATCTTCGCCAATCAGGGCGCGCTTTTCATCGCGGTGCTCCGCCCCCCCACTGGGGGAGGCGGTGTGGGTGCCGCGGGCAGTGCCCCCTACTGGCGGGGCGGGGGAGCGCCGGGCGCCCCCTGGTGGCGTGAAGGGGCGGCGACACTCCCACACCCCTCCCTCCGAATATTCCAGGACAGGTCGGGCCAGGCCCATCCCCCACTCCCTCCTGGATAAGGAGGTGACTCCCAAGTTTCTTGTGGGCTCCCATCTGTGATGCTCTGCAGTCCCTTCAGCCCCATCTGGCAGCCACTTGGAGCATAATTACCTACAATTGTGTCAAAACCAGTGGATTCCACGGGAATTTTACTTAGAGCTGATAAACTAAGAGCTGAAACGGGAGCTATTAATATCTGTCAAAGGTCCTCCCATGAGAAAATGCCCACAAAAGGGCTCCTTCTGCCTAAAATGACCCCAAATGGTGCTATAACTTAATATTTTTTCATGGTACGTGTGTCTGAATCCTAAATGTTTGCTCAAAGAAGGATAATAATTACTATCATTCAAAAATGTAACTTATCAGTCATTCCAGTGGGATAACTAATCAGTCATTCCACTCCAGCCATAGTTGTGTTGAGTATTTATCTATTTGTGTTAAGGTGTCAAGGAAAAACATCCCCTTCTTATCCCTCATTTGCCATTAGCACACACTCAGATAGCTCTTTAATCTAGTAGGTCAGTGCATATTTATTAAGACAGACAATCCCTGTATTTAGGGCCTTTTAGGTTTATTCTAAATGGTTTCATGGACTGTGTGTAAACCACTATTCACTGCAGTGTGGGCAGCTATAGATCTCGCAGTGGGCCATTGTGGCCAACTGACCAAAGCTCAGGAGGATAGGAAGGGGAAATTTGGGTTAAAAATGAATCACTGCTTTTACAGAACTGGTTCTACTCAGCCTCTGCATTGGAGAACAGCAAGGGGGTCAGATTTTGGTGCCATTAAGTGTAACTCTCCATTAGTTTTGTCCTTTCAAAGCCTGGACTAGTCTTTTAAATTTAAAGCTGCTGTTGTATATTGAAACCATTCCCTGTTGTACTGACCTAGCACCTTCCATGAACAATCAAAATTTCAAAAACAGCCCGCAGAAATACAAGTTTTCTAAATTGTGTTCATGAACCTAACCTTAAAATGTTAGATTTGCATTTTAAACCTGAAGTTAGCAGCATTAGTTTAATTTAAAAGTTTGTTGGTTTTCCCCCCTTAAACATACTTTACACTTCTGGGCACACTTAAAATATGGGAGTAATGGAGTGAATTTATTTCACCGTCCCGTAAAACCAGTTTCAATTTCGTTACACCATGCTGAAATTTTAGGAGAACAAGTAACTACAAGGAAATACATAAGAGCCAACAAAACTGCTTTATTTCTTGTAAATTTTAACAGCTCCACATATTACTTTTTAAAAAATCAAAGTGCATTTTTATTTGGAGTTTCCAAGAGTCTCCAGTCTAACAGTTTTGAAGAGTTGCTGGCTACACCACAAGAGTTGCTGGCTACACCACAAGAGAGTCCCAGGATGGAATACAGAACAGTGCTCTTTCCTGAAACAGGGCTCCTACTGAAAGTTGTTCCACGGGTTATTTTTTTCCCCTTGTAGTCAAATCAGTGCAAGTTTACCATGGCTGCAGCAAGGTGCAAGATGCTGGTCTGATTCCTCCCCTGCAGTATCCGGCCTCTGACGTAATGCTTATTGTAATTCCCACATTTCATGTGCTGTTCTGATGCTCCAGTACAGGCTTTGTTTCCCCCTCAGCCTTGTGCTGGCAGAGAGAGAGGCCTTCATATGAGGTTAATTTATTTTTTTAATCTGCATGGTTCAAGTGAACTACATGAAATACCCCCCTTCACCTCCACTCTGGAATGTGCTGTAACCCTCCTGAAAATCCTCATTTCCCCACTCAGCTCTGAGATTATCAGATCCATGTCTCCATCCCTGCATCATTTCCTTTGGATGCTGCTGCTGCAGCAATTTCTCCCATCTTGCCTGTTCTGACTCTTCCCTCTGGCCACTCCAAGGTTCATTTTTCCACTAGTTCCCACACGGAAGCAAGTGTACTGACTGTCTTCTCTCCCCTTTTCAGATTCCAGGTGGAAAAGCACACTGGAACTCCACCCCATTTAATTTACTCATGAGTATCTTTTTGCCCTCTTTCCCTTGGTTCTCCTCCCCTCTTCCTTTCACCGAGAAAAACCACTCCTAAATCTCTGCCTTGAAAACAAGCCTCCCACACCCAGACCCCACCCCCTAAAGCTGCTGCCTGACTCTCTCTCAGATCCCCTTGAAAGTGTTTCTGTTTTTTTCCCTGTTTATATGATTGTTTTGGGTTTTGTTGGGGTTATTGGATTTTTCTCCATGACATAATCCCATTTTGAGGAGCACATAGATTAAATATGACAAAGAAAAATGCTCAAGTGCTCTAAACTCATTTGAGTTATAGAAGCAGCCACTGCTTCCCCAGCCTTGGTGACCTCCCAGTCTCATTCTGTGCATGACAAGTAGGTACTTAGGCCTAGATTCCCAAATTAAACTGCACATGGAATTGGGCTATGCTTTGTGGCACCCACCTCGCGCCTCTTGCGCAAGTCAGCAGCTGGCTGTGATTTAAAATTCCAATCTAGAAGATGGAAAAACTTCAGCTCTATCCCTGTGTCTGTTAGAACCTGCTAAATTATAACGCAACTGAAATGTAATTACTTTTCATCCTGCACAGAAATTATGAAACATGATTTCACTAGTTTAGAGTACGCCACAATAAATTTAATGAAAGCAGCCTCATGTAAAACACATACAAGTACAATAAAGTTATTTTATTTTGGTTCTCAGGATCACTCCTCCCCTAAAAAATTAGTGTGGTTTTTTTTTTTAACATGCTGAATTAATTCCTTTAACTGCAAGAAAAAAACTGACTAAAACAAGTTTGAGGGTGTTGTAATAGCATACACATCAACTCAAAATTTTAAATTTTATTTTAAATTAAAAACATACCATTAGCTGAAATATTTTACCTCACACCTTCACTATTGGCTCTTTTTTCCTGATTTGTCCCCAACTAAGTGGCATTTATCCCCCAATATTTAATACTAAAGAGGCACAGAAATAAGCCAGGAAACAACTTGCATCACCCCCTCAGCCCTAATCTTCACTGGGCATTTGGTAAAAGATACAGCAAGTTTTAGGAAAAGGCAGCTTTTCAGTTCACTGAAAATCTATTTAGCAAAGCCCTGCTGGTGTGTAGGTATAGGAAGAGTGAGTCCTGATGCCAAAATGCCTGCAGGGAAAATACTTTGCCACTCACACACCAATATCTCCCTGACTCCATCAGAAAAATATTTATAAAGGCAGCTGCTGGTCCTGTGATGCCTTGAGATCCCATGGTTTAAGAAGACAGAAATTAACTGGGAGTTCAACATTTCACAGCTTTGGCTGCAAACTGTCTCTTTGCAAAATTCTGCAGCGTGAGAAAGGGATTTTTCCTTCTTGTGCCCCGCTGTGCCTGTGGAGCCCCAGCCTTTCGGCAGGCAGCGTGTTGTGGTTCCAGTCAGCCCAGTTTAGGCAAGTGCAGGAACTCCAGTGCAACCCAATTCTTCTCTCCATTGCCAGACTCGCTCATTCTTGGAGCATTTCCCAGAAATCTGTGCTGGACAGATGTAGTTCAACTTCAAATCCCGGTCAGCTCCTTCTTTAGCTGGGATTACTGTTGATTTAGTTCATACATTTCTTCTCTGGGAAGGATCTCGGCCACCATGATCCTGACAGCACTGAACTGCCAGCACCCAGCACCAATGGCTGATTTCCCACTGGAGTTCAGGTGTCTCCAGGTCTCTCCATGGCCCAGCCCTGGTTATGTAGAAGCATTGCCATTAGTAAGAAATCATTTGTGCATCAACTGCAAAGTAAACACAGAGGGTGTTTGGGTTTCCTTTCCATTAAGCAGGTCAGAATGACTCAAAAAAATCTCCATGCTTTGGGATATTGCTCAGTTCAGTAGAGAGTTAAATAAAGGTTTAATATTCTCTGTTAAAATTGTTCCTATAGTGCATTATACAAGATTTCTAATTTTCTTCCTCCTGCTTCTGCATATATTTGGTAAATGAATAAAAGAGGCAACATAAAAACACATTCAGTGATAACTTATGGTAGATGTTTAGACAGCAGCCACATTTTTGTTTAAAAAACAAAATATTTTAAGACTTAATTTAGTACATGTACTAACTCTATCCTCTGGCTTTGGCTTTTTATAGAACAGCTAAAAGTAAGTCTCCTAGCTGGGAAAACTCTGTATCCCTTTTCAGTATGTATAAGGATAAAAATACCTATCTGTCAGATAGTCAGTCTTCCTCCTTCTTCAGAAATTAGAAATTAGAAGCCTGACCTTCTCATGGATGTAGGAGCTGGCAGAGGGTTTCCAAGCTACCAAGTCCTCTCCATCACAGACACCTCAGCGTATAAGCTGAGCAGGCTTTCCCTGATGAGAAACTGAGAATTTAATTGCAGCTTTGAACAAGAGACTAAAAACATCACTGAAGACAAGCTGGGTTTTTTTTCCTAAACTTTATTTCTACTTATTTCATGCCATTTAAGTAGGGTGTTTATCCTTGCCCCAGTGTTTACTCTCCTGCTGTATTTATAGCCAGCAGTCACATCCTCCCTGAGGTTTGTTTTGTCAGACTACACAAACTATCTTTCTTTCATCTCCTCCTGTCCAACACATTCCTCATCCTCAGCTATCTGCCCAGCCCCTCCGCTCTTGTGGGGCAACAGGGCTTTTACAGAGAAGATTTCATCATAGATGATGCAATTTTAGAAACTGATTGATTTTTAATGGCAAAAAACATCCCCTGGGGTATCTCCAGCTCTTACCTAGAAGTCTAGATTTCCAAGCTTGTGTAAACTCACCAGTTCCATTCCATCCTTCAGCACCCATAGAAGATAACTAAGGTTCATTTAGAGATGGTGTCCAGAGAGCTTTCAAAAATACAGGTCAGCAGGCACATTCAAGAGGACAAGGCATACCTGAAACCAAAATTGGAATTGAATTTACACATCATGATATAGGCTGGTAATAAAAGTAAGACAAAATCCATTAGTAACTTACCTAGCCCAGAGCAATAGCACAGATTCAAGATCCATAGCCAGTTACAATTGATACTAAGCTGAAGCCTAGTATTCCTCTTGAATTTCTCAGACAAGGAGTGAGGGCCCTGAGCTCGGCTTAAATAGAATTCCTGAGCTTGGGGCAGAGGTGGTCCCAGGTGAAGTGGCTCAGGATCAGGAGGATGTATTAGTGGCCTCAGAGGCCTAACTTAGTACTGTATTATTGTTCAGGTCCTGAAGGTAGCACTTAGTCCCAACTTAGCTCTGGGTTCTTGGAGAAGTTGGTTTGGCTTTTTCGTTTTTTTCCCATCAAGTTGTAATCTGAGTCTGTCCTAAATCTAATATTCATATTATTACCCTATTTGTTAGCAGTTTATAGGACTGGTGTAAAAAAAAATTTACTTGTGGTTGAGTTTTTTCATAATTTTAAGCCTTTACCTACCATGGTCTCAAGTCCTTTCTTAATTTTCTGTCATAACATGGTAAAAATTAGGTCTTTGAAAAGAAAAAAAACTGCTGACATTTTCTTACAGCATTCTGGGATTTTGAGTGGAAGAACACCCCTCTCCCCCCCATGGCATGTGGGTGGGGTTGTGTTGCTTGTTACCACATTGGGGACTGGGGTTTCCTCTGTGAGTCCTGATCCTGCAGCAGGAGCTGTCTGAGCAGACCTTGGGACTGGTGTCATTTTGGACTGTATTCAAAGTATTTTTGCAGTGTGGTTGTTTGCAGTTGGATGTGTCCTTCAAGAAGGTGGTTGTCTGAGTAGAAGAGAGATGTTTGATTAGTGGGTGATTAGTTTAAATGAGGGAATGTTTTCCAACTTAACTGAGTTGGAAGGTAAGTGTACTGCACCCACGCTATAGACAGGTACCTGAATGCCTTTGAAAACAGCTGGTTTAGGAGAACAGAAGGAATCAAATGGAGCAAGTGCCAGGATTTGTAAGGGAGCTAATGCTGCCTTATCTCTGAAACTGATAAAAACCAAATTATATCATCGAAGACAGCCATTAAGACTGAAGCTGCAGCCTCTGCCCTGGTGCAGATGGCTACAAATAAGAAACTTCTGTAGTCATACAGACAGGAAAAACATAAGAATGTGCTACTCAGGGGAAAAGCACAGAGCTGCCCAGAGCAGGGAATGCTGGCAGGGCTTTTGCTGTGCTTCAATGAAACGACACTGGAGGAAGGACGCAGATACTGTAGCCTGGGAAGAAATAACAAATTTGCTCCCCCAAAATCTTTTACTGAACAAAACATAATCTAGTTATTTTGAGTCAGTCTATTTTGTTTTCCCGGGAAATAAACCTCATTGTCAAAGCTCAGGTGATGTTATCCAGGGGCACCCAAATCTTACGTATTCCAGGTGTGCCCAGGAACCTGGCCAGCCAGAAAACAAAGGTGTTTTCTTCAAAGCAGCAGATTTACACGGTGAAGTGATGATGAGACTTTGCATTTCTCTGTTATTATGGAATTGTTCAACTGTTGCTTTGAACTCCTGTAACCCCAGCCTGCACACAGTGGAAAAATTCCAGATTTGCTTGCCTGAGCATGAGGCTGCAGTTCACAATGAAAGGTTTGCTGCAGTTCCAGCTGAGAGTGCTCGTGTGTCCTGCATCATGTCAGGTTTGCTCTGCCTTCGTTTTCCAGGGATCGCCCTAGAGACTTGATTCCAGAGTTTTGCTGTTAGAGTACAGTAGGTATTTCCCAGGGCTCTAAAATCTGTTTGCTTAGGAAGACTGTCTCTAAAGCCAGTACACTGCAGTGGGATGTCAGGTAGGATCTGGACTCTTCAGGTTTATCAAAAGACCCCAGACTTTGATCCCTGATTTCCAAATTCTGCTGCTTAGTGAATTTGCCTGAATAATAGAGGAGCATGGTAATAACAATGGCATTTCCCAAAGCAAATTTGGAGTAATTTTAATCAAGGGACTTGCCAGCTGCAGGCCTGGCCCCCCAGAAGCTGATTTTTACACTGAAATGCCTTTGGCACTGTGGTAAGATTATGTTGAAAGTTATTCTTATAGTTGCTGAGGTATTCAGGAAGGCAAAGGACAGGAATAGGCCTAAGATGACAAGGTCATTTTTCACTACTTGGATCAGCTTGATAAGGGCTGAATTCATCTCCCTGGTGAGTTCTGTTTCACCCGAGAAAACCCTAAAAGTCGAATGAGCTGCTTCACATCCTTACAGTTCTCCTCAGCCTCAAAAGGTTGTAAATGCATGGAGAAGCTGTAGCTGCCCCATCCCTGGAAGTGTTCATGGCCATGATGGATGGGGCTTGGAGTAACCTGGTCTAGTGGAGGGTGTCTCTGCCCGTGGCAGGGGTGGAATGAGATGGGCTTTGAGGTCCCTTCCAATCCAAACCATTCTGGGATTCTGTGATTTCCTGCATTTATCTTGGCACGGAGTTCTCCATCCTGGCTCCCCTTCTCTGCTCTTTTCTCATTAATTCCCTGTAGACCTTTTAGAAATTGTGCTGATGATGCCTGTTTTCTTTTTTTCCCCGCATCATTTACCTTGTTTTATTTTGACCTGCTCACTTTCTCTTTTAGTGTATAAAAATGTATTTTAAAATAATACTATTTCATTTAGTGAGAGCCACTGCAACACAGAGAACCCACACGGAAGCTGTAATTAACACTAAAAGTCAGTTCACTATTTCTGTGACACCTGCTGGGGATTTCTCTCCTATCAAAGTTTTTTGCCAGGTTTTATTTCACAGCTAACATGTTGGTTGATAACAGAAATATGAAATAAAAAGGAATAAAAGAGCCCTATGCTGTACAGAATGCTGGTTTTCTCTCAGCATGGAATACTCAATAGTGAATCGTGCAATTATTGAAAAGCTAACCTGGAGCTGAAGGTGGAAAAGACATAATGTGCAATATTTTTCCCCTCCCTGACTTTGAAGAAACATCTTCCCAAGGAAGACAACAACTTACATAGCCATAAACTCATTAGAATCTTATTTTTCATTGCTGTACTTCTTGGATACTCCTTTGGTAAATGATTTCCTGCCCTGTGCCAGATGCTGTTTCCATTCACAATGAAGTAACAGTCCTCTGAGAGTGATACCACAGTATCAGACCACAGGCCTTACTGTGACTTCTCAAATTTACCACACTGAAATAAGTTCTAACAAAAAAAAAAAAAAAAAAAAAAAAAAAACCAAAAAAAAAAAACCAGAGCCTGGAGAACTTGGACAGTTTGCAATATGCAGAAAAACATGGAAACAAAAAAATGGCAAAAGGAAAAGTTTGACTATTTGATATATTCTTGTACAGACAGAGGAAAAGCTTGAAATAAGGCTTGTGTAAGTCATTGCTTTTTTGGTTTTGAGGTGGTACAGATACTTAATTACTGACCCTGCCAAGAGATCTACCTATGTGCTTTGGCTGGGTGATCCAGCTGATGCTGGATCAGCACACAGTGTTGGCCAGGGGAACACTTGGCTTGGGGGCTGCTTCCCCTTCACCCGCCACGTGTACTCCCTGGCCACAGCTCTGCACCCATGTGCCAAAAAAGTATATCCAAATACTAATAATTTCTAGTTTATCAACTAGATCCCAGGTTTAGGCCCTTCTAACCATTGATCAGGAACTTTGCAGTTCCCCATTGTGATCTGTAGTTTCCATCTCGTGCTGATGCAGTTCCATCCTTTGCTGGGATAAGGTTTATGAAAACTGGTGTATGTGTTGTGCCAGTGTCTGTGTGCACAGAAGTGATTCTTTTGAAGGGTTATGTAAAGACATATTTTCCAGAAGACAGAAAAAATAGAAGGAATCTTGTTGAGTTACTTAAGGCCTGATCATACAAGGAGTGGAGCACTCTGAATTTTAAATGCAGATTAGAGCACTTGCATCCCCAGGTCCCTGGAAGGCTGCAGGAGTGTATCAGGTGTTTAAGCATCAATTGATGTATGGACATCATTATATATGCTTATTTCCTCCCCTCCAACCCCCCTGAAGTAAAATGGTAGTTATGAAAAAGAAAGGGAGATGGAAGACAATCCTTTTGCAATTGGTAAGTGAATATTGATTTAACATCTTTGCTAAGCAGCTACTTTTTTTGGATTGCTTTTTAGCCTTCCCAGTCAACAAGGACCTGGCAAATGGGTCTGTCATCCAGCTGTATTTTCAGGAAGTATGGAAAAGGTCTTGCTAGTCTTCTTAACAGAAATGAGGGTGTTATTTATCATACCCAGTAGAATATTGATGTGTTTAAATATGCTGATTCCTGAGATTTTAAAAAATATAAAACCTGGTCAAATTTTGCCCTTGTTGTTGTCCACTGAGAGTGTACCAGGTAGTAGGTTGAGGAAAAATTTAGCCAAAAGCAGTTTTGAGGGAAACTATTAAAATGCAGATAAATGAAGATGTCTTCTGACCCCGAGAATCTGCATTCATGTAGCAAAGGATTAATTACTCACACTGCAATGCTTTCTGAAATATATTTTTGTATCATCATTTCCCTTTTTAAATTCAGCTCTTAAATCCCAAAAGGGAATTAACTACCAGTCATTTGCATTTTAAAGGGAAAACTCAAACCTCAATAGAGAGCTCTACTTAAGACTCCTTTTCCATAACTTAGCCAATAGCTACATCTTGGTGGAGAGCTTGGGGAGTCAACCAAGTAACTGGGACAAGACAGGAAAGCTTAGAGTTGGAGGAAGCCTTGTAATTTTGCTTCCAAAAACACTGAATACACTGATATCAGTGTGAAGCTCTCCTGCAAAACGGTGTTTTTCATTATTGTGGGACAAAATGTCTTTAATGTTGGGGGAGAAGAGATTTTCAAGCCTTGGCAAGCTGCAATGGCAAAAGTCACAGGCTGTTCTCTCTTCCCATGAGGGAATATCATGGTAAAATATAAGGAGCAACTTCAAATTCAACCCTTTGCAAGACATGGGCAAAAACTATTGGAAAGTTACAGGACAGGGGTTTTGTTAAAGATCTCTCAGGAGCTGACTCATCTTCTGAGAAAATGTGATTCAGAAAGAGGCTGTTCTCCCCCTCAGGCCACAGTTTGGTGTGGAAGTTGTAGGCAGTCCCCTCCTTCCCTTGGAGACACTGGGATTCGGCTTCTACTCACATGTCCTAGTTCCCTTCAGCTGTGTCCTGCTCTTTGCCTTTATGTATTTCTTTATTTCTTATTGCCAAGAGAACTTGTACCCAACCTCCTTGCTGCCTTAGGAGTTTAAAAGCTGCCAAAGCACTGCTACATCTCACTTCCTTGTGGCCCTCCAAAGAACTCTGTGTCAAAGGTTATAAAAACCCTGGAGCACAACACGAAGCCTCTCTCTTGAATGAGTTAGTAAGTCAATAGTGCTGTAGAGCCCTGGGTGTATTTGGGGCACTGAAATAAAAAACTTGTAGAGCAAGGTCTGCAAATATGAATTTTTATGCCAGGGAATTCTAATATCCCACTGATTTCCCCTCAACTCTCAGCTGAAAACCAGGCTGCTACTCAGACAAGACTCTAGAGATCCTTCCTGACGTCGGGTATGGTGATAGTGCCAGAGGGCAAAGCTGCCGATCCTGTATCTCCAGGTGTGCATTTCCAGCACCTAAAGTCAATATTCCTGTGTTGAAATAAGAAGGATGACTGGGTGTTTAGGAGCTGTGAGGCCCCAGTCATGATTGTAACAGGAAATGTCTTAATATTTGTTTAACTAGAATGATGCAAACTGCAGCCTTCTGTGCTGATACCAAATTAGAGTAAGGAGGGGATTTTTGGAGTTACTCTGCTTTTAAGTGCAACAGAAAGAAAAGCACTTAAAAGTACCATGCAGCTGATGGAAAACTACAGTTCCCAGTAATTTGTATTATCAGACATGATGTGTCTTCTGGACATTTAAAATTCCTTATTGCCTGTTCCCGTGTCATAAGTTCCTTCCTCACCACACCCTGTTCTTGCAAACTGAGTAACTGCTCAAACAAGTGATTGGGGGTAAAATAAAAGGCGACTTTGGTGTGCCATGAAACAGCTTGTTAGCACAGGCAATTCCATGATGCCTGATGTTGAATCAGACCTGATTGTGGAGGGAGAGATCAATTTTTTGCTGTTGAATTACACTTACCTTCAAAGCTGCAAATGACTCCACATTTATTCAGCAGGAAAAAGTCCTGAGGTTTTTATATTCCATGTTGTTCATTGCTATGCCATTTGTTAAGATGATTTGGCTTTTAATCTACCAATGAATACTGAATGAAGAATTAAATCATGAATCAGATCTCTTCTTTTGCTTGCCAGTAACACAAGCCATTTTTATTTTCAATTTCAGGTTTCTTTTACAGTAGAGGCAAAAGTAAATTGTGAGTGAAGTTAAAATTGTTCCTCTCAAGCAAGTCTCCTGCATCAATGCTTAATCCTTCCATTATGTCTGATGTCGTTAATCATTCTACTGTAATATTTGACATACACATTTGTGGGACAAATTAGGATCTAATATAAAAGCTGCAATAATACTGACTTATGTGGAACTGCAGCTAATTATAACATATTTGAATTTTCATCTTTCAATCAAGACCTCTATAAAATGAACCTTTCACACTGCTGAAATGAGACTGAGACAGTCAAGCAGAGGAGGAGTGAGAGAAGAAACATCCAAGGACAACAGGAGAAATCTTAGCACCATAATGAGACAATATTAGTTGTTGTTGGATTCTTTTTAATTGTGGGCTTTTTCTCTTTAAGCTTTCAGATAGCCATCTCTACTACAGCTGTGGGGCTCAGCTTATTTAAGTTGGAACGGTTTGGTTGCCTCGATACACGAACAACTGATTCTGCCACTTTCAGATATTAAACGTCACTTCGGTCTTCACAGGTGGACTAGAAGAGATAAAGAAGACAGGATGCCATTGCAGGAAGATATGTCTCACAGAGCAAATGGATGAGAGTTCACTAAATATTTTCTGCAAAGTAGCCCCTCCTTCCCCTCTCCCCACCATGTCTTCACTGTGCCTTTACTTGAAGACCTCTAGACCCTCAGTCTTTTGAGTTCCCTGTGTCAGGTTCAATGTTTGTGTTCAATTCCTTGGAGAAGCATCAGTCTCTGCCTTGAGATCCTGTCAGTGCTCAAAGCCTCGGATCCATCTGGAGAGGGAAATGAGCAACAAAATTCCCAGTTTGTGTATTAGCTAAAAGGGTGGTTAGGCTCTGTTGTATTTGTATTTGGGATCCTCAGTCTGAGTGTGGGCTCATTACTCTACTGAACTATATATCAGAAGTAATTTATTTTCCTGAGAAGTGAATCATACATATGTGCAACTCTATTCAAAAATGGATTCATTGTGTCTCTCAGATGTTGCTTTTGCCTTGGATAGTCTTCAGAAAAACAAATTTTCCAGTTAAGTTCACCATTGGCTTTGCCCTCCATCTAGAAATAAGAGGACATCATAGACATAGAACATTTTCTGGATGCTGAGATTCATATGCAGTGTTGAAGGAGAAGCAGCTTTCTTTAGCAGCCACTCTCTTGTGCTGCCCTTAAGTATCCTGGATTGATGCATTTTCATTTTCCAATGCAATTGCACCTTTCTGTGCTGGTGCTTCAGCAAAGCTGTAATATCTCCAAACCTAACAGAAGGGTTATTTTGAAGTTTTCAGTTACAGGCGATTTAATGTCCAGATTGTTTCCTTAACACTCTGTTACATGCTGTAGGCAAGAATTGTGTTGAGATGAACACAGCACAAGCTGCTGTGGAGATCTGCCCCCTTCAAACACCTCAGTGGAAGCTAGATGAGTGGCACTGTTTCAGGCATGGACCAGAGCAGTGGGCAAACGGCCATCAAGAGTTAAGGGCTTATTGGTATAATGAAGGGTAGATTTTCTCCCTTCCCTACCAATCCCTTTAAAAGAAGTCTCTGAGCAGAAACAGAAAGGCTTGCTGTCCACCACTATTTACTGTGTCATTTCCTTCTCACAGATTCCTGGTCTGCTTTTCCTCATATCTGCAGTTATTCCTTTTATCCCTGTTTTTATGGCATGACCCCACTTGCAATGCATCCATTCTTAGTTTTTCTCCATCCTTTCAGTCTTCTAAACTTCACTTTATTCCGCTAGAAATCACCTTCTTGTTTTTAAGCTCCTGTCTGCCTCTCAAGGCTTCCGTATTTTTTGTTACCCTCTTTCTGTTCTTCGTTCTCACTGTATATTTTAAGCCCAGTTTCTTCAGCAGTTTCCTTCATCTCACTGCTGTTGGATTTCTTATGTCTTGTCCCCAGTGTGTTGTCATTTTGAGTCACAGATGGAAGGCTAAGCTGCAAGGCTGCAGGAACCCTGGACTTCGACACAGAAGTGCTGCAGCCAAATACACATGTCCAATTCCAGACCAGGTTGGCAACCTTCTGATGTTATTTATGGGTCTGAAGAAATATTATTTCCCACAGGCACTTAAAAAGCTGGATGTTGGATCAAGTCTGAACTGGCTGATAACAGTTTTGCATTGCTTTCTGCCCCTTACAAAGCCTTGGTGACAGGTAGAGGTCTTGTCTGAAGGGCAGGATGGCTCCAGATGAGTTGGGGCAGTTAGCTGGGCATCAGTTGTGCAAGTTGCACACTATATTTTTCCTAGTAGCACTGCTTAGTATTTCTTATATTGCTGAATTGTGTTCAGCAGTAATAATATTGCAGTATAATTATGATACTCCAATAATAAGCAATAGAGAGTTCTTTATTTAATCCCACCACATTCTGTAGTTGTTTCTAATTTCAGTTTGCATTCTACTTCCTAAAACCCAGACTGACTCAACTCTACCTCTGCAAGCTCTACCTGTCACACAGAACTAGTACGAATTATGTGATCCCCCATTTAAATCTTCAGTCAAGTTTAGCTGTATATGATTACAATTCACTGGCTAGACTAATTTTATGCTTTAATTTCAGGAGTTTAAGAGAGTGGTGGGAATATTCAAAGATTTCCTCACTTCTCTGAGTAGGTACAGGCAGGATCTCAATGCATCAGTTTGCTGAAGTTGCTGCTCCCAGAGATTTTAATGGTATCAGATGCATTCCTTGATGACTTCTGTTTGCTCCTTTTATCTAGAATTTAATATTACTCTTTCAGAGCGCATTTTTGCAATCATAAATATGTGCTTTCTGTTTATACAATCACGGTCTCGCAAGTGATAAGGGGCAGAGATGTTCACTTGAAACGTTTCTCACAGGATAAACAGTGGGAGCCAAAGGTGAGGATGAGATTCTCAGTGCTTCATTAGCACAGATGTCCTGGAAAAGAGCATTGAAAGCTCCAG
The DNA here is from genome assembly GCA_020086605.1 of Lanius collurio. Taxonomy (NCBI): domain Eukaryota; kingdom Metazoa; phylum Chordata; class Aves; order Passeriformes; family Laniidae; genus Lanius; species Lanius collurio. The sequence goes on from JACBWW010000043.1 coordinate 237,873, forward strand.
AACTTGGGTAAAATGGAATCCTTGGAAGTAAATGTAAACTGTCACCTCCCAAACATCAGGAGAGGTGTCCTAGGAAATGCTGCAGCCTTGCAGCATTGATTCAAACTGGTGCTGTTGTCACAGGCAACAGACAAGTACTAGTGCTCACCTCAAATTGAGCTGTACACTGAATTAACCATGGCCATCGTGAATGTCACCGTGCCTCCAGTAACCTGCTACTCCTGTGTGGACAGGAGGCACCTGAAAACAGCCATCCCCAAAGCTCTTCTATGCTGAAAGGCTTTGGATTTTTTTCCAACTGATGGAATTCTATTTGCATCTTGCTGGGATCTCAAATTCTCTCCCTGCCACCCTGCAGTCGTGAATTTAGTTGCATGTGGTGCTCCTGATAATCACCAAGGAATGACCGAGATCTGGAAGATTAAACCTTTTTTTTCTGGGGACTTTTTGTCCTGGGAGGACTGATCTCTGTATGAAGGGAAATGCGTCATTCTTCAAACTTCGATTTCTCACTTGCTTTTTAGGTAGTGAGCTGAGCACTGCTGGCCTTGCTCTTGAGGAGGAATATCCTGTGTTGCAGCGTTGCTGCAAGACTTCAGCTCTCAACACCCTGGTGTATCTGCAGTGCAGGACTAGGAGCAGGAGAGAACGCAGCTGAGGTTGTACCTCGTGCTTATCTGAGAGACTTCACCAAGAGTCACCAGATTGAAAGTTTTTCAGAAAAACAAGGATAACACTGTTGGAGTCAGTGCTGTGAACATAAATTAATACTCACCAAGTACTACGTAAATATAAAAGTAAATTAATTTATGTAGCACTTTAAATACTATATAAATTCAACCTCCAATGAATGTCCCTCCTCAAAGATTTATAAAGAACTTGTACATTTTGGACTGGGGAGGAAGAAAAATCCCTCATTTTTAAGTCAAGGGAAGAGCCTAACTCAGAACATCTTGTTATTTACTCATGCATTCATATTGCGCAATAAAATATTTACATTAAAATGTGTCAGTTTTCAAAAGCAACTTGTTACTCCATTTTTCAACTGAACTTGGCCAGGCTAAAAAGAAAATTATATATGCCAGAGGACTGCAGTAAGAGATTTAAGGTTTTCAAATAGTGTAAAAAAGAGACTATAATAAGTGACCAGTGGACCAGTCAGCAATTTTAATTAAAACTGGGCTGCTTATTGATCAATCATACAGATTTACCCCATCTGCAACATTTCAGCAATGTTCCTATTTCAGAAAATGGCACTTGTAAGAGCCAGTAAAGAATATGGAAGTTTAGAATGGAATTGTTTTATAACTGTGACACTTTGTATTAAGATCTTTTTCCATCCCATTTAAGCACCTCACGTCTTCACATAAAAATGAAAGCAAATACATGGAATCTATAGGATATTCTATCCTTGTCTGGTGGAAGGTGTCCCTGCTCATGGCAGTGGCATAGAATGACATGAGCTTTTCCAACCCAAACCATTCTGCGATTCCATACTGCTTTTATAAATTAATGCCAATAGGTTCACTGCCTGTCAGTGCTAAAAAAAAAATCTAAGAAATCTAAAATATATTGATATTTTAAAAGATCTCATGTTCTTGAACCAGTGGGATCTTTAGTGGTTGCATCTTCAAGGTGGGCATGTGTCATCCCACAGCTGATGGATATACATTTCCATTGGAAAAACCAAGGAAAGTACTAAAAAGGGGCTAATAAATGCTCTGCACAGATGTGGAAGGTCTGTGGTATCAGCAACTGCACTTGGTAGATGTGCTTTGTTCCTGAAGGGTTTGCTTATTTTAAAATGCTAATTATTTAAAATTTCTATTTATAAGCAACATGGTGAAATTAAAATACCCTCAATGCAAATTTGACACAAACACCTGGTTTTAAAGCCAGAAATGCGTCCTGATAAAGCAGCACCAATAGTGGCAGAACATCGGAACAGGAAGGAACTGCTGCCGTGCTCTGGTTGAAAAGAAACACAAACTGGAGGTGGTGATGTGTCCATTGTTTAATTAAATATTTAAGTAAATACAGGCACGTTGTTTCAATTTCATGGAGAGCTGGGCTGTGTTTACAGAGCAGCATGTGGGGCAGCACGTGTGATGTCTTCTCTTCCAGTAGTGCCAGGTGGGCACCCGGTGTTGGCAGCAGGAAAAAGCCATCAAAGATTATCGTTAATTCAATAGCTGCATTTTAAGAAAAAAAAAAAAAAAAGGAAAAAAAAAATATAGGACACGTGTTGAGTTGTATCGCAAAACCCGAACAGCCGAGAACTTGCTGCCTGCACGTGGGTCAAGGGCTTTGAAAAATTAGGGATAGATGTAGAGATGGGGTTTTTTTGAGTGGGAAACATCATCGTTTTATTTTTCAGACGAGGAAAACGTCTCAATTTGTCTTTTATTACTCCAGAGCGTTCTGCTCACCGCAGTGGTGTGGTGAAGCATTTAACCCACATGCGGCCATAGAGCCCAAGGCCTTTCCAGGTCCCCGCCATGCGGAGTTTCCCCCGCGGGCCCTTCCTGCAGCAGCCCGGGCGGACAGAGGCGACACAGAGCGCGCACACCCCACCCCTGTCTGGCCCCTCTCGGCTCCCGTCAGGCCCGGCAGCCATTTCCCGCCGAGGGGCGGCCCCACCCGCCATGCCCCTCGTCCCATTGGCTGATAGCTGCGCGGGGGTGCGGCGACACGCCACCCTCCGATTGGTGCGCGGGACTGTCACTCTGGGCGGGGGCGTGGCCTGGTGAGGCGGGTCCCCGCGGGGGCGTTGCGGACGCAGTTGCGCTCGGGCGGCGGCGGCTGATGGCGGTGGCGATGGGCTCTGCGTTCCTGCTGCTCCTGGCTCTGCTCGGGCCCGCGGCTGCGCTCGCCGGATACATCGAGGTGTGTGGGGTAGCAGGGGCGGGTGGCGGGGGCTTCCCCGGGAGTACCCGACGCGCAGGTGGGAGGTAAGCGGGGTTTGGGGTGTCTCGGCTGGTGTGGAACCACCTGGAGCTTGTCCAGCTTCTCCGAGAGGGGTTGAGTCCGTGTTTTAAACGTGTTTTCAGGAAAGCCGCAACCGTCAGGCCGCGCATCTGGACGGGAGCTCCGTCTGACCGGGATGCTTGGGGTTGTTTTTTTGGGGACGTGACCTCGGCATTCTTGGCACGGGAGCAGGAGCGGCCAGGTTCAAATGGGTCTAGAAGCTTAAAAGACTGTTAGAGGGTAATTCCCTAAATCAAAATCTCGGTTAAACGAATCCATTTGGTCGCTGATGGATCCAAAATAAATCTTGGGTTGGAACTAGTGCCTTGGCTTTCGGGGAGGATGCTTCAGCCGAGTATAAAGGCTATGCATTTCATATAGAAATGGCTTAGATGCCCATAGGGGTCTATGTGTATATATATATGTATATGCGCACACATATACGAGTGTATATTACTTTTGTATATATGAAATATGTATTGTGTTTGCATATATGAAAGTAAATGGACAGACGAAATTCCAGCTTTATCCTAAATCCAAAAAGGTCGGTGTAATCTAGCTGTCCAAACAGCAAGATGGATAGGAGAAAATCTTGCGGGTTTAAAAACTTGACACTATACCCTGTCTTATTAGAGGGACACAGCAAAACAAGGAGCAAAGTACGTGCTGAGCTTCAGACATGGCACGTAAATAGAGTTTAATAATCTATGCCTGAATGTTGTTTGGAAATGCAAAACAGCTGCATCTGTCGTGTGAAGGTTCTGGGTTATTTAGGGCTGGATAAAGAACAGGCTTGTGGCTGCTTGTGAATGGCTTGATTTGAGAGTTTACAGTAAATTTTAATAAGCTTGGTTAAGCAGAACATCTACCTCAGTGTGATACATAAAGCTCTAAGCTGGTGGTAATTCCTAACTGACAGTAAATGTGGTTCTTGGATATTTTTAATATGTTTAGTATGGAATTGGTCTAGTCCATGATTTCTGCTTGTTTGGTTGCTATTGAGGACTAGTATACACACACATACTTTGTACTGATCCTTCTGTTAAATTTCTGTAATTCAGTGGAACATGGTTGATAACTGTGAACAATTTATGCATCGGTTACCTTGCAGGAAGGATGGTGCAGCTACTCTGAGGGCATGGAGCTAATGCCCAGATCAGATTCCTTGGCATTGGCTTGGTGGCAGGGGACTGTCCTGGCTTCTGGTGTTACATCCAATCTCTTGCACCTGTTTGGCAACTCCTCCAGCTGTAGGTCACTTCCTCTCTTACATCCGAGACAAATTTGGCTGCTATGCGCATCCCTTCCGGAATCTGCTGCTTAGGGACATGCGCCATGAAAAATCAGCTTGGAAAACAAATCTAGCTGTCTTTTTTTCCCAAAGCCTGGTGTCTGTGTGATGAAGCAGATCCCAGGTTTTGCCTATCTCCGGATTGGCACAGGAGAGCAGTGGTGGCCATGCCTTGACACTCCAGGAGGGCCCAGCAGCAGGAGAAGAGAGTACTGACATTTTTGAAAAAGATTAAAATGGAAACATTCCTGCAATTCAGTTTGCATCCTCTAAAGGCACAATAGCCACTTTCATCTGCTGACATAAAATATCAACTATGTCATTTTAATCATTATTTTTGCTGCGTCCTCTCCCATTGTCTTGTTGGTCGGGGACTGCAGCTCTCAAGTCTTTATTACTGCCAGATTTGCTCAAGAATAGCTCTTGATGTAGAGCTTAGGACATAAATGGTTACTGTTCTGAGTCTTATACTGTGGTTGTTACTGGAATTTATCAGATAATGTGATGAAAAATATGCAAGCAGTTGATTTTTTTTCAATTATCAAGATGACATTTGAAAGTTATGGAAAACGCATAAAAATGTCTGCAATTATTAGTTCAGTTGCATTGGCACTTTGCATTAGGTAGATTTTCTCTCTTGATTATCTTAGCTCCCATTCCCTGTCCCTGGAACACCCGGTAATCTTCTTACCATCTACATTCTGTTTTTCTTTCTGTCCTGCCCAGAGCAAGGGGAGTGGCAGTTTGTTTTTTTTTCTCTTAAGTTGATGGTATCTAAACTCTTGACTAGGACATTCCCCAGGGTTGGTGCTGGTGACAGTTGGTCTCCTTTTCAGATCATAGTGTGGGTATGGCTGATAACCTCTGACAGTTTCTCTTCCAAATGAATATGAATGGAAGAGTTTAAGAGCAATCATGGATCCCAGCAATTAATGTGTTTCTTTCCATAGCAGTATGTGTCTGTATTTTGCTTGCTTTGCTTGTGAAGTCCCCAAGAACCTCAAATAGGACACTGATACCAACTGGAAAAAGAAAATAAATCTGTGCTAATTTGTGCTAATTTGTATTCCAATGATAAACTACTTCTGCTGTGCCCTAAAGGCCTTTAAAGGTGCAAAGATTTTTTTATCACTTGACCTTTTTGTGTAATCAAATCTGAGGCAATGCAGACTCTATACTCCTGTTTTTTAGTCATGTTTGGTATTTTTCCAAAGCTCTCTTGAATGCTTACATCTGTTACCTGCCTGCTTGAAATCACCAGGATTTGGGAGAGGGGAAAAAAAAAGGGTGCATTTTGCAGCAGAATTTCATGTTATTATTTTTGTCTTGTATTGCTTAACTTCTCCCCGACAAAAATATCAGTCTTGTGCCGTTTCTGCAGACCTTGGGGACTTCTAATTGCCTGCTGCATCGAACAAAGAACTCCACCTAGGGAAATTTCCACTTCGGTGTTTGAGTCCTGAGCAGAAACAGCTCAGGAAAATTCCAGTCTTGAGCTTGTGGACTTTAGTTTTCTCTTAGTCCCTAAAACTTTGTTTCCCAATGTTAGGAAATACACCTTCCTATGAAGGTGACTGTATGCAATGCCTCTTCTAAGCTTCAATAAAAGCTTCTCTGAAGCAAAGATATGGAAATAAAGCAAATCTGATACTGTGGAGAGGCTCTGGAATTTGTGCTGCGTTGTAGGATCACATATGAAGGTAAGTGCTCCTTTTTGGAGGAGGCCTTCAGCTCTCCTTGTTTCACCTGTGAAATAAATATCACCTCTCTTAAATGTTATTTACACATTAATAGCTCTACCAGGCATTAAATTACTTTTTTGTTAATGTGGTTGTTGCATCACCTGCAAGTTATTCAAAAGCTGTTCTGTAGGTGGCTTTAACTGTACTGTAATTATACACTGCTGTTTCTCCAGCACCTAGGAGTGCAGGGAAGGATTACTGCAGTTCCCTGTGCTTTGTACCAGTTGTGCTTCTCTCTAGGTGTGCCTTGTAAAACTTCTGCCTTTGCTTTTCCCTGCGTGTGTTTTTTGGAGACGTATGGACTCAATCTTGGAAATATAAGTCACTTTGACTACAGCATCTGCTTCTACACATGTACTTAAACCAAAGCCTTGTTCCTCAGGTTAAAATAGAAGAAAAATAGTCTCAAATTATTTCTTATTAGAAGGCAAAGCCTTTCCCTCTCTTTCTACACTTGGGCATTTCACTCTCTGCTCATTAACTCCTCAGGCTTTCTAAATTGATGCAATCCCTCAAACTCTTGCTCTCTTGCTTCTTCTGTGCAGTAAAACTTGGTGTCATTGATTTTTAAGTTCAGGCAGTCAGCACCTCTGAAACATGGTGTTAATTTAAGATAATGCTTACTCTTGATTGGAAGGCTTTGAATACTCTCAATGGCCTAGAAACCCTTCTGGTGAGTCTCCTAATTCAGAACTGTACTTGAACTTGCAAGATTGCCCCTTTTTTTCCCCAGAAGTGTTGTCTGCACCCATAATGGACATGTTTTGCTCTCTCTACTTGCAGCGAGTTTGTCACAGGGAAATGGCATCTCCTACCACAGGTTTTACTTGCTAGGTATCTTAAAAGGAGTACGTAGGGCTCTGTGACTATGCATTAACTATATTAATTTTGGAATTTGCTTTTGAATATTTTCCTTTTCAACTTTTTGCTGTAGGAGCCAATAAGTCTCAGGTTTGTGGGGAGAAATGGGTTGACAACATTGTGCAAACTCTTACAAGTTTTCCATATGTAGATACATACTTATTGTATGCTTACTAGTATGAGTTATAGAGCAGTAAGAAGGAAGATGTGAGTGGAGTAAATTGTCAGGTTTCTCTTTATCGGGAATTAACCAAAATGACATATATTTCCTGGTTTGGGAGGGCTGATGGCTCCTCCTCACATATGATAGGATAAAAGTAACTTTAGCCGTTGATACTGTTACTTATGCAAGGCAAGTAGTCATTCAGGGTGAGTGCTGTAGGAGCAGCATTCTCACTCCTGAGGGGCAGTGCACAGGGAAAAGTGCATTTTGGCAGACATAATTGGGCTGAGGTTTTCTTTGAGAGTAATTTCGTAACATTAGATTTGACTTCTTTTAATTTATAAATTCCTGCAGCTATAAGCAGGGAGATATATATATATGTGTGTGTGTGTATGCACACACAGAGATATATATATACACATATATATTTATGTTATTATTATATATTTTTATTTATATTTATATATATACACACACACATTTCATGTGGAGATCTAGCTTGTGAATGACACTTTTTTTTAATTGTTCAGCACTAGATTTACTACTGTCACCTCCATCTGCCTTCTCAGTTTGAGTTAAATATATATTTGTGACTGAGTGTTCTTTAAGCTGTACTGCCTTATATGAGAACATGGAAAACCCACATGCCAAAGAATACAGAAGTGAAACCCACCTTTTAGCCGGGTTTTCAAATGTCTGTAAGTTCTAATGCTTGCTCTAAAGGATTGAAGTTTAAAATGAAAAAATTTGTCTTTATGTGCATTTGTAGGAGTTTTAAGGTCCAACCTGAGGTGAATGATCAAAACACCAATGTTCTGCAAGTGATGTTAAACTAATCTCTCTAGCAGCCAAACCCGGGCTGTTTGGCTTTATGTAATCAGGTGTCCACCTGATCAGGAGCACATTTGGCTAAGCTGCTTACCAGCTCTTCATTTGGAGGCATTACAGGGATGTTTTGCATACAGCCAGTGGGGAAAAGGATGTACTCCTTATTCTTGAAAGATAAACTTGTATATGGACTAAATTGAGTTCTAACTCCTTGTTGTCATGTTTGCCTGCCATGATAATGCTCTTGTACAAATGAATGTATTGCAGACCTTCGTTTTGGTTTATATCTTCAGTAGTCTCATAGTCACTCTTAACTATTGTGCACAGTCAAATGTTGCTGCTCTCCATGGCATTTGGTTATTTATTTCACTTTCCGTTTTTGCTGGTGACAATGGGAAGTCAAATCACATGTTGGCTCTCTGTTTCCTGAGGGAGAGAACTGCTGGGTGAACCATGGTCCAGAAAGCCTTTTGTTCTCTACTACAGGCAATGTATTAATTTGATTTAGAGATCTCTTCGGGCAAGACTGGCCTAGTAGTCTGTGAGGACTGGTGCAGCTGGGCTCTCCTGATGTTGGTATGTTTACTGCAAGGACAGTGGCTTCACTTGACCTGTTTTTTTCCTCATGATTTGTTTCTCAAGATGACTGTGTTGGGCTGTGCAGTAACATCTGTTAGTAGTGGTTTGAAGGAATTCTTAGCTCTCAGCCTGCAGATCAGTGGCTGCTTACAGAGTTTAGTCTAATCTTCTTTGCCAGTGCTTTCCTGGGGGATTCCTCCTATGGACCTTCAAAAGTCTCACCAGTTATTTCTAGTGCTAGGTTTTCCTGCGCAGGTGAGCTGTGGGGTAGGATGCTGTGGCTAGACAAGGCCTTCAGTTGATGAAGCAGGGACTGAAGTTGTTATTCCATGCAGTGTGTGAGCTTCAGAGAAACTTAACGGAAGAGACAAGTCATTAATTGTTTGACTTGGATGGCTTCACTGTGCTTCAAGACTAACAGAAAATCATTAGCAAATGATGACTTTGAGCTCAAGTTTTTCAAGCTACCAAGTATGAAGGGCATTAAAATTGCCAGCATAACTTAGGTGCAGCCTGAAGAAACCCAACAAAACCCACAGAAGGTGGGAACTGCGCCTTGGTTCCCTGTTGTGCTGGAGAAGCTTTGGGGTGAGGCACTGAGTCATTGGAGTGTTACAGCTGTTGGCAGTGTCACTGAGCCATGGTATTGTGCTGAGGTGCAGCAGATGATAAACATGCCTCAGCACTCAGATCCCAGACTCTGGCTCTGTGACAGGGATGCATTTAGGTAATTTCATACAGTAAGCTTCTCTAACAAAATTACAGCAGTGCAAAGTGTATTTTGATCCAGGTCAAGGACAGGGACAGGCAGACACACACAGGCACACCGAGCTGGCTGGGTCCGTACTTCACTTGACTCTAACAGCAGGTTGATACTCAGTGAAGTTTCCGTTTAAGAGTAGCTAATTATCATCTCCTTACAGATGATGTCATGTTTAAATAAAAGCAGTGTTTAACCTTGAAAGTTCCTATTCTCATTTAGGTCTCTTCTCCTCCAACAAACATTTTCTTGGTTATATTTTCAAATGTCTGAGATGTTCTGATGTGTGGGTCAGGGGGTTGGTTTCTTTCAATTCTTGCATTAGTGAGAGTTTTATTATTCTGTTAACTCTCTACTATAGCAGGACTTGCATTTTCTTATGAAGATGTTGTGCTGCTTTAACTCATCACCCCAAAGCTCTAAATGCAGTCAGTGAGGACAACTCAAAAATCTTCATCTGGTGATGTTGCCAAGATGAAACAGAGGTTTAGCAAACTACTTGCTATTTTCTAGGAGTTGCCTATTGCTAACTTCAGTACTGAGATGATTAAATCAAAAGCCAAATATTTGCATTTTTAATCTTTGGGCTTTTCTTTAAAGGCTCTTATGTTATTTTTAGCTCCAGCTCCCTGCCAAAAGCTTTGTTTCTTTTCATTTGGATTTTGGGTTGATGAATCCCACTAGTTATGATGTCATTGCATAGTGTGAAATGACAGCAACAAAAAGAAAAATCTTACCCATACCATCTGTTACAACAAATATTATGCACTCCTGTTAGATTCCAAGTGGATTTGGATAGCATATTCACAACAGAAGCTGGTCTCTGCTTAGACTTGTGGTACCATCTAGCATAAAGCTTTTAATCGCTAAATTCTCTATGTGGTTTTGGATTTGACATGACACATTGCCAGGTCTAAGTGTAGTTGGGTTTTTTTATTGGTGTTTGATCTTCTCACATTCATATCATGCCTAATAACTTGCCAAAAATGGAGGAATTTGCATGAATTAGGATAATTCACTAATACCAAGCATTGGTTGACTTCTTACACTGGTCATCTTAGAGTAATTGTGGCCTGAAATAGAGAGGGGCAGATTTGCTTTAATCTCCTAAGTATTCCTCTCAAAAGATTAAATGCAAAATGTTGATTCAAACCTGTGATTGGTGTTCCCAGAGAGTGTATTGGCATTTGAATGTGAATTTTTCCCTGCATAATTTATCAAAGCCCTCACTGAAGAAATTGAATTTGATAGCTGCTTCATTTTACGCCGTAGGATCACAAGCACATTTAGAAACCCTGAAAAATGAAATGGTGTCAGGATCCAAGCAGAGCACAGAGCCTGTGTTAGCAGCCTTGGTCAAAGATGAACTCTGAAATGCAGGGTACAGCAGTACTTGTGCATGGACTGAAATGTGCTGCCTGCCAGGAAAAAAGGAGACTGAGAAATTGTTGAGGGTGCATGTTATCGTGGAAACCAGTTATTAGTCTTGAATGGAGCAGGATGCTTGCAGCTTCCATTTGGACTTGGGGTAAGATTTAAGTGCCTCTTAAGTAGTTTGAGTTGCAGGGTTTCAATAACCACTTCATTTCCAAAGGCTTTAAGTAGAGCCTCAGCCTCAGTGCTGGAAATGTCAGGCAGTGGAGAAGGTTTTCCCTTGGTAACCAGGCAAAAAAATTGAGATTTTGCATTTGCAGTATGTTGATGTATTAGAGCTCAGCCTTTGGGCATGGATGGACATGATGCTGTGGCTTACCTGGGCAAGAGCCAGATCCCAAGAGAGGCTGAGGGAATTCTTGAGGGGATCACAGAATTAAGTTGTGGTGCTTCTGTGGGTGTGTGAAGCTTGGGCTTGGGACAGAGCATCGTGTCCCAAGAGCAAGAGACACTCAGTGGGGAAACAAGGGAAAAAACCCCATGTTCCTGCCCCCGTCACTCCTGATAAATGCTGTCTTGTTCAAATTGCATCAATACTTGCCCTGCAACAAAGCCAGTCAGTATGTGGATGTCCTGTTCAGGGCACAGCTGCTTTCTCGGAAGCAATTTCCCTGTAACAGAGGCAGAGATGAATGACCTGCCAGAGCAAAGGCTGGATGCCGTGGAAGGGTTTGTACTGCTGTATCCCTGCCTTGTCCAGAGCTGGCTTTGTGGGCTGGATCACAGCTTGTCACCTGTTCCGTCCCTCTCCTTCTGCCTATGTGCTCATGCACGTTTTGTCTTTTTTTTCATGGTATGCACATTTGAGTTTGTGAATAAAACTTGCACTAATCACAAGAGCTGAAATCTATTTCCTGTGTTTGAATCCATATGCTGTGTTTTATGCATAGTGTTTTTAATTAATCCTTCATTTTAAATACTTGCATCTTGCTTCAGAATATATCTTTGCTTCTCAGGTTAGGAGACAAAGAAACATAAACCAGCTGATCACCTCGACATCCTTTTGCCTTTTTTCTCTGCACAACAGGTCCTTCCCTTTGCATCCTGGCTGCCAGGAGGAAGAACTAGAAGAGCTGGATTCCTCCTGTAGTAGGGCTTTTAAATGACAGGAAATCTTCTTTTGAATTTGCCTAAATGTAAAATCCACAGTACAGACAAAAGATATTTTGAAGTTGAGGCTGAAATTCCTGGGTTTGGATGGATTTGTTGCACTCAATCATACTGAGCAAGCTTTTGCAACTTGCTTCACATGGGAATTAGCGTGATGAGGAGAATACTTTTCAAAGTGTGACTATATGGAGGCTTTCCACAGAGCATCTACAGCATGTTAATTCCCTCTTTCACTGCAGGGCCCTGAGTAGAATGCAGCATTGTAGTCCTTTTGTAATAGATGCTGATGGATTTCAGGAGCAGTGCTGTTCTGAAATGGCCACTGTCATACTCTTACTGGTGTGTGGGCAAACTGGTAAACTGGGTGCTCCAAGGAAGAATATTATGGAGACACCCAGAAAAATTTTGGGCTGCAAGCTTCATGTGTGCTGTAGCAGAGACATGAGGAGCACTGCTTTCCAAGACCCTAAACGGCCCTTTGCTCCAGGCAAAAGCAGAGATGACTCTACTTCATTTGCTTTGCTGTCCTTGGTTTCAGTTTGGCTTTTCGAGCTTTATGTCACTGTCTTTAAAGATTTTTGCAAAAATTTGAATTGTTCCTTACTATGTAAGTGGCTGATTGCTTTACTCATAATTTTCTGTTCTTTTATTTATTAGGCTATGATTCTTATATTTTTTTTGGTCTTATAACTGGGGTCATAACAAACATTTAGTCACATCTGGCAGCAGCGTTAGCTAAGATGTGTTTAATGTGCTAAACTTTCAGCACCTCTTCCCCTCATGTTGACTTGGAGATGCATTGTGACTAACAGTACTTTTTTTTAAGAGGATGCTGCTGACCTACTCTAAGCTGTTTCTCAGGCCATAAGAGAGGGCTGATTTTTACTGTTTATAACAGCATGCTTTAAATGGACCAGCTCAAGCAAAGCAGAGATTTCTTTTTGTTTTGTAGTATTTGCTTTGGTGTGGTTCCTCAGATACGTCTCTGAGCAGCATCCATCTCACAATCTGTCCAGGATGATGCTCTTCACTGATGAAGAAGATTAAAATAGTCATTAAGCTGCAAAGCACACAACATGTCCTGTAAAGTACAAAATAAAGATAGACAGACATACTGGGATGCATCAGGATGGGAGCATCTTTAACTTGAGCCAGATTTGAAATGCTCATATCACAGAAAGATGAAACCAGGGCTTAGTTTGCATATGGAGACACTTGGCCTGGTGCTGTCTGTAGACACTTTTCTTGCTTTCAATTTTTCTCTGCTGTGTTTGAGTGGATAGTTGGTCCATTCTGCCCCACCTCAGCTCCTGAGTGACACTTAAAATCCTAAAGAGGAAGCATCCTAACAAGTAGTTAGGATGCTTCCTGCAGTGAATTAACTTTGGGAACAGCCCAGAGCAGAGGACTGTTCTTATTTATTCCCACCTCTCTGATTTAACATCCTTTAATTGACAGATATAACTATGGAAATACAGACAGCCTCTAAGGCAGTTGTGTGACTGTGACTGAATAGTTGCTCCATTTGCCTTAGCTGTCCAGGCTGTAGAGTTGCCACACAGCCTTGACACCCACAAATCCGTTTTCTGCTGGTTGCCAAACCTGTTCTCCTCCTCCAACAGGTACTACTGTGAGATACACAAGTTCTCAGTGCAATATTCTCAGAATGTTCCCAGCCTCATACTCATAACACAAATCCATGTACTACTGATCCCACTGCTGTCCAGGCTGGCTGGGAATTGGGCAGGAAGGGGCAACCTCCAAGATAATTCAAGTGTGGTCTGGTAAGGAACTCATTTGGGCTCTCAATGATATATTTTTTTTAATAAGATGCCCAAAGTAGGGCTATGAGAATGAGGTATGTTTCTGGCTGTCTCGTGCAGTTGCATCATCAGGCTATAATTTCAGCATAGCTTTCTGGGATGCTGCTCTCTTATGATTTGAGACATCTGAATAGATTCTATAGAGCTAATCCACATCACAGATTTCCAGATTCTGGCAGAGTTAATATTTGCAACTGAGATGTGTGTATAGCCGTGTTTCTGAATTAAAAAGCACTATAGCAGGCCATGTCTGAAGTCAATCAGTGAAACAAAAAAAACACCACTCCCCAGGGTTAGAACTTTATGCAACATTTTTATCCTTTGACTTTGAGAAAGAGCTATTAAAATGACGCAGCCCATGGCTAGGAAAATGGTGAGTGGCCAATCGCATCAATAGGCAGATCAATCTACCCTCCAACCACTGTCCCAGTGATGAGATTTGCATGTTAAGTCAGCATTTCCATTGCTGCTCTTGTCTGCTTGTTAGGGTTAAGGAAAGCAAAACTTGTTTGGAAGGCTGACTGTTTATTTCTTTTTCATTCAAGCATGTCTCCCAAGAGCATCTGAGTGGGCAAACACAGCATCTCTAACTAAAAGTCAATAGTCAGTTCTTTCCATGCCTGATAGTCTTTTCCAAGCAGGAAAATAAAGAATTGTTTGGAATGCTTGTGTTCAAAATAATGTATCTTGATGGTTCTCTTTACAGTTTCTCCAGCTGGTCTTTATACCACCACCCACCCCCCCCCCCCCCCCCCCAAAAAAAAAAAAAGCTGCCATGATGGACAGCCCGGGCAAAGGGTTTAAAAAAAAAATTTAAATACTAATACATTTCAGAGACCTTAAAGAGGAATTTCAGTTGAGGCAATGGAAGTTCTCAATGTACAGTGCCTCTTTAAGGCCTAACTGGAGTGTCGAAAACTGTTTTGCCTGTTCTTTTTCAGAGAACAATTTCCCTTGCTGTTGCAGAGCAGGCAGTTTTGCTTCCACCTTTATAATAAAGCTTTCAGCACCTAATGGCTTTGTTCTTCGAAGCCCTCAGTGAAGTGTCAGATTACTTAAAACTCATCAAGGACCTGACCATCAGGTGGGTGCAGCTGCAGTGTGTAAATGCTTCCACTAACCTTATGGTCAATTGTATTTCAGCTAAGCAGACAGAAAAGAACCATGTTCCCTCCTCTACCTTGAAATTTTTCAGAAAATGCGTAAGGAAACATCAAGGAAATTATTATCAGTGTGCACAGGATCATTCTTCCCACTGAAACCTAGGAAAGACTATTAACAAGTTAAAATATCATTTTATCAAAGATAAAAATCACCTCTCCTGTTTTGTTTCCATGCAGTGCTACACAATCTGATACAGCTCAGTAGAGTGAAGAGCTATAAAATTCAGCATAAGAAATTCATGTTTTAAACATGCAAAGCCAGGTAAATGTTCTGCAGCAGTAGCCCTGAAATACTTGCTTCTGTTGAGGTAGTTTTACTTTCTGGATCAGCAAAATCAGTGAAGGGCATCTCAGTACAGCCAGCTTGAGTCTGTTCTATAAATTACGGCTTAATTTTGTAATAGCATTAAGCTGCTGTTCTGAGTAGAGCTCTGCTGCTTCCCGTGAAAGAACTGGTTAATACATCCATTAGAGCTTGTGTGCAAGCCTCGCTGTGGGATGGTGGTGTAACTGTTAAACCTGAGCTGATAAATTCATGCTTTGGAAATAAAATACTGCTAAACTACTAAAGATTGCTTTTAAAGAGTGCAAAAAAGGGAAATACATTAAGCCATTGCTGAGGTCCTTTACTTTCTGTGACCCTGCAGCTGACAAATTTTGGGGGTACTTCAAAAGGCTTTTTGTCATTTGACTTCTCTTGTGTCAAACTGCTGAATCCAGTTGTTCTGAGTTTTAGGGAATGTATGGAAGTCCACTTTTTGTCCTCTGCTTTGGAAGAAGGTAAACTGTGAGATTTAAGCCTGAATTCTTCTTATAGCCCCAGGATCTTTTGAGGACTGGTTGGCTGTGCGTGATAAGCTTAAAAATAAACAAATAAAGCTTTTGCCCTCAGACTCTTGAAAGTAAGAAATGTTGCTCCGAGCCTTCTTCCTGCACTCCAGCCTCTTTCCTACTTAACCAAAGTAGTGCTTGGCATTTTTTATCCTGCCTTTGCTTGTGGGCTTGCTCTCTCACCTTCAGTTTGCCAGCTGTAGTGGAAGCCTTTCCCTGCTTTTATTGCTGTTTACTGGGATCAGTAATAGCTGAAGTCAGGAAAATGAAAGACTATTTTGGTGAAAATTTGAGATGGTTTTGGTAAGTTAAGTATCTTGAATTTATTTTTTTGCCATGAGTGGTAGGAACTTTTCCTAATGAGCAGTTAATGGTAAACCACTTTTTTGGGGCAGTGTTCACACTGAAGTTTTCTTTAAGGAAAACGATGTTGTTTACTGTAGCTGAAGAAAATTACAGTATCAGTATAAGAATCTCTTTAAAGCACTGATTTTTGCACACTTAGACATTAAAGCTTCTTAGAAGATTTTGTTTTGTGTGTGAGCAGTCATGTAAGCTGCTGCCTGAAAGATACTCCTTAACAACTCTGAATAAATAACAGGAGGAGGTGTATGGGAAGATGGTTTTGGTTTAAAATCCAAATTTCCATTATTTTCCTTATAGATTTACTAAGAACCAGAGTTGCTACCTGTTCTCAATAACAGGTTCTAACTGCTGACCATTTTCATAGACTTGAAATTTGTAGAAGTAACCTATGATTTTGGGTGGACTTAAGTTTAAAGTATAAAAAGTATTCTCAGTTTTTATGCTGGAAACAACAAGACTATTTCAAAATTTTTTTGGTAACTTGTTAGTTTTGGTCTGGATCAGCGTAAGCTTGGCAGAGCTCAGGGAGCAGCAGCAAGGACAAAAGCAGCCCTGTAGTTTAGCTGTGGTTTCCAGTTTTCAAAAGGTGGTCATTAGCATGCTTTGGAAAGCCAAGACTTAAAAACCTCATGGTTTCCTCTGCAGATTTGAAGTTTCATCTGAATTGTCTGGAGGGGACAGAATTACCAATTAATTGGGTTGGGTTTTGGGGTTTTTGTGCAGAAGATTGTGAATTTAGGGGTGGAAAGCAATAAGCATGACCCGCAGAGTTCCAGCATGGTCAGAGCAACCTGTTGAATCATTCTTTGTGCTGTCAGGAAGTTGCTGTGTAGCTTAATTGCAGGACTTGAAAATCCCTAGTGTTTTACCATGTTCTGGAACACAGGCAGTCTGTGCACATAGATAACCAATCTGTGTGTGATACTGAACACTATCTATAAGGGGATGGATACTTGAACCAAACTCAGGCTGCATTGCAAACTGCATTCCTACTTGTTATCCTTCTTTTATCTTGCCTTTTTTTTCCCCCCAGTTTTTTTTCCTTGCCACTTCAAATTCTCTGTGAAAATGTGCCCTTCAGTTTCCTGCTTGCCTTTTGGATCATAGTGTTTTAGAGAAAAACACAATCTCTGCAGCCTTTTTATCTGGAGTCAGCTGAGTGGTCAGACACGTGGATGGAGTGAGGAAACACAGGTTCCTGCAGTGGCTCTTTTGTGCAGCTCCCAATGAGCTTTGCAAGATCTGTAAAACAAATGTTCATGCTGTTTTGAGGAAGGAATTTTGGTTTCTTCCCTCCTGGAATGCTAAATCACTTTGAATCAGTAGTAAGGGGTTTATTTTTCTGTCTGCCTGATGTTAACAGATTATTCTGTCTCCTTTCTGCCTGTTTTGGTCAGTAGGAAAGCTAGTGGAGAACTTGTGTGGGTGTGTTACTTGTGATGAGCTTTAGTCCAGGAGTTATTTTTGCCTTGAACAAATTGCTTTGAAGTGATGAAAGATTTTCTAAAAGTACTTTGCTGTGTATTATGGAATCTGTATCCTGGTAACTACAGTGATTATATTCCCTAATTCTTATATAGCTAAAGTGCCTTAAGATGGCACCAACTCTCCTATCAAACTATGTAGAAGTCACTTTACCAAATAGCATCTCTCAGTATTCCTCCACATGTGCTACTCTCAGTGATGCCTTTGTGCTGTCAGCAGTGATGGTTCATATTAGCAATCAGCTCAGAAATGGAAGATCTGACAGTTAAACTTTTCCAACACTATTAAGCCATAGCTGCTGTCCTTAGGTTTTGGTTTGGATCTCCCTTCTGGTTGTCCAGAAAGGCAGAATTGCTGCATGGCCATTTTTTCAGTAGAATATTAGTGAATAGTGGAAACATTAATTTGCACTCAAATTTTCACTTGCTGACTGGCTAACGGGACATCTTGGGTCTCTGTGCCTCAGGTGCCCAAATAATTAATGTGGGAAAGCACCAATTAGTTAGGCTGTGCAAGACAGAGTGATGACACAGATTGGAGCAAGGAGACGAGGATTAAACCGAGCTGAGCCTACTGCTGGGTGACCTTAGGCGAGTCACTTGACTTTGTTCCTCAGTTTAGCGAGTGATGAATAGGTCTGGCTCCCTGTGCTGGGATAGGACTTCAGATGGCACCGTATAAAGGGAACTTTAAATAGTGCCATGGCAGTGTTCTGCTGCGAGGGGAAGGAAGTGGTCGTGAGTGCGTCTGTCTGACACAGCTTGGAAATTGCCCCTGATGTCCTTGAGACGCGTGGAAAGCAACATGGCTGATTAAACCTATTTGGGCCTACCTGTGCGCTGTGTGAGGATTATCAGTTTGTGCTCTCCTCTTCTCTTGCCCTTATTTTTAGGGCGGCTTTGTCTTAAACTGTTCCAGTCCCAGCTGTTACATCCAAGCTGTACTTTTGAAAGCTTGAGGCCCTGCAGTTAATCTTTTTCAAAGGACACAGTTCTGGGTACAGTAGTAACATTTGTTCAGGGAATGTTCCACTGGAGTTGTTATGAACTTTGTCCCTTCAGGGATAGAAAAGAGGATACCAAAGGCAAATGTTACACAAGCAACTTCAGGAAGCTGAGGCAGTGCTGAGTCGTGGCTTTCCCGGATATGGTCACCTCTCCCCCAGCCCAGCTGTGCCCTAGCACTGCCTGCAGTGTGGCACTCCCTATGGAAATGTGGGAGTTTCCAGTGCAAATGTCTCACAGGCAGGTTATGTCCCCATTGACTCATGTATGCCCGGTTTATGGAGCATGGACAGACTAGAGGAGGAGGGAGAAATAATCTGATACCTCTGAAGTACAAATTGCAAGGGCAAAAGGGCTGCCCATGAGTCACAGGTACTTGGAAATCTCCCCTTTTCCTTGTAGAAAGGCTGTGGAATGTGCAAAGCAGTAAGGAATGCTTCAGGCTGTAGCAGGTCTTTGTAATCCTTCAGTTGCTGTTGGCACATATGGGAGTGCATGGTTTGTTGTCACTGAACTTCTGAGCATTCAAGGCTTCATGTTGGCCATAAACACAGGCATCTAAATACAAACTGCACCCCAGCTACCACTGCAGCTTCTACCTTGGCTCCCAGTTCTCTGCTGGTGCAGACTCCTCTACCACAAAAGTCAATAAAGGACAAGCAGATGAGAACTCCACCCCTTCCAGCAAGTTAAAGCAAGCCAAAGACTGCTTTAGTGAGATTTCTGCCATTTAAATTCAAAAGCAAACACAGGCTGGTATTATCAGCTCACACCAGATCTGCCTGAAGACAATAATTCTTCCTGTCTTGGACCCCTGCCCATGTGCATTATTGTAATTATCAGCAATTTAAAAAAAAATAAAGCAATAAAGATAGGATGAGCTGCTAGTCTGTAGATTTACTGCCTGCTGTGTCAGGCATTCATTAGCCTTCCTGGGTTCAAGCCACCTATCTGGCTGAATAAAACCAGGAAGAGGAGCTAAGGAAAACAAAGCATGAAACACCATTTGAAGCATGACTTGAGAGCTCTGCTCATGTTTACAAGTTATCCATCCAAAACCAGGGGAGTTTTAAGTGTTCTGTCCAGAAGTTCTTGTGTGTAAAGAACCTCTGCCAACTCCCCTCACTTTTTAGTTGAAGTGTTGGTCTCCTGAATACTGACTTATCATTAATTCCTGGGTGAGATTCATGGCAATGAATGTTAATTTAAGGGTCATGTGGCACGGGTTGACATGAGAAGGCTTGACTTTACAATGCCAGCCCAGCTGTTCTCCTGCCAACAGCTTCAGTTTCTGACTGCAGCTCTTCTTAATTTTCGTTTTGCCCAGGTCTGGCCTCTCCATGTGGAAGGAAAAAGGCCCATGGACGTCAGCTGGAGGCAACAATAATATGGGGTGTATGGTTGAAGCAGTTGAGTCCCTGCACAAACATTCATACCAGTGTTTCAGCACAGAAAGGGCAAGGCATTAAGAATCCTCACACATTCAAAAGCAGCAGCCATGGAGGGTTGTGTTGACCAGAAGGCTGGTAAGGTAACAGGGCTCATTTTTGTGTCAAAGGAACTGTTAGAATTCCTCAGTGGTCTTGAAAGCGTTCAGTTTATATCCTCCATATTTGTATTGCACTGACATAGGGAGATTTGCAGAGTTGCTCCAGATAGAGTAGGAAATGTAATTTAAAAAAGCAAATCCAGAAAAAGCTCTTCCTTTCCTTTAATTAAGGTGGGCAGTGTGATTTATCTGGATAAAGACAGTGCTGAACAGCCTGTTCTGAAGTCCCTCATGTGGTTCACGTGCACCCTGATTTAATAACCAGTATTGCTTCTGAGGGGCTTCGCTTAATTAAAAACAAACAGTGCAAGTAATCTTTTCAAGTTCTGCGTGGCTTTTTTTTCTGTGTAGCAGCACCTGTTGTGGAATACATGTAACTCAGAAACAGGAAATCTGATCTGACCTATAGAGAATCCTGCAAAAGGTCCTGCCTTGTCACTTAAGGCAGGTTATGCCCTCAGCAACCAGTAATCTCTTCTCTGGCCACCAAGTCAATGCAGTTCTCCATTGGAGCTTTCTTCAGCACCTTATAAATTCTAGAGGCTGGAGTTTCAGTCTTAAAACAGCTTAATCTTCCATGGTTTTATGTGGAGAGCTACTTGTGTGGCTGCAGGGGAAGCCTGATGGAAAACATGGACAGTGGGTTCTCCTCACAGGCTCTCCAAGCTTCTCAAGCTCCCATCCACTCTGGTTTTGCTGGAATAAAGGCTCATTCTGGCTAATCTGATAAGATGGACAAGGCTATGGTCATGTTTGACCCCATCAAAAATGCAGAATTCAGTTAAATGTGACATTTTGCAGATGCCTTTGTGCTATTAAGGAAGGCTCTCAGGAACTAATTTCTGTGAATTATAATTAGCAGCTTCTCTTCACAAGAGATGAGCTCCAATCACCCTTCAATCCTCAAGTCCCCAGCAGCATGGCAGATGCTTTTCCAGAATAGCATTCAATAGGGAGCTAAATGAACAGCATGTGAAATAAGTTACATTGTGATGAGGTTCAACAGATCACGGCAATAGAAGGCAAAGGATATGGATGTGGTTTTCATGTTTAGGTCTTTATAAACCAGAACTGCAATGTACTGCTTGTGTTTCAAGGGTAGATGTAAAGTATTCTTTATTTTACTAAAGTCTCTAGCCTTGTGTCCCTCCTTCGGGATCAGGAATACTCACAGGAGGAGCAGATATGACCCTTTTTAGCACCTGGAGCCCAGGCCTCCAGGTCGATAATGCTCACACGTCAAACCCTATGTCACAAGCTGAAGAGGCCAGTAGTAAATAAAAGCCAGGGTACTTGGGCAGACACTTCCATCAGAGCAAAGGAAAATTTAGAGGTTTGAATTCCAGTGTTTCAGGACATAAATCAGGCACTGCATGGCAGGGTGAGGAATTTAACTGACATTAACTGGCCAGAGATTTATATGTTTATGGAATCAAAAACTTCTTTGTCTTGGCAAACAAACTGGATTACTGAATTATACCAAAAGTCAGAGCCCAGTTTCTCCTGAAACATCTTGTAAATGCAAGTGCCGGTGAGGAAGGTAATGGTTTATGGAACAATCTCTTCCCAAATAACATTTGTCTTGCTCTCATGTTATGGATATGTATTAATCGGATAATAGCTACTAAAATAATGCTCAACAAGGATGTATACAAGTGGATGAACTCTCTTCCATCGTGTGTGTTGCCCCTCCTGATCTGTCAGGCTGCTTATTTAAAGGATTGAATAGTTGTTCCCCAGCACTAAAAGAAGCAGCTGCTTCCATTTATGGCTGGGAAATTCCCAGAGAAAAATGTGCTGTCGGTTTGTTCATCCCTTTGCAATGTGGAATGGGTGAATTCTCTGAAGTACTAAAGAGCTTAACTAAGGACATGGCTTTGTCCCAAGCTTCCTGCTGGTTTGCATGTTCTGAAGCCTTCCTTTTGCAGAGTGATGCTTGAGTGTAGCCTGAGGAGTCTGCTTCCAGTTTTGATACACTGAAGGCAATTGTGGGAAGCATCAGAAAGATTCTTGGTCCCAAAAGGCTCTTGTAGGTGACCTTTTTCTCTGTTTAAGTATCAATGTTAAAGATGTGGCCTCCATGAAGTTTAGAGGTGCTATAGTCTCTCATTACAGCTAAAATGAAATTAAAGTACTAAATTAAATAACTGATATGATTGAGGGCTGGAGTGGATTGCCAGTGAAGGAAAATTGAAGCCCATTGCTCAAAAATCTTGCCTTGCAGGTCCTGGAGTTAAAAAATCAGCTTATGTATCTCAAAGTTCATTAACTCACCCAACAGCACAATTCAAGGGAAGATTTCTGCTGGTTGATTAAAAGTGATGAAATCAAGCAAGTAATTAGTCTCATTATTTCAGCTGTGAATTGGGGCTTAACATGTTCTGGTAGCTACGGCAACAGCACTCGACTGATATGCAAACTATGTGAGCAATCCAAGGAGGAGGAATGATACCTTTGCAGGGATAGAGCCAGAGAGGCAGCAAAACCAAACACTGTCTCGAATCAGTATTTAAATAGGGGGTGGTCATGATTTCAGGAGGTTGGTATGTGTTTGAACAGGAGTTTTCCTCATGCAAGAGCTGTGATGAATGGATTACTTATGGATGTTTCTGCTTCTTGATGGAACCTGCACCTCTCCTGCCTCAAGTTCCCTTAATGTGCTGCAGACTTGTTAAGTTTACTTTGAAGGAGCCAGATTTCAGGCATCAGCAATGCCATCATAGCACATACATTTATTCTCTTTTGGTGTCCTGTATTCTTAAAAGGGTTTAAAATGCTTCCTGGGTTCTTGATCTTGCATTTCTTTTAGTTTTTTTTCTGGGGGTGGAACTTGGATGTGGTTGCAGTGTTGTCATCAAACAAAACTGTTTTGGGGATTGTTTCCTTTAGCATGTCAGGTCCTGTGCTCTCTGGAAAGTGGTTGTTGGTACCAAAGTGGTGTTTGTTTGGAGAGAGATAAAAAGAGCCTCTTAAAAATTTTGTGTGTGTTTAGTTATAAAGGATCATTCTACATTTGCCTCTTTCTTCTGAAAAGACAGCAGGGAGGAGGGTGGCACAAGACCTGCCACAGGTTCTGCTGTGTGCACTTTCAAGATGTTTATCAAAGGCTTGATTTCTGAAAAAAACTAATTACTGCACCATATTCCCAGCCTCAGTCTATTCCTCAGAGTTCCTCCTGTTCCTGAACTATGTGACTTCTTTTTCCTTAGGACAGAGTACAGCAAACGTACCCACACTAAACTTGAAAATATACATGAACTTGGCAGTATTTTGATACTGGGACATCAGTGCTGCTATCTGTTACATGTAGTTTGGTATTTCCGTGCTTTGTGGTCGTGTTAAAACATACTGTCATGAGCATCTGTTGGTTGGAAAGGTCAGAGTAAGTAGAAACCACTTGTATAAGACTATTTCTCTTAAGTGATGCATGGGTGAATAGTACTTAAAACTCAAGGGGTCATTTTTCTGCAGTTAGTACTTGAATTTATGCTTTTATGCCTCAGGTTGGTTTTCTCCCCCAAGCATTAATCTTGTGTTCAGCACTAAGCAATCCTTGACTTTCTGAGTGTTGAAATGCCTTATCTCCAGGCAGTGAGATAAGGGGGAGGGGGAGAAATGAGTTAATTATAATGGAGTTACTCTTTTTCCTAATATCCAGTAACTAGGAGCTGCACAAAAAAGTTGTGCAGTTGAATTCTACTCTTTATTCCTTTATTTACTTTAGGCATACAAATATTGGTATGAGTTGATGGAGGTCTGCAGGCAGTAGGGAATGAACAGTGCCCACAGTAATTTATGCATTTTTCAGTGCACAAAAAGTTAAATATGAAGGCAGGACTGGTAGCATTGGGTTGTGTTGCCTGGCAGTGGAAAAGCAGCTTAGGGCCAGCAGACTCTGCATTGCTGTTTCTGTCTGCAGTAGTTAAAATGGATTTCATTCTCCTAAACACCTTAAAGAGCTTTTGATTCAGGAATTCATCTGCTTTTTTGCTTTATGCCTCTTTCTCTTTTACAACAGCTAGTAGTTATTTAAGGAGAGCATGTTCATCTCCCACCATCCACTTGGTCTTCTCAGGGGAAAAAAAAAAAAAAAAAAAGTCTGCAATTTAATGTATTCCTCTTTTTCCTCTTTTGGTCAGCCAGAAAGATTTCAGAAAGGGGCCCTGACCTCGTTTTTGACCAGTCTGCAGTTTGACCCAAATGTGGGCCTGGGCTGTCAGGTTTTTGTCTGCTGGTGCAGTCTGGGAAGTGCACAGAGTACACATCTGAAACAGCTCCCCATAGGAGTGCACTGAATGGGACACAACAGGCTTTGAGGAGCTGGTTGCCACAGCTATTTTTTCTGATTCAGCAGAGATCATCTTTATTTGTATGTTTGAGCAAAAATCTTGGGTATTTCTATCCCAGTTATTTGATGATATTGGGATAAACACATAGCTTTAAACTCTGAGCAGGATTCTTGCAGTGGGAAGCAGTTATTTTATTAGTGGTAGTAATATCTGCTTGTGCGTAACCTCACAGAGGTCCTTTTTGCTGAAAATTATTCTTAATAGTTATTTGGTAAGTTTTTCAGACATCTGTTTTTACCCTCACGTAGATGGAGCCTTTTAGTGGGAATTACTCTTAATTTTGGTAAGCTGTTGTTTCAGCTCTAAATACAGAGTTTGGGAAAACAAATGCCTTGCTGGTGAAAACTTGGAGTTGGCTCAGCATCTCAAGGAATGTTGTTACAAAATAGTTCACAAGACTCCACTGATATTCTGGATCAAGCAGGAGCTGTCTGAGAAGATGTTGAGAGGGTTTTTGGTTCTGTGAGTTGTTGAGCCTTTGATCAGATAATGCTGCATCGAGGTGTTTTGTTTTGGTTTGTCTTCGCAGGCCCTTGCAGCCAATGCCGGGACAGGGTTTGCAGTGGCGGAGCCTCAAATTGCCATGTTCTGTGGGAAGCTAAATATGCATGTGAACATCCAGACTGGGAAATGGGAACCTGACACTTCCGGGACCAAAAGCTGCTTTGGAAGAAAGGAGGAGATTCTGCAATATTGCCAGGAGGTGAGATTTTCTGTGTAATCCTGACTCTTCAGTGCTGTGAAGGAATTGGATTCCAATTTAGCTGCTCAGTTGCAAATTAACCCTGCAGGAGATGAGCTTGCTTTTGCCCTAGTCCAATTCCCTACACTGGCCTGCTGAGTAATTGCCCAGGAAGAGCAGGGAGGACACTGCAGTAGGATTTAGAAGGTACCTCAGATCAGCTCACGGTGCCGCAGAAGATCCTTGGTCTATAAGTCAGAGGTATCTTCGTGTATGTTTGCAGGGCTTTACCCAAATATTCTGCCTCTCGGCTAGTTAACCAGCATCTGCTTCCTGTTGTGTAAAATGGAACTTGACACCTATTCTAGTTAGAATGTGGCTGTACTGCTCTCAGTGATGTGTTCAGATCAGCCAGAATATTAGAAAAATATTTTAATCAAATTTTGGCAGTATTTTTAAGCTCTTTATACTTTATTGCAAAAGATGTAATCATCTTCTAGTGTGTTTCAGATACACTGTAATGTATTGACCTTGTCCAGTGTCTTTTATTGCTCCTCTGAGGTGACAGGCATGTAAAATACCACAAGGAATATATATTTTTTTTAATAAGAAAGCAACAGAATGTACCATGTCTGGACTGGAAAACTTTTAAACTGTTTTACAAGGCTTGATATAATTGAGGCTGCATTTTTTTCATGTAGTAGAAGCCTAAATATAAGTCAGTGTCTGGACTTGAAAACTTAGCAGGGCATAAGGATCAAATTGATACATCATAAATGGATCAGGCATGAGGAAACCTGAGGATGGGGGTGCCTAACCTTACAAGTGTTGAGAGAGTCTGAAGATGTTACTAAACCCTATTTGTTGGTGATTGCTGCTCCAGGGGGTATTCTACTGCTCCAGAAAGAATTGAGCAGCTACATCTCCTCCAAACCTGAATACCCAGATGCTCCTCCTCCAGTGCTGTGCAAATCCAGACCCCTTAGCTTAGTGCCAGTGGGGACTCCCTGACCTGGCTTTCTCCTGCCTCAAAGCAGCGGCATATCCATTTCTGAAGCCCTGTGTGACAGACAGCTGGAGCTTTTTTTGTCTCCAACTGTCCTGAGTTTGATCCAGAGGAGAGTGTGTGTCCGTGTGCAAACTCCAACTTGTTCCTGTGTAGACAATCAGCCTCACTGCTACACTACACTAGTAAGGTAGGGGCTGCTCTGCGCATTCTCTCTCCTTTCTGGAGAGAAACCTCTCTGTCTGTGCTGTTCCCCAGATGTATCCAGACCTTCAGATCACCAACGTGGTGGAAGCCAACCAGCCCGTCAGCATCGACAGCTGGTGCAAGCGTGGGAAGAAGCAATGCAAGGACCATACTCACATTGTTGTGCCCTACAAGTGTCTGGGTGAGTGTGTACTGGGTGTGCTGTGCATTCCTGTGGGAGAAGCAGGGAATTGCCTCCTGAGTTCTTACAGAGAGAACAACTCAGTTTGTAAGACTTCTCTTGTATCAGGTTGTCATTTCCACATTCAACTTCTACCGAAACGTTTTTCTTTCCACAAGATGGAACTCTGCCTTTCTGGAGCGGATCAACAGCTTGGTAACAGATGTGGTGGAATAATGGTGCCCAGCATGAAAAACAAATCTCCATTCTCTCTGCAACTGCCATAAAAACCTGAAGGCTATTGTATCTGAGTATCACAAAGACATTGGGATTTAATATTTTGATCCTTTTTTTGTGAAGCTTTAATAGTTTGTTGCCTTGGAGACTTAAATGCTCAGTGTGCTCAAGCTTCCTGCTTGGTCTTGGCAAGAGATCTCTATTCTATTTCAATGACTATATTTAAACGTTGCTGTTTCAAAGAGGCCCTGCTTCTTGCAGCTGTATCCCCTATCCGCATTTTGAACTGTGAAAGAATATGAGATAAACTGTGATGGATTTCATGGTGCTTTCCAGAATCTCCCTATCCACTGGAATCAGGCAGCATGCTTTAATTGGTTAACTTGTGACTTCTGACCTGTGGGTTGGGGCTGACACTGTGCTGCCCCATGCTGCCTTAGCTTAGTCTCAGCTGGCTGACTTTCTTTTCAGTTATCCACTAGAAAAGACATGTAGGAAGTCTTGGAAGAGTCTCATTGCTGGTAGCATTCAGTAGGAACCAGTTTTCATAATTTCTGTTCATATCTCAGGTTATCATGCAATTTGACAAGGAGAACACCAGCAAAGCAGCAGAACCATATGGGTGCTTTGTCCTTTATGTAATACCTTCCCCTAGACAATCATAAAGCACTTCAGTAAACATAAACTTTATTGTGGACACATCCTGGGAGAAAGGTGCTTGTCTTTGTAGATGTAGAAATTCAGGTTTGGGAAGCAACCAAGCCCAACTGATAACTTCTGATGGAAAGAAGGATGAAAGCAAGATCCCTGGATTTATAGAGTCATCTTTTTTACAAATAATCCTTCCCCAAGCCTATTCTCCAGCTGAAAAATAAGCTGATTTTACTGACACTGCCCTAAAGTTTGATAAGCATTAAACTATTTATTCAGGTTTTCATTAGTGTATTTCACTGTTCATAACTTGCAGGCCTCCAACCTGTGAGGCAGTTTTGGTTTTCAGATCTGAGTTGCAAGTCTGGAGTCCACATATATATACAATCTCTTTGTCTTTAGCACTACACAAATTGCTTGTTGTAAATGGATGTTTCTCTGGGATTATAGTCAAACTGTGGGATTTTGTTCCCATTCTTGGTTGTGTTTTCCTTGTGTCTTGGTTCTAAAGACAAGTGTTTGCTAAGGAAGGCAGGAGTCTCCCTTAAAACGGAAAATATGATCCCCTCCTGTCCAAATTATTATAATTTTGAAATTAACGGGCTTTCAGGCAAAGATATGAGAAAAGGAATAGCAGTTCTTTACTAGTGTGTGTACGTGTAGCGAGGCAAACAACAAACAAGAGCAGCAACCCAGTGAACGTTATCTTCCCGCTCTTTAAACTTTCCCGGTCGGTGCAGTTCCGCTCACGGCCGCCAGGGGCGCTGGTGGCTCCCGGCAGGGCGGTGATTCCCCCGCGGCTGCAGGGGGCGCTGTGGCTCAGTCCGGCTGCCTCTCTCCACACGGTAATGGTAGCTCAGCCAGCGGCGGGAATGGAGAAGGCGCTTCTGTTACCAACTCCCAAGGGGAGCTGATCCCGGTGCCCCCTCTGGATAGCGAAAGGAGCTGTAGCAGGAACCTCAGGAGAAGGAAGCTGGAACGGCAGGGCAGGCTCACCCAGAGGTAGCAAGCAAGAGGCAGCAGAAACTGTGCAGCTGGGAAGGGCAGGCCCTCCCAGCAGGCAGGGGTGAAAGGTACAGCATAGCACAAACCTAGCAATGGCTGAGGTACAGTGGGTGTTGGGCAGCAGCCCCTGGTGGGAAACTGAGGGCACTCCGGAGTCCTGGCGGGGCATGCACCAGCTCTGGGCTTCCTGACAGCAGAGCAGTAAGAGAAGCCAAGCCGGGAGGCTCAGTCACAGGGCTGAAGAAAAAAAAAAAACCAACAACAACAAAAAAAAAAGAAGCAGGCAAAACCCACAGGAACAGCAGGATCCCTGGTCAGAGATACTGGCCATGTGTGTCCAGTTGAACAGCCTGCCCGAAAGAAGAAGGAGCTGCCCTCTCCCCACCCCCAGCTGTCCCCAGAAACCCCAGCTCCCACAGATCGCAATACTCCCGGAGCCGGGCAGGATGGGGGCAGCCCCCGGAAACAGGACAAAAGAAAACAGAACAAAACTCCCCCAAAATTATATGGGGTAATAAAGCGTGCCCAAGACACCTTGATACATTAATGCACAGAGTACCTTGAGGTGGGATCCTGTCACCATACCCTGTTTAATCTTCTCTGCCCCTCCCCCACAAATGAAAGCTCCTTTGTATTTTAAAGGTGAAGAGAAGAACCCACGAATCTTCTGCTTTCAGCCCCCAGAACCACAGTCTCTTGGTTCTAAAGTTTGCTCAGTTTTA
This sequence comes from Lanius collurio, assembly GCA_020086605.1. NCBI lineage: Eukaryota > Metazoa > Chordata > Aves > Passeriformes > Laniidae > Lanius > Lanius collurio. The sequence goes on from JACBWW010000043.1 coordinate 266,848, forward strand.
CTTTTCTGTTAGGAAAGGTTCTTGAAACCTTTCCTAATAGAGTAGGATTAAAGATTATTAACTCAAAATTCTAACTGGCCAGTTTTGAGATAAAAAAATGGGGAAAATACAATCTCTCTGTTAGTTTAAAATGTAAGTAATTGCAAAGGGATGGTTAAGGTAATTTGATTTTGTTATCTTTAATTATCAGGCAAACTAACTCTAAACTATTTAACTTCTCCATGCTGTGTAGAAGTAAGTGTCCATAAGCTTTTAGTATCAACACTAAGGAGTTGCAAAAAAATTGGTCATGCAACCAATATTTAAAATACATTTTGAAAAATAGTGTGAAAGATTGCTTAGGCAAAGAATTCTGTTATGTGGATACTGCGAGAAAAAGTCTTGACTTAAAAGTTTTTCTCTAGTTTTAACAAATGATTACTAAAGCTGCTGGTCATGAGTGCAGGGAATGCTGCTTTGAAGCACTTGTGCTGAAGATCTTTTCCTCGTCTTCTCAGAGTATCTAGCTCTCTCCTTATTTTAAAATCACTGAGTGCAGCATTGAATCTGCAAGAAAGGAAAAACCTCAGCTTGGAGAAAATCTCACATTTGGATTCCAGTGGCAGTGTTTGCTGGGACTTCTGGGGTAAGAACAGGAAGTGATACTCATTTAGTTCTGGTCCTTATTTCACATGTGTAGGTACCAAACTGAATGATGGTGGAAATTTATGGTAAATAGCTTTTAAGTCCGACTAAAGTAGAGTCTGTACAGCAGAGTGATTCTCTCTCTCTCCCATCTTCCTTAAAAGCAAAAGTCTGGTTTTGGCACAAAGATTGTGCCAAAGCTTCCTCATGCTGGTGAGCTTGTGGTTATCTAGATATTGGAATGCAGTTTATTTGCTGACTCTGGTTGTACTCTGATATTTAGGCTGTATAGTTTTTATTTTCCAGCCCTCTGTGTTTTGGTTAGGGCAGTGAATGTGCTGCAGTTGATCTTGAATTAAGCCGTCTGGAAACAAAACCAAACCAGACAAGACTTACTCAGATACTGAAAACATAGATAACACCCTCAGCATATAAAAATTTCCAGGCTGTTACATCAGCAGACAGCATGAAGGAACTTTGGTATGATGCAGCTCATTTGGAAATAGGTGATTAAGTGGTTTGAAACTTCCGAGTGCAGACACTCTTCAGTCGGTCCTTTCATGGAAGAAATATTGTTTATTAACTTGCACTGTAAATTCTGCCTTCAGTTCAGCTTTAGGGGTCAGCAGGATCATCCCATGCTCCTGGTTTTACCTTGGAATCTCTGAGGCTCTGTTTTTCTTTAGATTCTCAGAGATAATTTTCAGAGCTGGTGTGATTTGTCTCATTCAAGAATATACCAAACCCTCAAGGCACATGCACAGAGTGCACTTTGGGGGAGTTCTGATGGCGACTTCATTTCCTGTTGGAAGCTGAACAAGTGTGAGCTGTGGCCATTGTGTTTTTCAGTGGGTGAGTTTGTAAGTGACGTCCTGCTGGTTCCTGAGAAATGCCGGTTCTTCCATAAGGAACGCATGGATGTGTGTGAAAGCCACCAGCACTGGCACACCGTGGCAAAGGAGGTAATGGAGCTGCTGGGACAGAAATTTGTTTATTCTGGATCTGTCCACTTGGATGCTTGTAGTGTTGGAGCATAGCAGTGTTTCTCAGTTGCTATTCCCATGTTCCAGTCAATGAACTGAGGCAGACAGCAAGGAAATAAAAATTTAAAAGTACTCAAGTGACTTAAAAACCTGTGTAGCAGTTGAATTATTCTTTGTGAAAAGCTGTCCTAAATAGCTTATCCATATCATAGAGCTAGGAACTGAAATCAGGGATCTGGGATACTGCTTTAACCAATGGTTCATCCCTCTTTCTTGCCTCTTTCCAGGGAGATACAGTGGGCATAAGATAGTTCCTATTTTTCTTGTACATTTTGCTTTAATGTACCTGCTGCTGCTGAGAATTTGGCTGAGAGGGCTTTCTTGGGAGCAGTCTGAGTTTCATTGGGACTGATTAGTGGAGGTTTTACATAAGAGATGGATTATATTCTCAGAATAAATCTAGCCTGTGGTTTTTGTGTTTTTTTATCTGCCTAGCTAAATTGTTGTGAAAGCTCTGCATTCCCATTTGAAGCAGGAGTAATAAAAACAAGATCATGACAGAATGTTCATGTTTTCCATTTTGTAGAAGCAACATTTGTAGAAACAACAACAGAAGGACCAGTTGTTAACCAGATGAGGTTAAGGATGCTCCACTTAAAATTCCTACTTTAAAATCCTGTGAGCAAAAATCTGTCTAAATAAAGCTGTACTAGAGGAATTGTCTTTTAATTGAGGGTAAACTTGTTAATGTCTAGAAAATTGAAGAATCATTTGCTTTAAATGTAGTTGGAGAACTTCTACAGCAATATTTGGCTCACTTAAAATCCACGCTGTAACAAAGCAAAGCACAAAAGGGTTCTTATGAGCATAATAAAGCTTTCCTTCATTCTTTTCTAGGCACCTCAAAGCCAAGTATTTCCTTAGCTTAAGAGAAGTGAATAGACATAATGTCTTAGCATAGTTTACATTTGGCTTTTTCTTGAATTATCTGATTTTCATCTGCAGTATGGTAAAATAATCTTGACACAAAGTCCATTTGAGCAATTATTCACTTGCTCTAATGTAAAGCTTAATAGATGATGTTTAATGAAATGGCCAGCCCAGAAAAGCAAACACCCTTTCTGATTCTATCAAGTGTCCTCCCTTGAGTTGGCACTAAATTTTTATGGTTTTTTTCCTGAACTTTGCTAGGCTGACAAACCAGCAGTTGTTGGGGCCGGGGTGGGAAATGCTTACACCAGGAAGTATTGACTGGTTCTGAATCTGGGACTTCTGTGGGGATTTTTTTACACTACAGGTTTCAAATCTACTTTCCTTTGATGTTCAGAATTAGGTCATATGTTGCTGTTGTTTTTGCTGTAAAATTTAAACCATTCTTGGGGTCTCTGATAGGCAAATTTGAGCTTTATCCAAAGGAAGAGCGTGATGCTGAGCTGACATGAATGGGCTCCCCTTTCAGGCCTGTCTGACAGAAGGCATGATCCTGCACAGCTACGGGATGCTGCTGCCCTGCGGAGTGGACCAGTTCCACGGAACAGAATATGTGTGCTGTCCTCAGACTAAGGTTGTGGATGAGGCTCTGTCCAAAGAGGAAGAGGATGAAGATGAGGATGAAGACTATGACCTTTACAAGAGGTAGAGTTCTTAACTGGTGTAGATGTTGACAGCTTTGTACATGAAGCTACTGCTTGGGAATGTTTCACAAGGCAACTCCCTTGTGGTGAGGATTGAGCGAACTTCTGTGCTTCTGTGTTTCCTAAAGGAGTATCCTCAGCCTGAAGAGGACAAATGACTTTGCAGTGCCCTTTTTGGGGGCTAAACACCTACTCTCTGTTCATCCCTGCAGAGAGTTGGGGTTATTCAGCCTGGAGAAGGCTTCAGGGAGACCTTAGAGCCCCTTCCAATTCCTAAACAGGCTCCAAGAGAGCTTGGGAGGGTCTTTGGACAAAGACCTATAGGGACAGGACAAGGGTGCAGGGATAGATGGATATTGGGAAAAAAAATCTTCCCTGTGAGGGTGGTGAGGCCCTGGCACAGGTTGTCCAGAGAAGCTGTGGCTGCCTCATCCCTCGAAGAGTCCAAGGCCAGGTTGGAGGAAGCTTGGAGCAGCCTGGTCTAGTGGAAGGTGTCCTTGCCCAGGGGTGGGGGTGGAACAAGATGGACTTTAAGGTCTCTTCCAACCCAGACTATTCTGGATTCTACAGTAGGAACCTGCCCCAAGGTTAGACTTTCACTTATTGAAAAATGGAAAGAGGCCACATGACCCCAGGGCCATGGAGAAGCTCTGCCTGCAGCAGCAGGAGGCTAATCAGTAGTTGGTACACTTATTTTTCCCATTTCTGGTGTTTCTAGAACCGATGGAAAGAGAATTTTTATTCTGGTACATCTAAGAGATTAACATTAACTTTACCCCCTAATTTATCTGCGTCCCTCCAGTGAGTTCCCTACAGAGGCAGGTGTAGAAGACTTCACAGGAACAGCTGTGGAGGAAGATGAGGATGAGGATGATGAAGGGGAAGAGGAGGAAGACATGGTAGAAGACCGTGATTACTACTACGACAGCTACAAGGTTGATGACTACATTGAAGAGACCCCCACAGAGCCCAGCAGCGACAAGGCTACGGCTGAAAAAGAAGTGAGCAGCGACATGAAATGTAAGACACATTCCAGTCCACAGGCCTCCTGCTCCCTTGAGATCATTCCTGTTGGCTGTCAGTTAGTGATGGGTTTTGATCAAGTCAATAACTGCCACTTGGAAGTTTTATTTGCCAGATAAGTTAGCAAACAGAGGAAAGCTGATGATGCTTATGTTTCAAGTGTTGAAATTAACTCTCTAGAGCATGGGCCATATGTTTCCAGATAAACAGCAGTTCCGCTTGGCGGGAAGCCCAGTGTTTGGCATGTTGAACAGGCACCTCCATGAAGGTAGTGTGATGAGTCAGAAAAGCCATATCTGCAAATTTTGGAAATTGTTAAAGGGACATTTGGGGTACACTGTAAATTTAAAATCTGGTGGTTTATAATAGCTTAAAATGAGGAAGCTAAAAGTGTTGGGCCATACTCTGCAGAGGTGCCATCTGGTCATTTAAGGGTGAGGAACATCCTTGGTGCTGCTGCCTTTGCATAAACACTTCTCTTCCACAAAAGGTTAGCCAGCACAACTGACCCAACTTTATTATATGTTAAGATATACTTTCTGCAGTTGTACAATCTACTGTGCTAGTGGCAGCTTTTGTTGAGTGGTAGATGCTCTTGCAGAGGGCTCATGGTGTGGAGCCTCAGCATTTTGTGGTGTCATACACTTTGAATGTAGAAGTGACTGCAGAAGAGGGAGGAGCGGAGAGGGAATGAAATTCAATTAGCCACAGACCACTGAATCATTGCCAGCAGTTCTAGCATCTTTTTGGTAAAATGCCAGCATGCTGCAGATAATTTTCCTTGCTGAAATGAAGCTTAGCTCATATGTGTACAGGGCTGTTACAGATCGGCAGATGTTGTGAGAGGCTTGGAGGAATATGATTGGGGTGTCTATTTTGGGGTATACAGTCTTTTTTCCCTGGAGTACCATGAACAGTTGCTAATATATACACTGTATCTGTTGTCTTGCTTCAAAACAGCCCAGTTACTATTGCTGGCTCACCATGAAGCCCTGTGCCATGGCTGCATGGAATTTTAATATTTGGTGCATAGATGTTTCAAACCTTAAAACCTCAGTGTCTGAGGCTGGCATGGAGGTCACTCCCTTTGTTTAGCCTGCTTTTTCACTTACTCCTACACTTCCCCTGTAAGATGTGGAATGTCTGTCCAGACAGTGAGAATGCAGTGAACAGGACATCCTTGGATGCTTTAAGCAGCCCTAATAGACTGGCTTTCTGTGCTATTAGTTTTATAGAGGGGAGGCTCTCCCACTAGGGCACCCAGGCCATAATGCTGTGGCATCAGCAGAAGAGATTCCTGCTTTCCCAGCACGTGGCTCTGGAGAAATCTCTCACAAATGAGAGTTCTGTGTAGAGACATAGTGAGCTGCTTCGCTATCTCCAAATCACCATGTGCAGGCATCTCCCTGACCAGCTTGTGATGGATTGCTTTGGAGTGTTAAACCCCCCAAAACTGACAGAAGCCCTTGGGTCAGTGCAGCAGCAATGCTGAGGCTGATGCCTCAGAGGAAGGGGTGAAGTAGAGCCACCTCTGCATCATGTAAATCGCTCGGCAAAGGCCTGTGCTCCTCACCAGCTCATGTTCTCACCCATCTCCACACAGCTGTCTGCTCCCAGGAGGCCATGACAGGGCCCTGCCGGGCTGTGATGCCTCGTTGGTACTTCGATCCTAACAAGAGAAAATGCATTCGCTTTATATATGGAGGCTGCGGAGGCAACAGGAACAATTTTGAGTCAGAGGAATATTGTATGGCTGTGTGTAAAAAGATGAGTAAGTCCTGCCTCCCACTGGCCTTTTGCAGCTGGCCACTGTCTGTCTGGCGTGTGGTGTCTCCTCCTCCTTGCCTTGGGCAATAGAGGACCTGTCTGTAGCTTATCCCTTTGGTTCTGGTGTCTGTCCCTTTGCAGCAGTCTCCTTCTGTCTCCGCTTCCCTAGGTCTGTAGGGTGATTGTTCCTGGGGAAAGTGGCTGTCACGATATGCTGTCTGTGCTCCCTGGTGACTTGCAACTGTTGCTGAGGGTTCAGCTGTTCTCTTCCAGATCTATAGCAGGGACCAGGGGCTGTCTCTGACCTCTTACCTAACTGGCTTTTTAATCAAAATATACGTAAGGAAGCCCTTGCTTTCCCCAGTTGTGTTACCATACATATGTTTAACAGTAGATCCTTAAAAGCAGACTGCTGTTCTCCTGGTAGTAGGCATTTTCTTGCTATTTTATCTTTGGAAAATATCAAACAAGTAGTATAGAATTCAGATTCCCATTTTCAGCTTGGTATGAAATGTGAATCACAACTCAATTCCTGTGTTTTTGACTGCTTAAGGTTTTTGGCACCAATTTCAACTGGCTTTTATGTCAGATGATAAAACTACCAAAACCATTTTAACCTCCTTATTAATCTTATTGTTGAACTCCAGCACTTCCACTTCAGCTACCATTAAAGCCTTTTGAAAGGCTTTTTGTGTTATCTGGGGCTTGGCAGCCTGACTATACAGCCATAATCCTGTTTACAAAATGGGCTTCATGCAAGTGCTTTAGATTGGGCTGATCTAACTGAGGCGGTGAAAGAAAAGATGTGGATGTCAGGAGCTTTTTGTACAAAAGTTTGTCCTGTTACAGAAGGATTTAGGGCTGGGAAGAGAGTTCTCTATGTCCAAGCTTGGTTCAGAAATGCCAGGAGCAGACCAAGAATATGGACTGATATGACATTGTCCCTTGCACACAACAATAGTACTTGTGTTGGATGTTGTCACTATTTTTCCCTAGCTAGAGGGAAGCTTGGTGGATACAGTGCATGCTAAGCTCTTACCCAATGTTCATGCTGAAGCACCAGGTAATTTTTTTCTGAAGCATACTGTCTTTAATGATGTGGTGGAGGTTTTTTCCACCCAAATGACTAATATGGATGAGAGGTTGCCTTAACTGTCCCTTTGGGCCCTCCCTTAGGTGAAGGGCAACAACAGAGAGCATCATGTTTGCCACAGATCTTTCAGAAAGGCTCTGGGATGTGTAGTTTCTAAAACTGTAGCAAAGGAACATGTTCAACACTTCCTGAACTAAAGTATATAGAATACAGAGCCCCTGATGTGGATTCTGCAGATGCTTGAAGTTTATCAGTTCTGAAATTTTGTTTTTCCCCTTGTTGAATTTGGATGTCTTGAAGTAACAAACCGTCCAGTGTATTGGACAAGTCACTTTGTCACACTCAGCCTCCTTCTGTCGCTGTCTCGTCTAATATCATTGCCTGCAAGTCCTGCATGGTGCATCTGGTAGGAAAGGTAGGTTTGAAGTGTAAAATGCTGGGTTTGTGCAGATTTATTGTCAGGCTCCCTAATTATATTAATGTCTGGAGCCAGCTTGTCAGCAAACAGCTAATGCACAGAATGTCACTTAAACCAGCCAAAGCCAATGTGGAATGGAAGGGAAAAGGAGTTCTTAATCCTGCCATGCTAGGCACTCTGTTTCTGGAGCTGAGTGCTGCTCACCTCAGCCCTGAGCAGGCCAAACAGTGCTGGGAGCTGTGGTCATCGCTGCCATTTAGGTTGATGGAGCTGATGTTGGACAGAAAATTGGCACTGTAAAGATTCCAAAATGGGCTCTGGAAGGTGGCAGTTCTGTAGGCTCAGCTTGCCAGGCTATTAATTAGGCAGGCATGGAGATTCCTCTCCCTTCCCTCCGCAATCCAGGATTGCGGGTTTCTGATGCTCTGCTTACCCTTCCCTCTTCATGCAGTGCCAACTGATGATGTGGATGTCTACTTTGAAACCCCTGCTGATGACAATGAGCATGCCCGCTTCCAGAAGGCCAAGGAGCAGCTGGAGGTCAGGCACCACAACCGCATGGACCGGGTGAGTGTCAGTCTTCAGCCTTTGTGCTGTGTGGTTGTTCATGTGTCGGGTTGCTGCCCCTGTTTTACTGGAAAAATTGATAGTGAAGTGACTTGCTTTCCAGTTTCCAGCCTTCTCTGTGTTTCTCTCAGTATGACCACACCATGGCAGTCAGTTTATTTCTCCAATGTGGGGAGAGAGGAATTAGATTAAATGCTGGGAAGAAATTCTTTACTTGGAGGGTGCTGAAGTCCTGGCACAAGTTGCCCAGAGAGGTTGTGGATTCCCCATGCCTCAAAGTGTCTAAGGCCAGGTTGGATAGGGCTTGGAGCCATCTGGTCTAGTAGAAGGTGTCCCTGCCCATGGCAGGGAGTGGAACAATCTTAAGCTTTTAGGTCCCTTCCAGCCCAAACCCTTTTGGGAATCTGCGAAGCTTGGCTTGTTGCTCAGAGGGATTAAGTGCTAGGTTTAAACCTCACAGCAGCTCTGTTGTGCCTTCAAAAAGCCAGGCTGTGCTAGGATCAGCTCCTAAAGGCAAATCAGCTCATAAAGATCAAATTTAAATTTGTGTCTTGTTCATGTGTTCTGTCCTTTTTCTGTCCAGGTGAAAAAGGAATGGGAGGAGGCGGAGCACCAGGCTGTAAATCTCCCCAAGGCAGAAAGGCAGACTCTGATCCAGGTAAGAATGGAAGGACCTAAAGAGGAAAGCTGCTGAGAGAGATTGCAATACTCAGAGCCAAAAGACAGCTGAGATGCAAGAACAGCCTTCCTGCTCTATCAACAGCTGCCTTTTAGAGGAGGTTTGATTCAATTGCTTCCTTTGTTCTTAAAACTGGAGATGATCTGATACTATGCCAGGTCCTTTCCTAGACGCACTAGTAGAAAGTGATCTCGCCCCTCAAGCGTAGCGACAGCAGAGCCAAATGGTAATTCCAGACCTTTGGCCTGTTTTGCACTAACCACTGGCCTCAGAGCCTGGTTCAGAGTCAGCCCTGGCTCTCCTGATACACATTTCCTGCTCGGGCAGACTTAGTGAGAACTGCTTAGCCAGCAGATAAAGCTGGTGTGCTGCCAAAATGCCAATCTCGTGCCTTACGAGGAGAGTTCACTTGGACTGTGAAGTTAATCAGGGGTATTCACAGTGTGGGATCATTAGGGGAAGGCGCTTCTGGCATTGACAACTCTGTGAATTTCTCTCAAACCAATATCCAGCTAAGTGACTGACTCCGACTTTTAAGCTCACTTTGGATTTTATCCTGGAACACAGTTTTCTCTCTGCATTTTTTTAATCTAAGTCACCGTTTGGAACTATGTACAAATCCAAAAGTTTGTCATTATCTCTGTTGAAACACAACATTTACTGGACTATTCTGGTTTGTTTGGAGATGAGGGTTATGACTTTTCTAAAAGAATAGTGAGAGATTTGAACTGAAGGCATGCTGATGGAAGATTTCCTGTGCAATACCTTTGTAAACTTCTGCAAATTCAAATTAATGGCTCCAGGCTGAAGGAATCAGTCCTGTTTTCATATTGCAGGGTTGAGGGCAAGAGTTAATATTGTCAGTTGTTCAGCACAGCCTGGAACTCCCAACCCCAACATGGGCTTTATGTGCAAGGTCGTTTTCTCTTTGAAATGGCTTCTGAGGGAAGTTTAGAAGGCAGATTGTCACCACTGAATTTGCAGAGATTAAATCTGCATCAGCATTTCTCCGTGCCTTTCTCTCGTAACTATAAATGGGTTGCAGATGGAGTTTGACAGCCTTTTTTAGTTCTAAAGGGTTACAGGAGTTGTTGGTCACGTGGTGCATTTAACACAGATGAACTTTCTTTGCTCTAGCACTTCCAGGCCATGGTGAAATCTCTGGAGAAAGAAGCAGCGAGTGAGAAGCAGCAGCTCGTGGAGACTCACCTGGCTCGTGTGGAAGCCATGCTGAATGATCGCCGTCGCATTGCCCTGGAGAACTACCTGGCTGCCTTGCAGGCTGACCCACCACGTGTGAGTTTCTTCCCAGCACTTTTGTCCAGTAGGATAGCACTGACTAGGATGGCAGGTGGGAATGTCTTGGTGAGAAGATTGCCTGTGACTTGCAGAAACTGGGAGTTGGTTCCTAGGAAAGCTTCCGCATTGTGGAAGTTGGTGCTGCAGACTTAGCAGTGGGTCTGTAATTGACTCTCCCTCCTTCCTGCCTGGGGAAAAAAAACATCTGCTTTGTTTGGTGTCCATAAGTCACAGTTCATAAGATGTGGTGTTCTGAGTCATACAGACTTAAAATTAAGTGTTCTGAGTCAAACAGGCTTAATTAAAAAAGAAAAATATCTAGGGGGTGAGTGCAGGTGACAGAGTGGTCCAGCACCAAAGTAGGCTCACACCTGAAGTGCTGCTTTCTGCTGTGGGTTTGGGTTGACTCCAGTGGATTGACCTGTTCCTGCTCCCACCCTGCAGCCCCACCGCATCCTGCAGGCCCTGAAGCGCTATGTCCGTGCCGAGAACAAGGACCGACTGCACACCATCCGCCACTACCAGCATGTCCTGGCAGTGGATCCAGAGAAGGCTGCGCAGATGAAATCCCAGGTATGAGGGGGTTTCTGTCAAGGGAGCCATTGTTGCCCAGCCCTGGCTGTCGGAGGCTCTGGAAGCTGTGTGTTGCTGGGTACTACAGCAGCTTCATCCTTGTAGAGCCCTCCCTCCCTCCTGTGCTTGCTTCCTGTCACCAGATACACTCCCTGCATGGTTTCCCTTGGTGCCTGACTCAGTATTAAAAATTGAAACTCTGATTTATACATTGTTAGTCACACTAACAAGTTGAGAGGTTTAGAACTAGGTCAGTAACAGTTCTGTGTTTCCTTTTATCAAGCCCTCCTGAAATTATTTGCTGGGGACTTGGTTATCTTGAACAGACTTCACTTTTTCCAAGTGTCTATGTGTTTCTTTCTGTAGGCTTGTTCTTTGTAGTGCCTGTGTTTGGGGTTTTTGGGAATTCTCTTGTGCCTCTGCAGAGTTACTGCCTGGTTTCCAAAGTACAATTCGTAACCCTTTCCAAGCACTTGATCATTGTCAGTTGCTTTATCAGATAGTCTGGTTTTGATGAGTTTATGTTGTACCATTGCACTGTATTTTACTTCTGAACAGCCAGAAAATCCTTTTCTTTCTGCTAGGTAGTGCATGTGAATATGCTACTTCAAATCTGGCCATTGTACTTGTAAGAGGACTTGCATATACTCCTCAAATTTTTGGAATTATGTCCTGATACTTGTTTTCACTTGTTTTAAAATGGGGAAAGATGTGTTGAAAAGCCCAACTGATGGAAAATTCAAATCAAGAATGGCATATTAACACTAAAAGATCTGTGGTGGAAGGGTGTGCCCTTTCTCAGGTTCAGGGAGAGCTCACTGTCCACTTGCAACTTTAGGAATGTTTTCCTAGTCCCATTTTGTGGTTGGTATGCTGCTTTGGAGTGTCTTTGAATTCTGCAATGCATGAAAGATAAGCAAGAAGAAGAAAGAATAGAGAGCTGTAGGGAGACAGTGCAGTGGAGCACATCCAGTGCTGCCAAGAGGAAGAAAAAGGCACTGAGAAAAAAAAAAAAAGGCATAAAAAACTGTATAACCAGGAGGTGGAAATGTCCTGGGTTAAGGGTAGGACAGGGACTGGAGCCTGTTGCTGTCACCTCTGGTGAGGAGCAGAGTGGTGTCACAGTGATTTTCCAGAAGCAGATATCACACTGGGAGGTGGCAGATTCCATGGCTTCCACCTTGTTTCTGAGTGCTGGCAGTGAACTTTCACCTCATATTTCCCACTGCCTATGGGATTCTTGTTAAGCTGCACATCCCCAGGAGGTGTGGTAGCAGCTGTGGTGGTTATGATGGTGCTTGGCTCTCCATGTGGAATTCATGGTCAAGTTTTCAGAGACACATCAAGCACAGTCTGGCCCAGTGCTTTGTTCTGCTGCTGCCACAGCCCAGGAGGGAGCATGTGAACTGTGTTCTTAAGCTAAACCTGAAACAGTCCTTAATTCATTCTGAAGGTTGAAGTATCAACAAATCAACATGCAAGGGATACATGGTACCATTCAATTTCCATTCCCTTTAGTTTTCAGATGCACTTTAAGCTCCTCAGACGATTCCCTTGATTGACAAGCTGCCACGTGCAAAATTAAATTGTTTTCATCCTTGCTCTTAGAGGTCAGGCACACATAAGACTGTGGAACAGGTCCATCTGACTCCTTAGCTTTTTGCAAAGTTTGGCCATCCATATAAATATTTTCCTTGCTCTCCATGATCCCTGATTATGCAGCACCCTCTTCAGGTCAGGCCTGACTTCACTGTTGGATTTAATGTGCTTGGGAAGAGTGATTTGAGCTTGCCCAGAGCTTGAATGTATTTCTCAAAGGAAGGGAGAACACTGCTGCCAGTGAGTGGGTGTAGGACAAATGTAATGCTACAGTTGGTTTGAAAGGCGCCTTTGTTCTGAAACCAGAACTGATAAAATACCCTGTCTGCTCCTTTTGCCCGTGTCTTTTCTAGCAGTTAGGAATGAGAATCCATTTAATAAAGCACTCACTTGTAGCTGCTGCAGGAGATGAATTATGACTATGTATGGGAAATACCAGCTTTGGTGGCATTTTAGTGTTTCCAGTGGAGAGCTGGTTACAGTGAAAGTCAACTGAATCCTCTCTCACTCCCAACATTTCCCAAACTCCTGATTCACTGTGTCCAGACAGCCAGTTCCAGTGAAGCGTGAGAGCATCAATCAGAGAATTGGACTGGATGGATCTGTGTCCCCTGTTGTTCTATTGCCATGGCAGATTCACCAGCAATAGATACTTTATTGAGCAAGGAAAGAACTGGTACTGTGAAGTGACTGACAGTCTTTGCTTACTCCAACACACTCTTGTACATCTGCAGGTGATGACACATCTTCATGTGATTGAGGAGCGGATGAATCAAAGCTTGTCTCTGCTCTACAAGGTGCCATATGTGGCTGAAGAAATCCAGGATGAGATTGGTGAGTGTGTGTGCCAGCCCCTATGCTGCTGTGTTAAGACTCCAAATTTTTATATCCACTGTGCTCCCAAAAGATTGCTATCTCCTTTGAGGGGGTGCCCTCAAAAACAAGTGCTTGGGCTCAGGAGAGATACTCTCTGGATGTTACAAAACAACCAGTCAGAATAGCTTTTTCCCAAGAATTTTAACTGTCAATTTAAAAAAAATTTAGCAATGTTTAGAATAGCAAAGCTGTCTCTCTAAGGGAGATTAAAAAGACCTATTAAAAAACCTCAGATGCTTTCTCCCATTATAGTTTAATCCCATCTCTCCAAAACCTCTTGCCACATCAAACCTCTTGGCCCTTATTTGAATGTATTTCTAACCAATGCCTTTACTGAGAATTCCAGATGAGATATGCAAGATAAAATAACCTGGCAGCTCTGAGCAGTGTTCCTCTGCAGCCCTGCCTCAGCCTGTTTCAAACCATCTGCCCCTCTCTGTCCCTGCCAGGTTTCATGCAGTTTTTGTGATAATTCCTCTTCTTCCTTTCAGATGAGCTGCTTCAGGAGCAGCGTGCAGACATGGATCAGTTCACATCCTCCATTTCTGAGTCCCAGGTGGATGTCAGAGTGAGCTCTGAGGAGAGTGAAGAAATTCCCTTGGATGGCAAACCTTTCCGCCCGTTCCAGGTGAAAACCTTCCCAGCCTTGCCTGAAAGTGAAGGTATGTGGAACTGAACGTTGGGTTCACTGGTGGTTTTCCTTAGACAGTAGGCTCAGCTGGAACAGAGAAAGCTCCATCCCTTTGGGTGATGTAGAGTAAAGCAGTTGCCCTGACAGGACCCCTCACTCACTGGAGAAGCAGTGCTGCGAGTAATGTCTGCTGAGCTGCTCTCTTAATTTTCTAATTCTTCTCTTTGCAAAATCGTCCTCTTTTTTCATTTTGCAGTGAGTGTTACATTTTTACAGTTTGTCTTGACTCTGGAATTATGTTTCAGTCTTTAGCAAAAACATTCTTGTGTAATGTTAAATCTTTGTGCTGTGATCTGCTGAAGGGCTGCAGGAATTCCCTTTTTTTAAATGCATATATATTTTTTTTTTTGTATCGTTGGGTGTTGACAGCTGGTGTGTGCGTGTGTATTTTAAAAATGCTTGAACAGAGTCCTGAGCTTAAAGCTGTAGACTAAAAGCTTTTCCCAGGGTCTGAGTCAGAAATCATGCACAAGGCTTTTTTCCTTTCTCTCTTAATCTCCTTTCTCTGCTATTTTTGTTTTTGTTTTCCCTCCTGCTAGATCCTCAGCCGGATTTGTACCATCCAATGAAAAAAGGTTGGTTCTAAGCTGCTCCCTCACAGTGCTTTCAATCACTCTGCTACCTCCTCAGTGTGTTTGATAGCTTCATTTTAGTTCCATACTCACCTTGATTTTCGTTTCTGTGCTTTCACTTAGATCAGTAATGATCACTTTTCCTTGTTTAGGCCTAGTGTCAAAAAACCCAGCTAGTCTGAGCATCTAATTGTGTGTGTGTTCATCCCTGATGGGGTCACTAGGGTCTCAGAGTGCCTGGAGTGGCTTTTAGCCCTTGGGAAGGGTGACCTTGGCCATTGTCTGTAGTGGTGCTTTGCATCTCTCCATGTGTGACACTTCTCAGATTGAACCCTGCAGTGCTCGTGGGGAATAGTCCAGAGGCTCTTCTGCCTCTTGTGGAACTTGTCCTTGATACCCCATGATGCCACTGAACTAGGAATGAGTGTTCTTCAGGACACAGGCTATTTCCCATCTAAATGTCCTTACGGAGTGCAGCTAGGATGGGACAGATAAATCAGGAGATTCCTCCTCCGTGTCTGTGCGTTCCTTAGCATCACCTTCCCACATGTAGCATCTCTCCAAAGCAGCAAAGTGTGTATGGTTTTCCTTTTCTCCCTTAGCTCAGGATTAATTCTGCAGTAGCTCAGTGCCTGGCTAAAAAGGGGCTTTAAGAGCAGCCTAGAAATATTAGCATTAAATAATGTCTCTGTTATTGATATGGAATCAGGGAAAGATGAGTAGAAATGGGAGGCTCTTGCAGAGTAGTACTATGTGAGCTGTGTCTGGAGTAAACCCAGTGCTTTAATTTGCCTTTGGTTCCAAGTATATTATGTAGATCTCAAAGAAGAGCAAAAGATTTTGCTAATAACCGTTTCATGTGGGCACATGAAGTTTTGTAACGTGGTGAAGGCTAAATAGCTTGAAACTACACTCATTATCTGTGTTTTTCTACAAACATAAGTCCCCTTCATCCCTTTTGTGGAATGGTGTATAGCCAATTTGGTGTGCTGACTGCTCTGGCAAGAATGGGGACAGACTTTAGTTTGATTTTTATTTTTTAAATTTTTGAGCAACTGCTTTGTTGAGTTGAAGATGATAAATTTGTGCTAATTCTTCCTGTCTGGGTAAATGTAAGAGTCTCTGATGACCTGGGGACAATGATTGTCCTACACGTGTTCCTTCTCTCCCTTCCCTTTATGTTGAATTGTTCAAGGGCTTCGAGGGAGTTTTGGATTCGGAGTGGGGGGAATTTTGTGCAGGTGTATGCTTTTGGTTTGTTTTTTTTTTTTTTTTTTTTCCCCTGGGAGGTATATAATTTAAACTGTGCCTTTGAGCTACATAGAACTGGGTCTGTTACTTGGTACAGCACCCTAAGACAAATAGCAGAGCTCAGTGCAGCAGCTGAACTCTCAGCCCTGGAGACTGCTGGGTTGTCTCCTGAGACTGGGGTAAAGCAACCATAGGCCAAAAGCTGACTCAGTAGTTCTGTACAAACTATTTGTGGCTCTTCTCTCCCGAAAATCCCAATCATTGACTTCCATAATAACATGACCTGCTTCGACAGTTGTGAGAAGTCAGACTGGCAGTCCTTGGCTGTGCTTGGAATCTGATTACTGCCTCCAAAGAAAAATGTGATGCACTAAAACCTGAGATGCTTCATAGTGAAATGTTATTTCTGTGGCATTTTCAGGCAATAAAAGCTTGTCACTGTAAAAACTTGCCTTGGAGCCAAGTAGCCTTTCTTGCATCTCATCAGAAACCATGCTGCCAATTCCAGCAGTTGGCATAATGTCTAGGGCACCTTGGAAGCTCAGCAATTGTGCAAAGACGGGGGTTTACAGTCACCAGCAAAGCCTGAAGCGCTATAGTACAACTTCCCACACATCACTGGAAAGATCCCACTGCAGGTTTGAGGCTTCACTGTCCTGCTTCTGTACTGGTGCGTCACAGGTTGTTACATTGTCCCTGCCACCAGTGGAACACTGGTGTTCTCCTAACATGCCGTCAGGGCAGTTTGCATCAGACTCTCTTACTGATCTGATCTATTTATAAACACCTTGGATCAAAACAGTTTATGCAGAGCCTTCTGTTAATTGATATTCTTCTCCTGAGCTAGTGCTGGCTCCAGCCTGGAAATGGGGTAGTAATGTTCTGGTACAAAGGTTGTTGTAGTTCTCTGCTTCTCCCTTGCCCTGGGATTTATTGTTTCTGGGCTTGTGCCAGATATGGGACAGCAGCTCATTACAGAGCCATGATGGGTGACCTTGGAATTCTCATTCCAGAGGCACTTGCTGTTGTGCCTGATCCCACCAAAATGGGGGATGCTGACAGTATTCCCTGTGTGCTGGCTCTTGGCATATGGTTGTATGTCCACTTCATGCAGGGTCACAGAGGGGTGTTGGTGACGTGGGGTGACACCTGCAGACGTCACTGCACTCAGTGTGTGTTATGCCTTGTCTGGAACCATCTAATGGAAGCACTTAACAGTGCAGTTTGTCTGGTTGACACCTCAGCCTGATTTTGATGATGAGTCCTGTCTGGTCTTGTCATTGCCACCTCATTTCCCCTCATTAACAGCCCTCCTAATCATTTGCCATTGTAGCTTATGAGCTGCCTTCTGGCACAGCATGAGGACAGGTTAATACTCAGCGGTCTGTGCAGTTAAACACACGAGCCATGGCAGCTCTACACAGAGTAGGTGACCCTTCCTAAATGCTCTTAAGGACTCATGAGCTCTCCTTGCTCTTTTGGTGCAGGTTCTGGCATGACTGAGCTGGATGGGCTGGTTGGTGCTGAAGAAAAAGTGATTAACAGCAAGAACAAGGTGGATGAAAATGTGGTGAGCTCTCCACCTTTACTTTGTGAAGCTAAACCTGCCGTGGACACTAATTAATAGCAATGGCTTGTTTCCATGTCTTGTTCCTGCTCACAGAATGTCAGTATGTTCATTATCCATATGGGGGGGGGGGCAGTCTGTTTGGTGACTGTTGTAGGCTCTTAATACTGATTAGCATCAGAAGGGTGGGAGGGGGAGGGAAGGAGAGAGCTTCAGATCTTTGGCACTCTGAGTTTGAGAAATCTCTGAGTTTGAGAAATCTCTGATTTAGGAATGTTTTTCCCAAGCAGAGACCCTTTGATGTCCCTTTACTTTCACTAGGTAGCTCACTGTCTGAACACACTGAATATTGGTGTATTCCATCTGTGTTCTCGCTTACTTCTCATGGCAGGAAAGGCTCACCTTCCTCTGAAAGTGAGCAACCCACCAGGAATTGTCTCTACCCACAGTGTTAAGAATTCTCTAGGTTCTAGTGACAGCACTTGGTCTCAGTTCCATGGGTTTAAAAAAATTAAAAAGTGAGGTTTTGCGTTTCCTTTCAATACTGTTTTAAAGCCACGGGTTAGATCTTACCTGACACAAATCCTGGGTCCAAAGTCAGAACCTATTTTTTTATTGTTTTTTTTCTCTGGGGCTTTAGTTTGAGGTAGTCTGAAGTTTATTAGTTGTAATACTGTCTCTGGTGACTCTATAATAGCTAGAGAACATTCCATGCTGTTGAGAGCAGGGGAGAGATGGTAAGTGGTCCTGAGCCTTTGCTAGTGTTCATTAGAGGTCTTGTCTTCCTCTTCCTTCTCTTCCTTGTGTGAATCCTTCCATAAAATGCTTTTGTGGCCATTTTTAGGTAATTGATGAAACCCTTGATGTGAAGGAGATGATTTTCAATGCGGAGCGTGTTGGAGGGCTGGTGGATGAACCGGTATGTTTGTGGCTGCTGAATCCAGAGACTGGCAAATTCTAAAGCTGGATTTTGATTCTCATTTTTACTGAATTTGGGGTTTGGTGCCTGGATGCTGCTCTGGGGGCTCATGCAGAGTGAAACACAGAACAGCCCTTCTGCATAAAGATGTAAACAGTGAACAAACATTAAATATTAACCTGACTCCTACTGCAAAAGTGTTTTGTGGCATAGGGAAGTGATGTGGGCCAGTGCCTGTCCAGAGGTACTAAGTAGGGAAAGAATTTTGTGTTAGTTATCCTTTCAGTGGAATATTTAGAGGTGAAATATTTAGGCGTGGAATACTTAGGGGTGAAATATATACACTGTCTAGTGAATAATCAGTTATAGCTCAATACCACAGATGGTCAAAGACCTTACTAATGGCCATGGTTTAGGTTTGTGTTCAGCAGTGCATCTCCCTCATTGCTCTCCTTCAGCCTGCTCTGTTTTCTTCCCTCCAGGATAATGACAACTCCCTCCGTGATGACTTCAGCTTCAGCAGCAGTGCCCTTATTGGGCTGTTGGTGATTGCTGTTGCCATAGCTACTGTTATAGTCATCAGCTTGGTGATGCTGAGGAAGAGGCAGTATGGGACCATCAGCCATGGAATTGTGGAGGTGAGAAACAGCTCCATGACCAAGGATGAGAATAGTCAGTGTTGAGTCACATGTTGTGTGTGGGGGTAGAGGATGGCAGGAGCTTCCAGGCCATGGACAGTTCTGCTCCTGTCTGGGTAGGGATTAGTCCTGTCCCTGCTGACACCATCCCCACTTGTTCCTCGGTGGGCAGGTGCCAGTCCCTGACGTGCGGTGCTAGCACCTGCCACTCCATAGCTGCATTTGCTGATCACTAGGATTCAGTTAGGCTTCCCTGGCTGGCTCAGGGGTAGGATTTAGCAGTAAATGAACTTTTTGGTGATATCTTCAGCAGGGCAGTCAGTCAGTCAATCCATAGCAATTTGTCCTCCTGGCTAATTGACGATTAAGATGTTGTGATTGGCCAAACACTAAAGAGCAGCTCCTTCCTTGCACATTTCTACTGACAACTTCCTGGAGCCTAGAGAAAGCTGCTTTTCACTTTGCTCCACCCATGTAGGAGAACATAACAACCTCTTTCTTTAATGAGAGAAGTGGGTCCCTGATTTGCAGTGTTGGCTGAGCAATGACAGGTTTGTGAGAACATCCCCACAGGGGTTTGGGTGGGCGGGAGGCATCAGCTCCTGAACAAGCAACTTCCCTAAGCAAATTACTTTTTGCAGTTTACCTTTTTGCCCTGTTTACTGCTCACCATGGTATTCACTATTTGCCTGTTGCCTCTTGTTCTGTGGAATCAATCCTGGAAGTTTCTCCTTGACCAGTATCGTGTATTTTTTCCAAAGGTTGACCCAATGCTCACCCCTGAGGAGCGGCATCTGAGCAAGATGCAAAACCATGGCTATGAGAATCCCACTTATAAATACCTGGAGCAGATGCAGATATAAAAGAGATGAAGGAAGAATAGCCCTGATGGGGAAAGGTGTGGGGCAAAGGGCCAAAGTGGTCCAGTGTTTTGGATCAACTACTGACCAACAGTTGCTTCAAGAGGACTTCATCTTACATTCAGAACTCCTGGATCATTAAGACTATAATTACTACTGTAGAGTTGCAATTTCCATTCTTTTAAATGGGTGAAGAAATGATAATATAACAATAAGATATATAAATCTCCTTAAATGGGAAAAATGGATCTATTGCAGATATTTGACTGAGATGTAGTTTTCTTTTTTTTTTTAAATAATCTGAAAAGTACCAGTTCTGTTGTACTGTTGTCTGATACAAACTCTCTCTATATATATAAATGGAAAATGTTGATTTTTTTTTCTTCTGATAGACCACCTGTATATTGAGGGTCATTTGTGCCAGCCCAGCTTGAAATAAGGAGACAGTTGTGGTTCTTCAGTCATTTTGGCTTTTATATATAAAACAGTATTCTTTTTTTCCTTTTTTTTTTTTTTTAAGTGAATTTCACTGGGAGTTGCAAAGAGATTAATTTAGGGATAGGAGCTATTACAGCATAAGCAAGGAAGTAATTTGGAATGGTAACTAACAAAATTCCTTATAACAAGAAAAAAAAAAAGAAAAAGAGAAAAAAAAAAAAAGAAAAAACCCCATCCTCATATGCCAGTGGTGTGCACTCTGCTGCTTAGCAGCTCAGACTCTAGGAATCAAGACTCCCTGGAGGCAAGGAGTTAAAAGGCTTCTAGCATCTCTGTTTATAGTTATTCTAGTGGAATGTTAGAACATGGTTTGTGCATACTGGGGTCTGCACATTCCCCTTCCAGATTCAGTTGTGCTCTAGAGTTGGAAGTTCTGGTATTGAATTGAAATCCTCTGTTCTCAGCCAGTTTCCTTCAGTACTCACCTGGCATTAACAGCCCCCTCTTGCTACTACTTTCTAATTTCCCCAGCTCTTCTGCCTCATCAACATGTCAAGTAGTTAAGAGCCGCAGGTTTTTGAGCCTCTGCATCTCCCTGGGTGATGTTGGGCCAGAAACAGCAAACCACTGCAATAACTGGGACCTTGGGAGCTGACAAACAGAGAGCTCTCTTAGCTGGGGAGGGAAGAGAGTGACACGTTGGAAAGGGATGCTGCCTGCTTTAAGGGAAATGGGATGCATAGGCCCCAAGAAGACCAAAAGGGGCATTGCTCCACTCACCATCATGTCTTTGTAATGCTTGTATAGTTGGTGTTAATGCTCACGGCTTTTTTAAATCTGGAGGTTCTGGTAACCTGTGGTGTATTTTTTTCTATTTTTCCTGTGACTTTATTTTTTCTTCCCCTTTCCGTGTTTCTTCCCACTATGCACAGATTTACCTGCAAACTCCTTAGTGTGGTCTGTGGGGAATGTACAAAGTTTAAACACATCAATAAACACTTTAACTTCCAGATCATTTCTTCTCTTTATTCATGGGCTCGCTTTAATTCTCCCTCCTCCCACCGTGTCCTGCCAAACCCACAAGACCTTTCCCTGGCAGTGAGAAGGACTGTACAGGTATTGATGTATAACCATGCCTGGAGTCTTTTGTGGTATTTCCAGATCCTGATGACCTTTGCAGAGAGGAGGAGGGAGGATGTTAAACCAAGGGCCTGGATCCTGAGTAGCATTAAAGCAGCCATTGGAACACAGGTCGGGGAGAGCTGGGGCTGCTGCTCTCTCTGGCTGCTCGTGGAAGATCCTGCACAGGGTTCTCCCCCTTCCCAGGATGCAGGTGGCTGCTGGCACAGCCTGTGGGAGTGAGCAGAGCCAAGGCTCTCTGCCCTGACAAGCTGTTCCTGGCTGTCCTCCTGCACTTCCTTGGGAGCCACAGGGGCAGGCCTGGTTTGCAGCCTGTGCTGGCTGTGTGCTCAGAGCCTGTGACAGCCACAGGCCTCAGGGCTGGGGCTGGGCAGAAGGACAGCAAGAAATCTTAAAATTCCTAGATATGAGGGTGTGGAAAAAGACCTCACAGTGATGCAGTTTCTGTGGATGCTTCTTGTGGATGGTCAGATCCAAAATAATTAAAAGTCATAGAGCCCAGGGCAGGAATCAGCTAATTATGGCTAGTGCTCACTGTATCGCTGCTGCTGTTTTCTGAGGGGAGGTAACTGTTTGGTTCAAGTCTGTCTTCCAGAACACCTAAAACAGGCAGTCTGTAAAGCTCCAAGCTGCTTCTGCTCCTGTGTGTCATTCCTCTCTATTCTTTGGGGTGTGACCTCAAGCACAAATGCCTCCTCTTCTCTCACATCAGTGAAATGACCAAAGAGTCATTGCCGCTTGAATGTTGTTTTAGAGGTCAATAGACAGAATTAATTTTCCTCTATATTGATTTGTGCAGTTCCCAGTAGGTCTGGAGGAAGGGAGGGAGAGGAGGAAACAAGAAGATTTAGCAATTTTGAACAGGAAGCACTTGCATGTCCTGTTTCTCCTTAAACATGGGCTCCTTGGTTCCATTGGAACTTCCATATTCTGGTTAAATTATTCAGATACTGAGGAAAGAGCAGATGCTGTCCTAGAAAGTGCCGTCTGTTGACTTGTCACAACTACTTGGGAAAGAGTTTTGATTTTAAACTATAAATTTTTTTTAAATTATACCAAAGCATATCTGCAGCCCAACACAATTCTTAGACTGGACCCTCCGATAAGGGTGACCTGCAAGAGAAACAAATTACAGAGGCTGCAGATTGAATTCAGAATTGAATTTGGGTACTAGATTTTTCCTTTGATATATTCTATTAGTCCTGCAAAATAAATACATCAGGCTGGAATCAAAGTCTATTAATTCCAGGCTTTGGCACAGACTGCCAAACACTCAGGATTGATTCTTTAGGATGGATTTTGACCACAGCTTCTGAAAAGTCATGTTGAAACTTAGCTGCTTGAAGATGGATGCTAAGGCAGGTCCCAGGTGTTTCTGGTATCAGCTGTGCAAGGAAAGGGGCTGATCCCAGAAGGCCATGGAGCGGTTTGGGGAAATATCAGCAGTTTCATGGCAATATGACACTTAAATGATTCAGAGCACAGTGGAGCAGTTGGTTGGGGGTAGACTTGCAGGGTGTTGTAGAGAGCTGCATTCCAAAAGAAAATCTGATTTTAAAGAAAAAGTTCTTTAAGAGGAGCAGTGTAACTCTCTGGTGAGGAAACAGGATGTTTGAGAAGGGCCTTTGGGAATGCTGAGCAGAGGAAGTGCTGTGTCAGTTTGTCTCCCTTCTCCTGAAGCTGTTTGTAGCACTCTGCAAGGGCACAGTGATGGATGTCAAGCCCCTTCTGTGCACAGGAGGAAGTGGATGGAACGTGGGTGGATAAGCCTTACTTGTCTCTGATGTCCAGAGCAACATTTGTGTTAAGTGTGGTTTTGTTCATTCAGCCCCAGCCAACAGAAGAGATTAAAGGTTCTCATGAGGACCTTTAGGAGGTGGTAATGCACTGCCCAGAGCCTTTCCCTCTGTAACCCCATCAAAAGGTGACACTCACCTGATGGAGCACATAAACCCTCCTAATCCTTTGACCCGGGGTGTTTCAGGTAGATGTTTGAGAGCTGCAGGTGTCCTTTGGTCCAGCCTGAGTCTGGTGCTTAAAGTTGGTGTCACCACACGAATTTGAGTGGTCTCCAGAGCAGGTGCAACTCGGTCAGTGGCATCAGTAGCTTTTGGTGACAAAGGCTGCCAGATGTGCACAGCAAGGGGCAACAGTGACAACCCAGAAAAAGAGTTTTTTATAGGGCATAGTAGAGTAAGGTAGGGAAGGTGAGGGTGAGTGGAGCCATTCCTGCTTTCAGGTCTCAGTGGGACCACATGCAGATCACCTGGCTGTGATCCTTAGCAGCATCATGGGATGGAAGCTTCAGGGAGCTGTAAGGGACCAGGCTCAAAAGCTATTTCTCCAGTGCAGGAGTCAGAGCATTCTTAATTTTCTGGGCGCCTCTCCATAAATTCACATTTTTATCCCAGCAGGCACTGGTAGCTTTGCTGCAGAGGTGGGGAGAAGCTTCTACTGAGCACAGCACCTGACAGAAACAAGGGTGTGATTCATGTATATGTGGTTCTGCAGGAGTGAGTGGGTTAAAAAAGTGAGCATTTTGCTGTATTTACCAGTGACCTGTGTGGAGACTGTGCTTTGTAGTAGGAGCACTTAACCCCTGGCCCGGAGGCTGTGTGTGCTGCCAGGATGGGTTAATGCAGTTTTATTTTCAGCAGCATTGTGCTCCTGAGAGCAGTTTGAGAATAGGCTGTGAGCTGAACCAGCTGGTTGTTAAATACCACCAGTCTCTGGATGGCATCAGGGAGGTTCCCTGGGCCCATCTCTGAACAGACTGTGGTGCTTGGACTGTGGGGCTGAAGGTGGTGGGAGAGGCTGGACCTGAGGGAAGTGGTCCCATCTCCCCAGAATCTTGCCATGATGTGTGTCAATGGGAGGGGGTAAAGACCCTTAAGGGGAGGAGATGATGGGACAGAGTCCATGGAACTTAATAATCTTCCTGAATTTCTGGGTCTGACTGGAACAGCTTGGGTATATCCCAGTTTTCTGAGGCTTTCTCATCCTCCCATGTTCAAGCTTCATGGAGCCCTGGGTCCCACAGTCTGGCTCTGCTGTGTGAAGGCAGGAACCTTCGCCAATGTTCTGTTTCCATGCCTTCGACGACCCCAGATTATCCCTGGATGTGAGAGCACAAGGAGGAAGGGGAGTCAGTTTACCTGTGAATGATCCTCCTGGCATCCTCAACATCCTTGCAGTCTCCACAGCAACATAGGCTGGTCCAAATCCATCCCCTGGGCCTGGGCTGGAGGCCACTCTGGAGGCAGGTACTTCTCAGGAGCACCTCACCTGCTTTCATGTGAGAGCAGGGATTTTCTTCCTCTTCCTCACCTGCTCCCTGGGAACATTCCCTGGCAGGGAGCATATCTTTTCCCTCCTCTGAATCCCTGCCTGCACACCAGGGGCTTTTATCTGCCTAATTGTGGAGCAGGAAGTGAAACACCTGAGACTTTGAATGTATTTACTCTTGGCTTTGAACTTTCTGCTCATCCCATGAGTGTGTGGCTGTGAAAAATCTCTCCCTGTAAAACATATGCTCTGATGTCGAAGAGGCTGAGGGTGCTTCTAGTTCTGGTGCTCCAGACAGCATCAGTGAGGGGTGAGGGAGATGCAGATGCTTGATTTGGATTTAGTATCCCTTATGGATTATATTGTGGCAGCTATTTGGTGTATCCTCCTGCAAGGTCTCTGAGACGAGGGACTCTGCCTATGAAAAGCTCAAAAAAGAGGGAAACTCTGGTCTCTTGGATGGTGCCAGGGTGGATTTATTTTTTAGCTGAAAGCACAGGCACTTCAGAGAAAACATATGCAGGGAGAAAGTGGTGTAAAGGCTTCTGAGCAGAGGGATTGGCTATCTCACCTGCTGCCTAGGTGGCTACTGGGATGGGAACTTGGCACAGACCTGCCGTTCTGGAGCTGGGCTTGGTGCTTCCAGGGTCTGGCAAAGAGGGCCAGTTCTTAGAGCAGCCTGCTTGAAAACAGGCCTTTCAGATTGGGCTTTTAGTGTTGCTGCCTGGGTTTGCAGGGTGTGTGTGCGAAGGGCAGGGGCTCTTCTCTTGTGTGCTGACCATGGCCTCTGCTTCCTGCAATGGAGAGCAGAGCGGGCCTGCTTCTCCAGGGCCTAGCACTGCCTCTCCAAAGGCAAGGTAAGGAATAATTGTTTTCTCCAGTGTGGCAGTTCAGCAGGGCATTTACTTGCAGCTGCTGGAGGCTCATGGAGAAATGAAGGCTGGAAGGGACTTCTCGAAGACATCACACTGACCTCCCAGCTTGGGTCAGAGCAGGTCCCTGGGTGGTCAGATGTAACACTGCCGTTTTCAGCAGCAGCTCTTCTGCTTGTATCCATAGGTTTTGGGGCAGGAAAAATTACTATGTGAGTTATTATCTGAGGTCAGGAATGTCCAAGGGTGGATCCCTACTCCACCTTGACAGCAGGCCACAGGAAAATACCCTTTTTCTCCTCCTCTGGGCAAATTTATTTGTGTGTAGCCCTTTTTCTGGGGCTCAGCCCTTGCTGTGCCATCTTCTGGTGTCACTTTTTTGGATGTAACAGGAGCATCTGCTTTAGATTTTGTGTTGTCCTGTGATGATGCAGTTAACAGACCTGAGTTTTCAGCAGGCACGAGGAAGGAAACATTCCTTATGGCTGTGTGAGTATCTGGATGCTGGAAAATAAATAAACTGCGGTTAAAATAATGATCCAGTCGTTCTCTGCTGGGATGGATTCCCCATAGTCTGAGGTATTTTGAGGGCTGAATTTTGGATTTATCCCTTGCTGGTGACACAAGTAAGTTACTAGAGCTCACTCCAGGTACTGAAAATCAAGAAGTAGACTGGGACTAGCCCAAGGCTTGGTCACAGATCCAGCCTTCAGCTATTCCCATTGCTTAATTAACAATCCTTTCTGTACGGATTATGTGCTGTCACAATCTGCTCTGCGAGCGGGGTCATGATGGTTCCTTAACTGATCTCAGAGTGCAAAAGACACAGCAGTGGGGACTTCAACTTAATCAGCAATGCACTTTATTGAAGTGCCAACACAATGTGCGATAGAGGGGAGAGAAAAGGAAACAAAGGATAGAGAGAGAGAAGAGGAGGCAGGGGATATAGCTACCAACAGAGGGACGAGTCCTCGGGGCATTCTGCCTGTAGATCTGTCATCTTCCGTGGGGAGATCTCAAAGGTGGGAAACTTAGAAAGTCTCTTTATAGTCCTTTTCAGAAGCAAGGGGCAACAGGGCCAACAAGCCAAGAGGTGGGAGAAACCTACAGCCATTGTTATGAGGCCCGGTGCTTTGGGAAACAGGTACAAAACAGGTGCTTTTAGCACAGTCCTTTCCACCTTAGCAGCAAGAACGGGGCAGTCCACCGTGACCTGTTTAATGTTCTCCCAGCTCAGGCACACTGAGTTATTAATTCTTGGTGGATTAAATCTCTCCCCTGAGAATTTATCAACCCTCGCTCTTCCCAAATTTTGCCAAAGGTGTCTACAATCTCATATGCATACTTTGAGTCTGTATAAATTGTCCCAATTCTTCCTTTCAAAAGTTGCAATGCCCGTAAGACAGCATTTAACTCACAGGCCTGCGCTGACCATGACTTACTCAATGGCCCAGATTCTAAGACCTTGAATTCTTTCTCATCAATTACTGCATATCTCGATCTCTGTCTCTCATCTACCATTCGTGATAATCCATCTACAAACAGTCTTTCTCTTTGTTCTAGTTCTTCTTCTTCTAAATCTGGCCTAATTTTTGTTTGCTCTTCTATAGTGCGGAGGCAATCATGTTCTGGGGTATCTACCCAGGGTTCCCCATACAAAAACTGAGTAGGATTCTGTAGTGTTGTCATTTCCAATGACAGCTTTGGTGAGCCAATCAAAATCCCTTCATACTTCAAAAGTCGAGAGTCAGTGATCCATTTATCTGCTTTTTGTTGTAGTATTCCCCAGATGTTATGGGGTGAGAGGACTTTCAGCTCACTCCCAAAAGTTATTTTATGGGCTTCTTCTGTCAGGAGGGCCGCAGCTACTATGGCTTGGAGACAGGTTGGCCACCCACAACTCACGGGGTCTAACAATTTTGACAAATATCCTATAGGCTTCTTCTTCCCAGCCCAGTCTTGGGCTAACACTCTAAATGCAGTACCCCCTTCTGTGTTTATGAACAAATAAAATGGTCTCTTTAAGTCAGGCAGACTCAGAACCGGAGCATTTGCTAAGTCACTCTTTAGCATGTTTAATTGCTGTTCGTCCCCCTGCATCCACTTCATTAAACTCTCTTGACTAAGTTTTGAGTACAAGAACTTCACTTTATTGTTATAATCTTCAATCCACTGCCTACAATATCCCATCAACCCTAATAGCTGGCGAACTTGCCTCTTACTCTTGGGAGGGGGTATTGACAATATCCCATTTACCCTTTCTGGGTCTATTCTTTTAGTCCCTTTGCTTAGGTGATGGCCTAAGTACTTTAATTCTTTTTCAACAAATTGTAATTTGCGTTTTGACACCTTTAATCCCTTCAAGCTCAGAAAATTTAACAACTTAATGCTTTTCTTGCGGACATTTTCTTCCTCTTGTCTAGCTACTAATAAATCATCTACATACTGGATTAGGGTTATCCCTTCTCCTACTTCATATTCCTGAAGTATTTATTCTAGGGCTTGACCAAATAAATTAGGAGATTCGGTAAACCCTTGAGGAAGAACTGTCTACCTTAGTTGTTGTTTTCGATGTGTTTCCGGATCTTCCCATTCGAAGGCAAAATAATCCCTGCTATCTTTCAGAGGACATGCCCAAAATGCATCTTTCAAATCTATCACACTGTACCATTGGTCTTCAGGTCCCAATTGGCTTAATATTGTATAAGGGTTAGCAACCATGGGGAACTTTCAATAGTTCTTTTATTGATTTCTCTTAAGTTGTGCACCAATCTGTAATTTCCATCAGCTTTCCTTACAGGTAAAATAGGAGTGTTAAAAGGGGACTGTGGGAAGATAGGGACAGGCGGTCGGACACGCACTGTACGGAAAGATAGGACCTCCTCTCTCCCAGTTTGTTACGTAAGCAGATGGAAGTGAAGTAACCCCAGGGTATATAAGGCTGTGAAATCTAAGAATAAACGCCATTTGACCATCCACCAAATTGGTGTCTGTGAGTGATTGGCCCGAGCAGCCTGAGGTGGCTGCTGTGCCGTTCCTGAACCAGGTCGCCAAGCCTCAGCGGAGGCAACAAGGGACATGCAGGGTTCAAGTAATCCCTGCTTGAGTAGCCTGTCAATCTCAGGCTTCAATCTTTGTCTTCCCTCTTTAGACAAGGGGTATTGTTTAATTCTTACTGGGATTTCAGGGTTTCTGATGGTTACTTCAAAGGGTTCGATGTCCAGTCTACCCACAGTCTCAGGAGTGTACCACACCTCAGGATTGATTTTTTCTTCATCTGTCGTGCGCAAAGGGCACAACTTAATGTTCAATTTATCTTGTATTATTTCAATTTCAATACCTAATTCAATCATCAAATCCCGTCCCAACAAATTCTAATCACCCCGCACCGATGTAGGAATTTTCCCATTCAAAATGCTAAATGAGATGCATTATGATTTAGAAGCCCCACAGGATCATCCTCAGATCAAAGATTCACACATACAATCTTATATCATTCAATTAATGAACCATAGAGAGCAATTACACAAAAAAGGAATGGTCGTCCAATGACCGCATCTCGACCTAAGCATCCACAAAATAAAGCCCAGAGATCAGGTTCTAATTAAAATGTGGAAAGAATCCTCTTTAACCCCACAATGGGAAGGTCCTTATCTTGTCCTACTTACTACAGAGACAGCTGTAGGAACCGCTGAAAGAGGATGGACGCACGCCGGCTCATCGGCTCATCCTGGCGAGTCACCAGTGTGCCTGGAGAGCTGAGATTGAAACTCCAGAAGGACTGAATGAATTCTTTTAATATTGAGTATTTTGAACCAGATTACCCTATTGAGTTTG
>JACBWW010000043.1:296429-314135 GCA_020086605.1 Lanius collurio
AAAAAATAAAAAGTAGAAGTGAAAATAAAAATAAGTGAAAATTAAAGCAAATAACAATAAGTGAAAATAAAAGTAAGCAAAGCTTAAAAGCAAAACTTAAAGCAAAAATTAAAAGTAAAGCAAAATTAATTTTAAAAAAATAAAAGTAAAGTATTTTAAGGCTGTTGTGTTTTGCTTGTACAAAGATCCCTATTACTTGGTCCAAATCATCTTCAATTGTGAAGCTTCTCCCCTTCCAATTAAACACAAAACATAGAATAAACGTTCTCTATCCAAACAAGAACAGGAATTTCTTTGTCCACAAACCAGCTTTACAGTCATGTTTACACAGCCAGGGCTGTCTGCGAGGCTCCTGTTGTAGCCGCTGAATTTTACTTACCAGGCTGCAGCTCCCTGCGAGCTCAGCGGGGGTTACCGAGGGCAGCGCGGCGCGGCCTGGCCCGGCCCATCCCATCCCGGCCCATCCCGGCTCGGCCCGGCCCATCCCGGCCCATCCCATCCCGGCGCGGCCCGGCCCGGCCCGGCCCATCCCGGCCCATCCCGGCTCAGCCCGGCCCGGCCCATCCCGACCCATCCCGACCCATCCCGGCCCATCCCGGCTCAGCCCGGCCCGGCCCATCCCGACCCATCCCGGCCCATCCCGGCTCGGCCCGGCGCCCACTCCGGCCGGCCCCGCGCTCTGGCTCCGGTAGGAGGCCAGAAAGGTCTCCCGTAAGAGATGGCTGCAATCGCATCTTGTGCGGCGACCCTCGGAGGCAGGGAGAGACCCCTCGGTGTGGGTGCGGGGGGTTTGTCAGGGGCTCAGGGGCAGTCCCGGGGCAGTCCCGGGGCGGGGGTGAGAGAGAGAGAGAGCCCGGCCGAGGGGCCGAGGATCAGGCAGGGAATAGGGGCAGCGTGGCAGCACAGGATCAGGGGGGGAGCAGGCTACCACAGGCTCCAGCTCTGCTGTCTAAGCTGGTCTAAAATATAAAACTGGTTTCTACAGAAGCTCAATCACGTAATCCATGTATTCAAGTGATAATTAATCAATTGGTTAATTAAACTGCTATGGCTGTACCTCCAGGAGTTCAGATGGGAAGTGCATCTCCAGTTCTTATTTTGCCATTTAAATCTAAATTTTACCTGGAATTTGCTACAGAGCACCAGGAAGCAAACTGTACACAGACATCTACATGGTAACTTAGTTTTCCTTCAGTCAATAATTAAAACCAGCAGCTGAGTGTTTTCCATGCTTCATTGAATTCCTTGGAAAGACAAGGATTTGGGGCCAACTCCTCTTTTCTGCTCCCACCTTCCAAAAGCTTTTGTAACAAAAATGTTTTGATACAACATTAAGTTAAAGAAGAACTACAGCCTAACACAAGACCTTCTTAAACCTGAAAAACTCTCTTTTAAACCCCTAACCCCCTCTTTTAAACCCCAGTAAAGTCACACTTAGGGCCGTGTGTAGAACATTACACAATCTAAGACAAATACTTTGAGTATCAAGATAAACTAAATACATTCCACATTTACTTTAGAATAAAACCTTCTGTTTCTGTGACATTGCTGAGGCCCAAGGTGTAGTTAAGACCCAGACCCCACCTGAGTTGTGACAAAGCTTGGCCAGGTAGAATTATTTTCTGATAAATTGCAGAATTAGGTGGGTTTTGTCCATTGTGTTGTAGATAGAGTCTCCCTGTGAGGAAGAAACAAAGGAAGAGACAAGAGCTGTGCCATGTCCATCAAATGCCAGCAGCCCACAGGAGGAAAAGATGACCACCTAAACCCAGCACAAAAGGACATTCCCCCCCATCATAGCAGTGACAGCACTCCCCAGGTGATGGAGCAGCTGGTGGAGCACTGGTAGCACATTGTAAGGCAGCACATCAGGTCAGCAGAACAGATGTATCAAAAATATGCTGCAAATAAAAAATTATGTTATTTGATGGATTCAACACCTCTCTCCTACACTCACACATGAAGGAACTACATACTTTACTTTCCAAGAGTATAACCCTGAGGAATGAAGGGCAAATAAAGTCACCAGTAGAGGAAGATGAACAAGAGGCAACTGCTGTTCTTTCAGCATCCCAGCATCAGCTCTGGAGAGCAACTTTTCCAGATTTTGCTGAACTATTGGTGGCTTAAGTTGGGTTTCCAAGTAGTGCTGGCAGCTCATTGTTCAAATCCAGGTAACTAATCTTTTAATCCAGGTAATGCAGGCCCCCACCACAATATCACCAAAACTGGGTATTTCTCTCCAGCACGCAAAATCAAACCAGAGGAAAGTATTGGATAATAATATTAAGCATTAGAAAAACCTTTCTTTATACCAAACTTTCAACTGAGGCAAGAGGGCCGAGAGAAGCCTGGCTGCTGTTGGAGTTGGAGACTTCAAAGATGAGCTCAGGTTTGCTGAGGTGTCCTGAGGACAAAAGGCTCACCAGATTTTAGCAATTGCACCAAAGATGTTTCCAAATTGCTTTCTGGAAATCAGTAGGATGTGTAAGCACCCTCTCATCAGACTCCACTGTGCTCTTTGTGAACTCAAAACACCTCACAGAACCAGCAGAAACTGGGCATGATGAGGCATTCTAATGCCACCTCAGCACTCACACAGTGCATGAACCACCTCATGGCCTGCAGGGAAAATAAATATTATAAAGGTTAATAAACAGGGAAATTTGTTTGGTGAAACACATTGGCACACCTGGATTTTTAAATTTTATTTCCCCCCACAAAATACAGTCACTGGTATCTATTTTCAAAGCAGTGCTGGGAAAATAAATACTTCCAGGAATTCATAGACAAAGAGAGGAGGGAAAGAGGTGAGTGATGTGAGCACTACGAGACTCCACAGATGATACTGCCAGGGGAAAAAAATGTGTATTTTTCAGTACTGCCACTCTAACTCTTCAGACTCATCATATTTGAGCATCTCATTATACACATTCATCCAGCAAACTGTTTGCTGAAGTCTCACAAAGTACATGGAAATAAATTTAAAATTAACAATTAATTATCACCCCTGTTACACTGTTAAAGTCTTGCTGGAGCCCAGAGCATCCTGCAAGCAGGAGAAGTCTCCTGTCCACAAAACACTTTATGATCACTACCTAGGCATATCCAAGAACCTCCAGCCTCCCAAAAAAACTACTCCAGCCAGAGCTGGAAAACTTTCCCCTCCTTGGTAGCACTTCTCCAGTTCTGTTCCCTTCTCTGGACAGCCTCCAGCACCACAATGTCTTCTTTGTGCTGAGAGACCCAAACCTGAACACACTTTTTGAGATGCAGCCTCACCACAACCTTGAATGAGATCCAAGTTGTGCATCCTTGTAGAGGAAAAAAACCATGTACTGCTGCCTGTTGTTTCTTAAATCACTTGAGTTAATAGGCAAGAAATGCATTTAAAAAAAAAAAGTAATGAAAAATTCTAAGTTCTGTAAGAGATGAGGGACCTAGAAAATCCAATTGTCCTCTGAACAGCAATTGCATTAAGTTTGGAAGCTAAGTTTAATAATTAAGCTGAAAGAGTAGATTTTAGTGGAGCTTAAAGTGCTAATTTCAACTCCTCTTCAAACCACGAATCTCCAGTGTCCAGCAATAACAAAGGTTTTGCATATGGATCCGAGTACTAAGGGTTTGTAAAACCCCTCAGCTTGTCCAGCAGCAATTTTCCATATGGTCTCAAGAATTTTTCTTCCCTCCAGCTGAGGTAAAAGGGTACCCAAATCACACCCAGCCATCCTCCAAAGGCTTCCATGGCCAGTTCCTTCAGGGTAAAAGCCTGTTCCTGTACCAATAGTAGAGAATTTGTGGAAATGGGAAAACTTTTACATCCTCCTTTCCATGACATTCTCTCAACCCTTACTGTGAGACAACTTGTGAATTCAGTCTGGAAGCACAAGGGTCCCTAGTCCTTCCAAACACTTCAGCACGTGTGTTCTGGATACCTCAATCAATTCTCTAAACTTAGTTGTGCAGCAGAAAATACTTCTCATCAAAACCACTAGTCTTAGTGTTTCTGTGCACCAATAGACAAGAAAAAAGGTAAAATTCAGGTAAGAATTACCTTAGATCCTGGCTTGTGCAGCATCATTTAAAGCTTAACAACGTATTTAACAACAAAGAGACACAGCATCGTTTTCTGGCCAAGGTGTTTTCAGAGAATCACAGCCCACAATCCGTGGAAAAAGAAAATCATCCACATCTCTGCATCTCCCTGAAGATCAACAGTGCAGACAGGCCACAGGAGCTACACAAGGAATCGAAAGTTCTGTCAGAAAATAAAAGGAACTGCATCTCTCAGGTCTGTATATGATAAATAGTGAGGTCCCCTGTTGGGATACCTCACCCGAAGTCCTGGGGGGGCCCTGGATGTACAGGTCTGTCCCTGTCCCCATGTCACGTGTGCCCCATACCTGTGCCTGATCAGTTGGTTTGGGTGTGCCCGGGGCCCGGGAAGAGAGCAGGGTCCCATGACAGAGTCTGCCTGGGAACTCCAGCCATGCAGCTGGAGGAATAAAATCATCCCTGAACATCTACAGAAATATTGCTTCATCTTTCCTTCCAAGTTCATCGCTGTCTTATACATGTTGTGAAGATTCCTCATTACAACAGTCCCCAGTAATTAAACTCACCCAGGCACAGATCCCAACCCACCTTGGAGAGGCAGGGACTGCAATGGAACATGGTGTCCAGCTCCCACCTATTTTAGGGCCTCCTGTGTCAACAGCACAGGACCAGCAACAGTTTTGGTGGACAATGGAGACTTTAAAATCCCTTTCAACCCAAACCATTCTGGGATTCCACAACAAGGCAAGGTGTAAGAGATTGGTAAAGATCATCTAGTTCCAACCCCCTGCCATGGGCTGACTCCCTACTCAATGAGTTTTATTCCTTTCCAGCTTCATTGGGAGAAAAGACGTTTCAGGAAATATCAATCCCACATCCAGGCTAGCTGGGAACTGTTCAACAAACACAGCCACAGCCTCAACAACCTCAGGTCTTCTTTCTACTCTGTTGACACAACGAACATTACTCATATCTCAAATATGGGGTAGCTCTATCACCTAACATGGTAACAGGTAATTTGGGGTGCCCTGTTCAAAGAAACCCTCTTGGTCTTGAAGTATGATCCCAGTGAACCTGTCAAAACACACAGCGGGATGATTACTATTTGCTCTCATGTTTATTTAAAGAAAGAAGAAACATCACCAGGAAAACTGACATTTTATGCAGCAAAATCCTCAGTAAGAAATTCAGCACTTCAAAGATAACATTAGGGCAGAAAAAAAAACCAGGAAAAAAGTAACATTAGTTGATCAAAGGAGAAAGATATTGTTTTCCCCCCTCTTTTCAATTCAAGCTCAGTATACCAGGTTGTAACCTCTGCACTGAGCTTCCCATTAGTGGCAGCCAGTCTATAACAACTTGACACAATGACCCCACTTCTAGTCTCAGGAGGATTATTAAAAATGGGAGCTCATCACCTCCATGGAGCACAATACAAGCTCTCACTCCAGCACTGGAGATCCACATCAGTCCAACCTGAAGGCAACCAGATCCTGGAGAAACCATTGCTCAGGAGGGCAGCCTAGAACCTCCTAGAACCACAATTAACCATCACCTGTGCCAAATGTGGGAGCCCAAAATACTGCACTTACTTGGTTTTTTCTGCTCCTCAAGGTTTTTTTCTGGACAGCTGCCAGCAATACGAAGCACTGGTCTTCTTCCAGCCCTGCTCCAAAAGGAAAAAATATAAAACACAAAACTGCCAAATAAAAAATTAAATACACAGTACTCTTCCGGGGAGCTCCCATTGGGCTGGGAATTGCAACTGGTTGGAGCCAGGGGGGATTTTTCTTTCCTCCCAGCCTGTGCAGCCCAGCAGGCATGTTTTCAGACTAAACTGGCTCTGGCATTTCTTAGAGGAATACAGTCAAAGTGCTGGAAGATAATAAAATCAATGCTGTTTGTGCTCTCCTGTTCACCCAGCCCAGCCCTCAACCAAGGACATTGCACAAACATTTTAGATGTTGATGATGAACTTTTGGACAACTAGTGTTGTTCTTTCACTAATTCACCTAATGCTATCTTTTAAATTCGTTTTTTTTCTCAATGGCAGGCAGGATTTCCCCAAACTGTTCTGCTGCAAACAAAAGAAGACACCACCAGCAAGGCAGACACCCCTAATGGGAAGGTTTTGTTTGGAAGTGACCAGCTCCAAGGGGGGAATAAAGGTGTTGGAGAAAAGCTGAGATCACTGCAGGACTCTCAGAGACTTACCAAGGCCATCCATATACCCACCCCCAGCCAGCTGAAACCATAATTTTGCTTCAAGGGTCTTTCTCTGAGCTGAGCCCCCTGCCCAGCAAATATCCCATCTCCCAGGGCCACCGGCCACCACACCCCTGGCTCATGTGCCTAAATCAGCTTCTGATGAAAAACAAGCAGGAGAGCAGCTACCCTCCATCATTTCTGTCCACTGGCCACCCACCCTTCCCTGGACAGATTTGTCCACATTAAATCACACACAGTCCCACCCCTCAGGTATTTCATCCACCGCCCAAACCATTTTGAAGCCAACATTGCCTTAGCCTGCAGCATTGTGTTCAAGAGATCCATGGAGGGGTTGTGTTAAAGCACTTTATTGGTGATCACAGACATTCTGTACATTCAGCTGTGTGCAAAACCCTCTCCATTAACACCAGAGTGAGTGACAGACACCAGGAGATTTAAACGCTGGCTTGGCTCCCTTCTGAGGAAGCAGATGGGAAAATAATATTTAAAAAAATAGTCAGATTTGCCACACCAGGTGGACCCCACCAGCAAATCAGTCCTGCAGTCTGCAGCCTGGGCTGCAGCTCAGAGAATTAAAAACTTGTGGCTACCAAAGTGATGCACAAAGAAAGGCTTCGCATCCCCTGCCACGCTCCGCTCAGGGTCCTGCCTCCTACTTCTGATGCTCCACTGTTAAGTGCCACTGTGGTTTATCAAGACTAATTAAAAACCTCATCTCAAGAGCTCTAAAACAGCAGGGAAGAGATTTCCATGCCCGCCATAGCCTCATTTGTCATCTGAGCTGCCCTCTGGCAGCAAGGCGCCACTGGAGCTCTTCCCTCTGTGGAGGCACAAGCCACAGTCCAGCTCGACATCGATGTCCCCGAATTTCAGCTGGCAGGACTCATCGCAGCTGCAGGAGAGACAGTGACACTGGTCAGGGATTTGTGGCTAGTGAGAGCCACTGGCTCACCCCACCCTGCTTGGAAAGGCTGCTCTGGGGTGGCAGGGAGCCCACCCTTTCCAGCCAAGCCATGCTTGGATATGCACGGACACCCACACTCCTTATCCCATGACACTCTGGTGGATGGATTTCCTACCCCAGTGTTGGGTCTAAGCATTGCTCTTGGCCACCCCAGCCCATGCCCTGTACCAGGACCCCTCATACCAGCGGGTCACAGCAGCGTTGGTGGCCACCACGGCGAGAGCACCCACGTAGTGCCAGCAGAAGCACATGGTGAGGAACAAGAGATTGCTGGGGTCGCTCTGATCCCAGCCTGGTCCTCCCCATGGAGGGGACAGCACAAACCCAATCTGGTCACAGATGAAAAAGAAGTCAAGCTTTAGCACATTCCTCCTGTTTTCCTCCTGATTTGAGCCCACCTGCTGCAGCTGACTGTGCACTGTAACCCCAAGTAACACCTGGGGAGCTGCCCTTTGGCTTCCCCAAGCACCCTTGTCCCTTCAGACTGACACAAGGGTGTCAGGAGGAGGTGGATTCTCTGCAGACAATCCTTAGGGCTTGCAGTGTAGCCCAGCATCCTGGAGAAAGGTGACGTCCCAAAAGTGACATTGCCAGTCTGTACATTTCCCCCTAGTCCAAAAGCTGGGCGATTACATGAGAGATTTCCAGATGCTTCCAGTTACTTGGGACAAACAGAGGAAGAAAATGGACCTAATAAAATTAATAAAAATTCATGATTGTGGTTTCCTTCCCTTGTGAGCTCCAATTTCCACTTTCCATTTATTTCCAAGTCTGTCCATGCTGCTACACTACACATGCACTTCTTCACATTGGCAGCTCTGGCACTGAGACTCATTTCCTCTTCTTATTTACAAAGATATTTGAACATCCTACAAGTTTAACCCCAACAGATGTGCCTAAAGGGACAGAGCAGCCCCACTCCACTTGCCCTCCTGGTGCAAAGCTCTGAGGAGAACGCTGGATACACACTGACCTGCCAAAGCCAAGAGCCCTGGAGAAGGAAGGAGCTGGTCCTGAAGGTCTCCAGGATGATATGGTCTTGGAGGAACACCTCTAGGAGGGCACAGAAGGCTCCGGCAAAGATAGCCATGGCCAGCAGGGAGTGGAGGTGGTGGTCCAGCACAGCATCGCTGTAGTCACGGAAACAGAAGAGCAAACCTGCCAAGATTCACCCTGTGTTAGCAAAGAAGACTCTGGGATTTTTCTCTTAAAAAATCATCTGAAAACTCAGACTATGCTCCAGGCCTTGCCGTGATCTGCCTTGGGGGGAAGAACCAGAGAGCCACCAGCTGCGGTCACCACCTTCCCTCTGCAATGACCAGGCAGCCCCAGCACCAGCTCTGCTCCAAGGAACTCCTGTACCTATGGAGCTCCCTGTGTCCCTGTACCTTTGGGGATCCCTGTGTCCCAGCCAGGGCTGCAGAAGGAGCACGAGGATGTGCACCTTGATCTCAAAAGGTGGTGGGGAGCTTTGTATCAGGGTCTGTCCCTCTGCATCCAACCAAGGTGAGGGGATGACACCTTTTTGTAACTCCAGAGTGAGTTGCTGGCCACTAGGAGAAGCACAGATCCCTCAAGCATCCCCTGTGGCATCCAGCTATGGCTGGATCCATAATTAGGAGAAGCAAGGAGGGGGTGACACATTGTCACACAGCCAGTACCATTGTGCATCCATGCCCCCTCCAGCTCTTTGTGGCCCCCAGACTGCCCAGGAGCTGTCACACCCATGAGCACTGCAGGAATTCCTTATTCTGTGGCCCCTCCTCCTCCAGCACCAGGTGCAATTCACCTTCCACGAGCAGAGCCAGGGACAGCGAGAGCCGGTCCAAGCCTGGTGGCAGCTTGAGTGGGGAGTGTGAGACCACATCTGTGATTCCGGAGAGGAGGAAGAAGAGGTAGATGGTGGAGTAGTGCCAGGAGCTGAGGTCAGTCCAGCTGTGCGTCTTGGGGATGTACAGCTGCAGGTGGGGACCCATGGGGACAAACTGCTCCACCAGTATCCCTGGGCAAAGAGAGAAAAGGCCACTTTTCCTTATACATGGGGAAATGACAAACTTGAGGGAATGTTCCTTTGCAGAGGTGAAGCCGTGGTGGTGTTTCCCCAGGAGAATGACAGCAAGGTCCCATCCCAGGGCATGCCACAAGCGTGTCCCCTAACCCTACTGTGCCAGAGGTTTCCCACTACAAACAGCCCCAGCATTGTGAGGGAGAGTGGCTGCTGTGCCAGTAGATATTGGGGCAGGGACTCATCATCATAATCTCTTACCTACTAGAGCAAAGAAAGCTTTGACTGCCCCTTCGAAGAGCTCTGCACGCCCACGGCCCGGCTGGCCCTCGGTGTCACCTTTCCTTCTGAGGTACTTCAGGGGGTACCGCACTGACCACCACAGGCCAAAGGTGAAGAAGAAAGTGCCCCGGAGGGCACTGCCCAGAAAACTTGTTGGCATCGGGCTTGTTCTCTGGACCTGCAAGGACAAACAATGCCTGATGGCCGACCTAAACCCAAGGGAGTTGTTGGGCTGCTCGGCATCCCCAGGGACCCACACCCTGACAGAGCAGGTGCACATGGCTCAGCTCAAACAGGGATGGACATCAGCACAGGGAAGCTGCCACTGTGCACCACTGTGTGTGATGTGGTAGATAGGGACAGGCGAACGGAAGATTTTGGGATGTGACGGAAAGCAGCAGGGATCCTTCCCCCCTCATCCCCTGTGATAAGCAATCACCCCAGGTATGCAACCCCTCCCAACTCCAGTAGTTTCCCACTCCTTACTAACTCTGGCTAGTCCTACTGTCCCCCTCTGACGTAGTGAAGCCCCCTTGACTATTTAACCCCATGAGATAAGATAATAAATGCCATTTGACCATCCACCAGGTTGGTGTCTGTGAGTCGTGGCCCGGGAGGGGCTGGGCTGCCGTGCTGTTGTCTTGAAACCAGGTCACCTTCCCTTCTCAGCAGAAGGCAACAGTATATGTGTGTCTATTTGTATTTCTGTGGCTACACATAAAATCCTCAGGACTTTGTGCCACACAACAATGCATTAGTGCCCAAGAAAGCATAACAGCCATTAGGAAACACAACAAAGTTTTTACCAATAAAAAGCAATATGACAGTTATTTTCTTAGATCATGAAGTTGCTCCAAATGAGGCAATAACAGGGTGTGAATCCAGTGCTGGTTAGGAGCTCCAGCAAGTGAAGGTTTTTCTGGGCTGTCCAGGAGGAGGCAACCCAGGAACCATTAACATTTGCAAAAAGAGCCTCATGCATATTCCACACAACCTTTGTGTGGCACACAAGTGGTGATTTGACACAAGAGATTTTCCTCTCCATAGAAAGAACTCTGAAGACTAGAGGCATAAAAATAGC
Source organism: Lanius collurio (assembly GCA_020086605.1). Classification (NCBI taxonomy): domain Eukaryota; kingdom Metazoa; phylum Chordata; class Aves; order Passeriformes; family Laniidae; genus Lanius; species Lanius collurio. The sequence goes on from JACBWW010000043.1 coordinate 307,047, forward strand.
CTCGACTAAGTCAGATCAATGCCAGAGTACCAACCAAGAAGGATGGAGAGGAGCAGAGGTACAACAAATTTATATCCTTCAAAGTATTTCATCCCATACCAAAATTCTGAGAAAAATCCCAGTGCAGCAAGCACAGAAAGGAATAAATAATGATCTAAGAGTTTCTAGCATTGTTTTACCTTGGGATGGTCTTGCTCTCTCCACAAAGACCTCTCTCCTTGCTCTCTGTAAGCTTCTACCAGCTAAGGAGGACTCACTTTTCTCCTCCTCATGGGCTTTCCAGTCCTTTTCTGCAGCTCAGATGTGCACAGAGGAAGGCATTACTCATCCCAAAGCTTCCACTCCAACCTGCCCTTGCATCACAAATCACATCCTTGCTGTGTTTATAAATACCAAAGCAAATTACAGAGGCTGGATGAACAACCCCAGCACGTTCTCCAAGTCCTCCCACACTAGAAAATAATTAGGCACTGCAAAACAAGGGTAGGATGTGGTGTGGCAAGTGCCTGAGGTGAGGGAGAGATCTGCAAGACGTTCCAGGTCGGGTTTTGGCTGCAGAGCCAGCATGGGTCAGACTGGCTCAGCTCCCCGTGGCAAACACAGGACTGGAATGTAGAAACCATTGTCATCTTTTGCATCTCTGGGACGCAGGCAATTTGGGAAAGGCTCGAATCTATGCTAAGGCTTTCTTTCAGGATGGAAGTTACTAAGCAGCCTTTCAGGTAGGTGAGATGCCCCACCCAGGAGCTGGGGATCAGGCTCTCTGCTGTATTTTGGGTGCCTACATTAGGGAGAGGTGGCTGATGCCCCAGGAGAACCCACATCTTTCCTGATTATAGCCTGGTCATCCCAGCCAGGACACTTATTTTCCCTGCACAGACATCTACATCTGAAGTGACTAACAACAAAGCCCATTTAAGCACAGCACAACGGCATGATAAATAACCAAATTTTACCGTTGTCCTACTTGTGACTGCAAGGGCAACAGCCTGAAGCTGGAGTGCACCCTGATTGAGAGACATGTCAGGAACATTAGACTTGATTAATTGGAGGAGAGAAGGAGAGCAGAGACATCTCAGAGCCCAGAAATGACAAACATGTCCCACCTGCAGCTCCCAAGGCTGCTCCAAGCCATGCCAGCACCTGGGATTAACCCGGGGGATTGGTTGCCCCACACCCACCTGCCATCTCCCCCTTCACCTGAGTTACCAGCAGACCCAACCTGCTGTTTCAGAGCTGTCCCTGGAATCTCCTACCCTGACCATCCCCCCTCCCCGACAGAGCAGCCTTGCTCTTCCTTGCAGTGCCAGGGACCCTTTTGCTTTGCAGCTCCTCAGCAGCCCAGTCCAGCAAGGCTTTGTGGAATTGTCAGAGTCTCTTCTTCCTAGCAACTGGAAATGGCCCTTTAGCAGCCACCACAGATCCCAGAATGGTTTGGGCTGGAAGGGACCTTAAAGCTCATCTCATTCCAACTTCCTGCCATGGGCAGGGACATGTTCCACCCGATCGAGTTGCTCCAAGCCCCATCCAACATGGCCTTGAACAATTCCCAGAATCCTGCCATGTCCTGGGGCATCTCTCTTGTAGCAGAGATGTCCCAAACCCCCATCAGACAAGCAGAAGCTTGCATGTAAGTCACTCACAAAAAAAAAAAAAAAAGCCAACCAAAAAACCCCATCCCTCCTTCTTCTATGAAACAGCCACTATTCTGCTGCAAAACCAGACGTTTCCAAGCAACAGTTCACTTGCACAGCTCACGTATTTAAGGCACAAAAACCCAACACTCCACATTCACAAAGCCCCTCGACTAGCTCAACGAGCCTAGCTCTGACATCCCTTGACCCACTGGCTTCCCTCACTCCAGCTTTGGAGCCCATGCTCACATAAAAGCTCATTTAGCTCCAAGTAAGTGGCAGTCAGGAAAGAGCAGAGACACCAGGTTATTTATTCTTCCTGGGAGCTGGTCTGTCTGTCAGAGCACTTGAAATATGGCTGCAGTCAGAAGTTATTACCTGAGCTGCCCTTCTCCTTCTACAGTTCCAGGCTGTGAAGCACCTGCTTAATCACCATAGGGGAGCTGCTGGCTGTCCTGACAGAGCCTTGCCTGACTGCTTGCAGCCTCTTCAGGCTCGGCAAGGACAGTATTCCTGCCCAGCTTCCAGGCTCTCGCCTGGAGCCATTGCAGCTCCAGACCCATCACCATCCATGGTTTTGACCCCATTTGGTCTCATGGAGGGGTTGCTGCTGTCCCTCTGGACACACTGGTGTTCTCTACAAGCACCCATGGGTGCAACCATCAACATTCCAGGACAGCCAACTTGTGTGCAGAGGGCAAGCTCAGCACCTGGCTGCAGACATTTGGAGGGTCTTCTCTTTGTGAATCCTCCTCCATACCTGGACACTTCCAGGGGTGGGGCAGCCACACCTGCTCTGGGCACCCCGTGCCAGGGCCTCCCCACCCTCACAGGGAAGAATTTCCTCCTAATATCCCATGTAACCCTGCCCTCTGGCAATGGGAAGCCATTCCCCCTTGTCCTGACACTCCAGGAGTCCCTCTCCAGCTCTCCTGGGGCTCCTTGGGCTCCCCAGAGCCTTTTCCTCTCCAGGCTGAACAACTCCCATCCTCTGCTATGATGCAGCTCTAAAACACAATTCCCCCCTAAAAAAGGGCTAAAGCCAGAGATTTCTGCCACCATCAGCACCACTTCCACCAGCCTCACCCACAGCTATCACCACACTGAATCTGTCTCTCAGAGATGTTCTCCCCACATCCCTTGTTCCCAAGTTCCAGCAGCCATGTCCATTCCATGGCACAGCTGCTCACCAGTGTGTGGATGGAAGCGTTTACCTGTGACTCCTGCCGGTCCTTCTCCCTCTCCAGATGTGTCAGCAAGGAGGTTATTACTCAGAAGAGGCAGATAAAGGGAGAAGCCACCATGGGGAGGTGCCCCTCAGACAGGATGTTTGGAGCTGAACATCCCGAGGGCTGGTTCAAAGCACCCTGAGTCAACCACCTTTCACAACCTGGGCCACCTCCTGTCTGCTATTAAAAAAAAGAGCAACAGCTCTCCTGGAGTTTGCCACAAAAATCAGCATAAGCAGCCAATTTCTGTTCCCATGGCAACCACGTATATTCAGTTGTTACAGTGGGGTTGGGGATGGCTGGGGAAACAGCCAAGAAGAGATAAGGCAGCAGTGAGGTCAGACAGGGATGTGCTGGAAGTCTCTGAGCTGAGTTACCAGGGACACAATAACACTTTTAGGGGGTCCAATCTTATAAAAGGGGCCTGAGGGCAGGAGATTTTGGGCCAGGAGCTCCAAATCAGAGCAGAGCCTTTGTGAGTTCCACCTCCCAGCCCACAGCAGCTGAGAAGTGGAGGGCCATGGCCCTCTCTCCCCCAAAAGATAGAGAGGCAGGACACAGAAACCTATTTCCACTAATTTTTTCCTCTCTAAAACACAACACTGCCCTTCACCAAGCAACCACAGACAAAAGCCACCTCGAAGATGCTGCCCCATCCCACTGATGGCTGCAGAGCTGAGCAGTGCAAGTGCTTCAGGCAAATAAATACCTCAGGCCACCCAAGTGTCCCCATGCCCTTCCACAGCACTGAGGGGATGGTGCAGAAACACCCAGAGCACTGCCCAGGCCCCTGGCCCCAGGGCAGCCACATTCCAATCCAGCAGTTTTGGTAGGAAGTTGTGTATTTCTCTCACTCACGTTGCCAAATGCAAGCCTGCAGGACCAGCCCTGCCTGGAGCCACACGAGTGAGCCAAGGCTGGAGCAACATAGAAACAGAGCAGCCTCGCCAGGGTGATGGGCTGTGGTCCAGCACAGCCACAAAAGCCACCAAGCCATAGCCAGGAGCCTTTTATTCCCATTGTCTTCATATCAAGTGGTACGAAGGAAGGAAAACAAGAGGCTGTGCTGTACACCCAGCACTGCTCACTTCCAATGGTGCCTGAGAAGCAGGATGAGTGGAACAGGGATGAGCACACCTGCAAAAGGATCCTGGGAAGCCCACAGTAGCAAAGGGGCTTCCACAAATACAGTTTCACCCAAGCTTAAGCTTAGGAACTTGTTACAACATGAAATCCAAGCATAGGGAGAAATACAACCCTCACGGGAGTTCTTCCTTACAGACCTACCCTGAAAATAATGCAGGACAAAAACCTTACTGTTTTTGCTGGAAAAAAAAGCAGCAGCACCATCCACCAAAGGAGACCTCTTTCAGCTCAGTTTTCCTTTCTGCAACCACCCACCTCCACAAACCACTACCCCAAAGGGCAAGAAGCTGCTTCCCAAACAGGAGGAGTTAAGTCCTTGGAGAAAGTGGGGAAAAGTGAGGTGGGAATGCAGCAGCTGGAGAGTGATGGGAGGAAATGAGGCCCAGCTGGAAAGTATCTACTCAGAGGATCAATGTACTTTTTTCCATAAAGGGCCAGCAAAGAGTAAAGGCCAGAGAGAAAGCTTCTATGAAAAGGGCAGCTTAAGTTACAGACAGTGAAAGAAGTTTTCAGTGCCTTAAATAATTGAAAAGAAGGGGTTTGTTTTGAACCATTCCCATGAGAAAAAATGAGGATTTAACTCTGATAGGTGGTTGGGAACAGCCCAGGGAGGGGGACCCAGGAAAAGATGGCAAATGTCCCCAAATCCCCTAGCAGGTCACTGACACTCCGGGCATGGCAAAATCACTGTGGGCACAAATGGATGTGATTCCATTCCAGTACCTTAGGGAATATACCTATTCTTACTCCTAGGAAAAGCCTGGGGGTGGCAGAGCTCTGTCCAACCCTCTCCAGCTCCTCTAAGCTAAACCCTGAACTGAATTTCATTTCTTTTTCTTTTTTTTTACTTTTTTCTTTTTCTTTTCCTTTTTTTCTCTCAGCTGTAACTGCAACATCTTCACCCTGAAGGTTCATCAGCCTCAGTGCTAATGAAAAAATGTGATAATGTTTGTCTCCTTCCTGAGGGTGGTGGGAGGCACAATCTAATTAAAGGTTTGCCAGTAGCTCGAGTACTGCAGATGGATGGTTGTTTGGGAAGTGCAAAGTATTATTACTGTTATTATGATGAATGCTAACACCAGCTTTCATAAACAGGCAACAGGAGGTAAAGCAGGTGGCAAAAGCAGAGGGAGGGCTTGTTCTGCTGCTACACCTTCATTTCAGCCTCACACACGAGTGGCTGTGCAGGGTGGCAGCAGGAGATCCTATCTCTGCCCCAGGAATGAGTGGCTCGTGGACAGGCTGTGCTGGCTCCTGATGAAGGGTTTGTCTTTCCAGCTGCAGGAAGAGCAGCTGCCAGGACCTTTGGCTGCTCTGAGGTGTTTTCTGGGCTCCTTTGTAAGAAATGGAGAGGATTAGCAGTTCCTTCAGGCTGTGAATGCGCGGGACGCCTGAGTGACAAAATCGAACATCAGGCTACAATTACACAAGGAAAAAACATCCCTGAGACACCGCCCAGGGAATCCTGGTCTTTTTAAAATCAGTGTGGATGTGGATACAAACGCAGCCCCAGCCCACTCCAGCTGCATGGCCAATGGCTCCAGTACAAAGACACTTCAACTCAATTTATAGAATCACAGAATAGTTTAGGTTGGGAAAAAACCTCCAAGATCATCAAGTTCAAACATTACATGCTGAAAAACATGATCTAGAACATCTGTTTGATGTTAATGTTGTGTTAAAAGCAAGTCTTCATCTAGGCCTGTCCTAAAATATCCATCACTCTAGAAATAAAAGTGAGGATGGCTTATGGTTGCACCTCTATATAATAAACCATCTCTGTACCACTGGTCCAGACACCTTCATACCTTTTTTGATACCTAAACTATTTACAAACTGTTTTTGGTTAAAATGAAAATCATTAATTCTCATGCAGAAATGAACCCCAACTGTATTTCCTTCCTTAATCACAAGCTGGATCTCTCCTCCTTTGCTGACCTTCATACCTTGGAAAAGAATGTGCTCCAGAGCTGGAAAACAAATTAGTGAGTGCTCTGCTGACAGTCCTGGGATGTTTGTAGGAGCAGGGAGTTAATGAGGCAAACAGAAACTATTCCAGACACCGGGTGCTGTGGAGGGAAATGGTGTTTTGTGGCCATACAGGGGCAGGGGCCAAAGAAAGGAGGGGGGAAAGGAGACAGCAACGTGATTAAGAGCTGTGAAGAGTTAAATAAACCCTGTCCCACTTCCAAAAGCAAGGAGTGCTTTTAAAAACCAAAGTCAGATCTCATTTGTGTGCCCTGGAACGGAATAAACCTCTGGCTTTTGGGAGTGGGAAGGAGGAAGATGACCGCATTCAGCTTGGATCCGCTCCTCGTCCGACTGCAGCTGCTGCCCTCCCCTGGCTGTTGGGTGAAAATAGGGATGCTTGGGCTGTTTCCTAAAACCAAATAATTCAGGGAAGACCAGAAGTAATTCAGACCATCACACAAGGCCTTTTTGCTCTTCCCTGTCCTGCAGCATTCCCGTTAACTCGGTTTGTGCCCTTCCTCACAGAGGGCTCTCTGCCATCAGCATGTGGCATCTGCAGAATGGGTTGTGTTTGTCTTGTCTTGTCCACAGCAGCCAGAGGAATTCGTCATGTTTGGAAACAGAAAAAAACCCAAAAGAACTCCTCATGTTCAGTGGTTACGACTCACGAGGCCTAATGAGTTTATGAGAAGGGTTAATGGAGAGGCAGCTCTGCTGCTTCATCCTCATCTCACTCAGTCTGTGTGCACCTCCCAGAACCCAGCCCTGCAAAACAAACTGACCTAGCGGTGGGTGTGCAGGAAAACTGGCACTCAAGGGAAGCCAGTGAGTCTTCGTAGCACTGTTAATGAGCACTACAGTGCAGGATGTATTCTCTGCAGTCTGTGACAGGCTCTTGGCACAAGGGGAAAGAGGTTAAAAGATGAGCTTTGATTTCCCTTGGACCTGCCAGGAGTTACTTTTCTGTGCAGTCATGAACATGAGCACAAAAATCTCCTGCCATCCATCCCTCACTACACAGAAGGGAGAGGATCTCAGTGCAGAGCATCCATCCTTCCAGCCCTGGGGTTTGAGACATGAATAATTGCAATATTAAAAAAAAAAAAAAA
>JACBWW010000043.1:314232-353381 GCA_020086605.1 Lanius collurio
AGGAGGTGACATTTCCAATCACTTTTTGCAAGAAATTAGCTAGCAAAGGCAGCCTAAAAACAAACCATGAGTTTGTTTCATCTTCCTTTCCAAGCTGAGGGGGTGTATTTTCAATGGAAAACTGGGACATTTCATGAATCCCTGCTGCTTAGCTATGTATCTTACAGTCCTTCAGGCTTTGCAGGTCTGAGGGATGGATTTTTCTAAGCAATTATTACACACTCTGTAATTTATCAGTCTTTAATTTAAGGATATCAGCTCAGCAAAGATTTTTATTTCACATTTATTCACTCTCTTACCCTTTAAGTGAACATGAAGACGATGAACAAAACCCCTCTTTAGTTCAAAGCTTCATTAATAATATTGTATTGTGTGCAATCAAGCCCTGGTACTGCAAAAATTGCCATAATCTCACAGTCAACACTCTCTTACTCGTTTTCCTTGGGGTGATGCCTTGCTGCAGAGATGCATGACCTCAGCCTGGAGATCTCCCTGACTTCAGCCACAGCAGGTCAAAGCCTCAAGCCTCTTGGAAAAGTCAGCTGGCCAAAGGATGCCCTCCATCCCCATGGGAACACATGGGGGAGCTCATAGGATGAAGCAATCTTGTAATGTTGAATTTCCATGCTTTTTTTTTTTTTTTTTTTTCCCTGCTAAAAATCACTTCAAGCTGTGCCCGTGTCTGAGTCAGAGATACTCGGGTATGGATGGAGGGCAGCCACCCCTGCGTGCTCAGCCTTCCTCCCAGCAGCACCACGGGGGCACTTCTCACTCTTCCAAAACATACACATTTCATTAGCTTGCTTTCTTCTGAAAGAGGACTGTTGGTGTGTTTGGAGCAGGAGTTTGCACCCTCTTCACTCTTCATCGGAGCCATTCAAGAAGGTAGCTCGGGAGCCACTGTCACAGTTCTGCTGCTGCCGGACCCCCAGGCTGATGTAGGGCTCTCCACTGCCTCTTCTGAACCTCTGGAGGCAGCTGTAACACAGGAGCAATAAATCATCATTAGAAAAATTCCCAACCTAATGCCACTCACCAGAACCCTCATTCTAGAGGTCCTAAACTGCTGCTGATGGGGGATTGAGTGGTTTTTGTTCCGTATAAAGTCTATTGGATGGCATGCACTGAACCCTCGGTTCTGTATCTCACACAGCATCCCTCAGAGCATCCCTTAAAGTGGGAGAATCTTCCTGTCCCCTTCGAAAAGCCAAACTGAGGACTGGAAATGTTTTAGGTTTTGTACCTCTAATAATTCAGTGACCCTCAACCACTTTGAAGTCCTTGCAAGGCAGGGGACAAAGTGTCAGGGGGTCCTGATAATGCTTTGATGTCTCTATCAAATGAAAGTTTGACTTCAGCAGTCAGTGCAGTGGAAAATAAGTAGTGTGACTTCCAGGAGCACCTCTAGGGACTCGGTTGTTTGACTTCTCCCCATTTAATGCCCGTGTCTCTCACTGACACTGTTTTGCATTCTGTGCACTCAACAAATACTGTGCCCTGAAACCTGCAGTAGTTTGGGACTGCTTATTCAGCTGTGACTTTGTGCTGCAGAAAGGGCTGGGGTACATCTGTGTCTCACTGCAGACATTCTGCCCTGCCTGCCCACCCCAGCCCTGCCCCAGTTCCTGTCCCAGCCCCCATCCCAGCCGTACCAGTAAGTGAGGGTGTAGTTTACAGCCAGGATTGCCACAGCAGCTGCCCAGTGCCAGAAGAAGCACATCGTGAGGAACATGATGTTGCTGTGGTCATTCTCGTCCCACACTGGACCTCCCCATGGCTGGAACAGCACAACACCAATCTGGGTGGAGCAAGAAGTTTATTATGTTTGGAAAAAAATTATAGAATACCAGAATGGTTTAAACCACCTGTGCCAGAGAATCACCACCCTCACAGTGAATTACCTTAATTCATGTTGTAACGGAGGAACTTGAGCCCTGACCAGGACAGAGGTTTTGCTGAGAGAATGAAGTCCATCCTTGCAATGAGAGGCCACACAAAGCCAATCTGTGCCCAAGATATCTTTTTTTCTGTTCAATATCCAGATACAATTGTCTCTCAGCATTCCAAAATCCAAGCATTCTTTAAAAACTTCAGATTTAGTATTTTACAAGCTCAGCCCAATTTTAACCCCTAAATAAAGACTGATTTGAGCTAGTGCAGCCTTGAAAAGGAGAAGGGAAAGGGGTTTGGGTTTGGGGTGGTTTCTTTGTTTGGTTTTTTGTTTGTTTTTGGTTGGTTGGTTTCTTTTTTTGGTTAGTTTGGGGTTTTCTTTGACAGCTTAGTTTTGAGAGTAATTATCTCCAACTGATTTCTTTGCTTCTCCAACTCCTACCAAAGCAAGCAGCTGGCTGTATTTTAACTCAGCTGTTTTATTGCTGGTGAGGTCTGTATCTTTCCACTAAACCAGAGGGAGGCCTGCAGGGTGCATTAGACACACTAAGCAATTAGTACTTGGTTGTTAGATACTGCAAAATGTTGCTCACTTGCTTTCACTCTTCCCCCTGGAGGAGCAATAAGCCAAGACAAACAGCTCTTGCAGCAGGAGCAGCCATCAGAGATGACCTGTGATAAATAAATTTTCATTCTGGGTTATGAGCTATTTATGAAGTTAGCCTGGCAAAATAATCCTTGGGAGATGTGTGATTGATACATGATGTACGACTCCTTCTCCTCCTTTCCCTTTGCTTCGTTGCTCTGGGAAGGCAGAACTGACCTGCCAGAACCAAGTTCCCTGGACGATGGTGATGCTGGCTCGGAACATCTCCAGGACAATATTGTCACGCAGGAAAACCTCCAGCAGGATGCTGCCAGCCCCGGTGAAGATGGTGATGAGCAGCAGGGAGTGGATGTGCTGGTCCAACATGGGGCGGTGAAGGACATGGTAATAGAAGAGACAACCTGCCAAAGCAAAAGGCCTGCTCAGAGCAGCATTCAGGGCCACTGAGTCGAGTAAGTCACCTGCCTGGATGGCAAATCGAGACTGGCCACCATGAAAAGAAGGGATTCCACATAGAAACATCCCCTTGGCCTCCTGGAAGGATGAGATGCCCAACCTTGGGGCAGGAGGATCTGAGCAATACAGGAACCAAGGACAGAGTAGTTTTCTTCCCATGTCTGTGCCATCACCTCTTCAGACAACCTCTCCCTTATAGCCAGGCTTCTGCCAGGTCCTTCTTTCTTATTGCTGAACTTCACCATTTTTTGGGAGCTGTAAATGATAGATTTCCTTACATGCCAAACTGTGCATGTGGAGCTGCCCCTGCTGCTGCTGCCCCCAAACCTGCTGTGATTGGGAAGGGGAAAGTAACAGGAGCTGTGCCTTCATTAAGGAGGTTTCCATATAAACATGACCTTCTTTTCCCATGTCAGGGGGTTGGAACTAGATGTTCTTTAAGCTTCCTTCCAAACCATGTCTTTCTATGATTCTATGATCCAAGAGGGGTCTGGAATCCCGGCTGGTGACTTGCAAGGCAGCCTGAGGACAGAATGATTTTCATGATGTGCTGAAGCCAGAATAAATCACTTCAAGTTGCCACATGCCACACAAGCAGATGAGGCTGATGGTGCCTGCAGTGCAATTAATGGTTCTCAGGGGGAACGTGGGGCAGGAGAACAGCCTGTGGATGGCAGAGGAACGCAGAGTCCACCAGCTGTTCATCATAACAAGGAACCTCATTCTGCTCCTTTGCACCATGGTAGCCCCAGAGATCCCAAACCTGAATCTATCAGTGACTGTATTTCCCATATCATTGCATCCCAGCCTGCCATAATATATCCCCTACAACGTGTCTTATCTCCAGAGGCATCTGGAGCAATATCTCAGGCAAATTTTAGTCCTTCTCTGACTTGGTCCCCAATATCCCTCCCCAAATTAGGCACCACCTTCTACCAACCTTCAACAAACACGGCCACGGCCAACATGAGGCGATCCAGACCCCGTGGCACCACCTGGGAGATGTAGGTGAGGACATCCACCACCCCAGAGAGGCCGTAGAAGAGGTACATGGTGGTGTGCTGCCAGTTCATCAGCTTCACCCAGTCGCGCTTCTCCCCGCTGTACAGGTACAAGTGGGGGCCATCTGGGACAAACTGCTCCGCCAGCATCCCTGCAGGACACCCAAGAGCATGGAGTTTCTGGGAGTTTATTTGCAATGCTTGGGACCATTCCTTGCTGCTGGGGGTTCTAAAGCAGGAGCTGGTGAGTTTGCATTCGGGAGAAAAGACTGGATGGAAAAATCAGGTCTGTGTTTAATGGCAGCTCAGCTTTAGGAAGGGGCATGAGACTTGCTTTTCCACACCAAACTATACCAGAGATCAAGGCAGGATGGACATTAAGGATCCATCCAGGCTGCCCAGGCGAGTGCTGGGATCACCATACCTGGAAGTGTTCAAAAACATGTAAATGTGGTGTCAGGTTCATGGTTTAGTGGGGCACCTGGCAGTGGATAATGGTTGGACTTAATGATCTCAGAGGTCTTTTCCAGCATTAAAGATTCTCTGATCCTTCCACATCTACACCAGTTTCTCTGGAGTCAGGGCTCCTGTACAGTCATCACTGCAGGCTAGGGGAATACTGGCACAGCAAGTGAAATATAACCCTTACCTACTAGAGAAAAGAAGATTTTGATTCCCCCTTCAACGGCATCCACACGCTGGAAACAAGAAGTCCTGTGGAATTTCTTATTTACTTTCTGGCTGAGATACTGCAGTGGGTATTTCACAGACCACCAGAGCCCAAAGAGCAGGAAGAAGCTGCCTGGAAGTGCATGACCCTTAAAATTCGCCATCCTGTCAACCTTCTCTGACTACAAGGCAAAGAAAAACAATGTCATTATTCAATTTACCCAAGTTATTTGGCATAACACTGGAAAAAAATAGGATTTCCCTTTCAGGGAGAAGTGGAGAAGGCTTGACCAAGCACATGGGAATAGGAAGGAGCATTGGGAACACCTGGGACCTCTCTGAGGTCCTTGCCCCAAGATTAGTAAATGTCAAAAAAAGCCACAGTTGTTTCAAAAAGGCCCCAAATCAGCTGCAATTTCTGACACATCCCAGCCTGAACCTTTAATTCTGAGGATTTGAGTAGGTTCTGCTTTTCTTGCTTTTCTGCAATTATGAGCATAAGGATCTGCTGCACATCAGGGCAGGGTGGGCTTTTTGGGACCAGGTAGGAGAGGTAATATACAGGGAAAACAGTAATGTCTAGGGGTAAACACCAGTGTGTTTCTTTAGCTCCTTGAACAGCCACAGAAATGGTGTGCAAAGTCCAAAATATTTAAAAATCTCTGGAATTATTTCAGGCCATGGAAGATGTGAAAAATACCCTGCATCTATTCCACAAACCAAAGCATTTTGTTAAAAGTGTACCTTCAAAAATACCCCAAAGGCTGCCAGAAACAAAACATTGTGGGTTTGGGCAAACAAACCAAGTAATTCCCTGCATCCTGATCTGCTCACACTCCTTCTTCCCCCTCCTGAGCATCCCTAAACCAGGATTTGCACCAAGCTGCTGGAGCCTCTGTGCTGGAGTGCACACACGCACGGTTTGCAGCATGCTGGGGGACCCATTTCCTGGGAGAATTACAACAATTAGACCCAGCCAGCTCCTGGTTGCTGTTTGCTTAATTAGATTGAAAACTGATCAGCTCTTTCATGTGGGCTCAACCATATGTTTGAGGGCTGCCTTGATGTGAGGTGGTGGCAGGACGGGCAATTAGGAATGTTTTAATTGATAACAAAGGCTGTGCTGCTGGTGCCCAGGACTTCCTTCTTTGTCTGGTAACTTCTCTGTGCCAATACACACTTAATGCTGGGCAAGAAACCATGTCCCTTGTGGAGTGGGTGCTGTCCCTCCACATAGCAGGAGTTGCATGGTTTGGAGCTGGATTTGACCTCCCCATCCCAGACACCCTGATTATCCTGAAACTGCCTTCCCCAGCAGCATTTTGGGCTTCAGGCCCCACTCGCTGAAAATATAAACAAAATTCTGATGTTGCACAAGGGATGATTTGCATTTGGGGTTAAACATGAGTTGTTGCTGTCAGCCTTGGAGAGAGGCAGTTGTTTCTTTGGCTTTATTAATATCTGATTTTAGGTTGGTTTGTCCCAGGGACACCTTGTTTCATCCCTTGAAGTCCATGGCTGGTGCAGATACCATCTCCCAGAGGAATCTGTCCCCAAGCAGGAAAATCCACTGGGTTAGAATTTATCTCCTAAATCCCTGCAACCAACCTGCCTGATCTGAGCTGGTTTAACCAAACAGCTAATCCAGCAGCTCGAGCTAAGCAAACATTGGCTCCATGTGCAAACATCATCCCAGTACCTGCAGCCACACATGGCAGTGCATGGGGCCGATGTCCCTGCAGTGCCACCAGGCTGGTCTCCATGCCTGCCTTCACCAAGCACCTCTGAGCTGTCCCAGTGGGGTCATGAAGATGAATTTAGGGGGGGTTTAATCCAAGAGTGGAAAAGCTGTGCATGGAAAGGGTATGGCAGCAGCTGGCAGCTTTGCAGGTCACCATAAGCACTGTAAGGTTCTGCTTTATTTCATGATTTAAAAGGAAAGATTTATTGACAGTGGGTGATAGGGTAATTAAACAGAAAATCAAAGCAAGATGCTGTTTACCAGCAGGGCTGGCACAGTCCAGTGGGTTAATACAATCATCTCTGTAGTCCTTTGAAAGGAGCAACTGGGGAATGGCAGCATCCACCTGTTTCCCTGTGATCCAGGGAGCAGCATTCTCAAGCCATGGAGAGAGATGAAAAATCTGTATTTTCTGGGTGAGTAGAGAATCTCATCATATACATGAAATGGGGATAATGGCTTTAAACAGAAAGAGGGGAAATTTGGATTAGGTACAAGGAAGAATGGTATAACATCAAGGTAATAACTGGAAGCAGAACCAAACCCATCCAAGAATAACACAACAAGAAGGATTGCAGCCATTTCATGCCATATTAATGCTATCATTATAACACGACCACAGAAATATATAGTTAAATATATAAATGATGGAGCTGTGGCAGTTACATATTAGATATCAAGTGGGGCCTGCTGGTTTCCCACCTGAGATCAATGCAGTCAAACTGGGATGACCTGAAGAATATACTGATCAATCACAATTGAAAGATCAGATAAATGGGATATTCACAGCCACCTTAAAGTGCTTATGTGATCTGGGCAGAGCTCAGGGGGTGATGGGGACTCTTGGGGTTCCTGGTCTCCATTCCTGCCTGATAGCAAGGAGCATATGGCTCAGCTGGGACACGTGACCAGCAAAACTATTTCTCCTGCTTCTCTTCCTCCTCTGAAAACATGCAATAGGTAAGCACAGGGGAAAAAACCAACCACAGTTATGTTTGTGCCCTGGGGCATACAGCTCTTGTTTATCCCTGTAGCTCCAAAGGAAGTGAGACATGCCTGCAGCCAGCAGGGAAAAGAACAAGCTGAATGTCCAGTGGGTGCTGGTGTTGGTGGCCACAGCCACCATCCCAGAGCATCCCTGCTGAGCGTGACTTTGTCCCTTCCCCCATCACTCAGCCTGCACGTCCCCATGTCCCTGCTGCCTTGTCATTAGTGCTCTTTGCCCCCTGTTGATTATGGTGCTCTATGCTGTGTCTGCTTAATGATTTACTGTTTCATCTGCTCTTATCACCTCCCAGAGGAGCTGGTTTTACTTGGTTTATAGCTAATGCACCCTACCACCTGGGGAGGCATCTGGAGGATTGTAAGGAATTAGGATTTCACCTCCTCCTCTCACACTACTTTGGCAGCCACAAATTCTATTTTCAGCCAAAACCTGGGCCATTTTACTATTCCAAATGTCTCATTTGCTTTCCTGATTTTTTTTGTTTTGTTTTTAAGTCCACTGATAATGTATCAGTCAGGGCATCACTTCCATTTTCCCCAGCTTGGAAATTACAGTCTAAAGTTCACCAGTGGGAAGAGCTCACAGCCATCACCCCTACAATTAGCTTTACCTTTCAACCTCTGTGAATCAGGCAGTTCAGACACACCAGAGCTGCTTTGCTCACCATGGGACCTGTGCTTGACTCTCAGAGCATCTGTGGGTGACAGGGATGGTCCCCAGGGAATGGCTGACTCAGGGGAGAGGAGAAATGTCTTGGCTTGCAAAGAAACCACCCAGGCTGAGCTCAGGCTGAGCTGGGGAATGCCACTGAGATGTGTATGTGGAAATAATGAAGCTATTTCCAGCCTTCCAGAGGGGCTCTCATGTTGAATCTGCAGCTGCAGGAGCACATCAAACCCAGACCTACAGACTGACAGCAGCTGAGGTGCTGTGCTCAAAAAGCCATCCTCAGTCAGCCCTTTCCCTATCCTGTGTGTCCTGCATATCCCTGGATACAACATAACCACACCGCCCAAATCTGGCACCTGATGGGGATGGCAGTGGTCTAGACACAGGGGTGAGATATCTCTGCCTCTGAGCACAGAGAGATGGTGGGAGATACCCAAAAGGTATCAGGAGAGGCACCACTGACAGTGATAAGCTCTCCTGTACCCTGCACCGCCTCACTCATTACCAGCATTGCTGTATTTGTCTGCAGAGACACTTCTGATCATAGCAGCACTTCCATTAGCTCCCCCAGGAGCTGGATCCCTAATGCATTAATGTCAGGCTAAAACCCCACTCTGAACCCTTTCATCCCATTATTGTCAAGTTCACTTTCTGTGTCTGTCTGCACCAGGGACTGTTAAGAGTGACACTGAGCAATCATCTTCCTCATACTGGTGAGCTCAGCTGTGTCTGCAAAGGCAGGAAAGCAACTTTTCTGCCTCTAAAGGATCCCCAAGGGGGTTGGACTTAGGTTAAAAAACTATCATTATCATTGGAAACTAGGCTCAGTTGCCAGGAAGTATCTGAAGGACCATCAGGTACTGCAGGAGCTTGTACAGTGTCTACAGACAGAGAACACAAACTGAGATAATCCATCCTCCTGGAATGGGAAAGGTCAACCTGGAAGTTCAACCAGGGATGAAAGCTTTAAATTCAGGATACTGGACTAGGGGTCTGCTTAACAGACACAATGGATCCACTTGGAAAGAGACACTGAGGGAGAGAGATATAAAAACTAGTGATGGAATTATACTGCTCTCTGCTTCCTCTTCCTTATGCTGCCTCCTTTTGCCTCCTGTTTTATAAGCCCCTGGCTTGAATTCTCCATCCCTGTCCTTGCTCTGAGCCCTACCATCAGGGAAGCAGCAAGAAACTACATCCCAGCAAAAAGAGCCAAGAAATAAATTAGCCAAAGCCTAATTACAGGGGCTCAGAACAGGCACTAGACCAGGTTGCTCCAAGCCCCCCTGTCCAACCTGGCCTTGAACTCTTCCAGGGGTGGAAAAGCCACAACTTTGCTGGATTCCACAATTTCCCTGGGCATTTTCCAAAAAGGAGAAGAACGCTTGTCCTCAAACTGTCCCAGTTGCCCCAGAATGTGATACAGGTTAAGCTCTGTGTGTCTTCAACACCCTTCAAGCAAAACTATCCAAGACAAAGAACTAAAACCAATTTCATTGCAATATATACCCAAAACATCCATAAAACACATAACCCTCAGCCTACTGAGTATCACAGCTTGTTCCTGGGTACCACAGAGCTGTGGTTCCCAACATCCCCCTCCTGGAGCACCTGGAAGCCTCAGCCATCACACCCTGCGCTGCCAAGGTGAGGGGTTGGTCATTTTTAATGATGAGTTGGTAGGAAGAATGGAAGAAAGAAGGAAAAAAACCTTCCCCTGCAGCAAAGGTGGCCCTGCTCACAGCAAGGGATGTGGCACAAGATGAGCTTTAAGGTCCCTTCCAACCCAAACCATTCAGAGATTCTATGATTCCAGTCACTGCAGTTTTGGGCACTAGAAGTGATTTTTCCAGGCATTTCTGTGGGGAGAGGAAGGTGGGGAGGGAGTTTTTGGTTCAGTGCACACAGCAGTAATTTCGGTTTAGCTGTGAGGCAGAGGGTTTGCATTTAATTTGGCTGGGAGTGGAGCAGGGAGTCAGCGAGGGCTCTTGTAGAGTGGCCAGGGGGTTTTGGGGCCCTGCTGCCCCCAGGCTGCCCCACTTTCACCTCTGCCTGCTTTTGGCCCCACATATCTTATTTATTTTTCAACTTCCTCCTTGGAAAAAAAGTTTCTGTGGGTTTTCTGGGCTGTCCCATTGCCTCCCAGTCTGGCAGGGACAGCAGCCAAGGCCCTCTGAGCCCCTCTATGAGGATTCCAGAGCAGGGGGATACCCCGGTGGGCTGAGAACACCTAAATCTCTCCCAAATTTGCTTTCCTAAGGGGAGCTGTGGTTCACCCTCTCTTCCCTCCCTATGGAGTTTGGATGCCAAATTGAGAGGTCCCTAAAGGGCAGGCAAGGGGCTCCTTCCCATCCCATGGTGTGGGGTGACCTTCTCCCTCCCCTTCCCAGCAGAAGCCCCTTCCCATGCCAGCCCTGGCAGCAGAGGCTTACCTGTGCTGGTGATCCCGGTGCTGCACCTGCTCCCAGGTGATCTGTGCTCCTCCCCTGCCTGTGGCACCTGCCTCACCAGCCTCCTCCCTGCCTCCTGAACCCCAGCTGGGAGGGAAAGGTGACCCTGGACACAGAAACCTCCCACTCCCAGGCACACCAGGTGCTTTAATTTACAGTTTTCTCCTGCAAAAGTCATCCATGATTCGCTGAATTCTGGCAGTCTCAAGGCTTTCCCCCCCTAAATCTTAATTTTCTCAGATTTTGTGCAATGATTAAATTTTCTTCTATCAGAGTTCCACGTTACCCCCCTCATGCAGGATGGGACACAAGGGAGCTGTGGGATACAGGGGAGCTGTGTGAGGCATTACCCCTGCACCCCTCATCCCCAAAACACTGCATTATTAACTGGATTAATTCATCCAAAGCACTTCATTTTCCATGCTTCCCAGGTTTGATGGATGCCTCTCCTAGGATCCCCACTCACAACCCATATTTCAACTCCAAATGCAATTTTCTGACCAGGCCTCCTATAAAACTGAGTTTATCCTTAATAATACTTTCCACTTCCATCTCCAGTCCTGCAAGTGCTTTACAAATGTTAAATAATTAACCCTCATGACACCCTTGGGAGGGAGGGAAGCGTTATTATGGCTATTTGTAAAGAAAGCTCTGACAGGGCTTTCTGTTGCTCCAGCCCTGGATTTTACTCATTTTTAGGGAGCAGTGCACTTACAGCACTGGGAGCAGCTATACCTGCCACAAGGAATTTGTAGTAAGAAATCCAGATTTTAACATTTTAAATATATCCACCTTGATTTATAAATTACTTGAGGGCTAGAAGAGCTGTCTGGCAATCCCGTCTTTTTCTTTTATTATTATATTACCATTTTGATTTATTGACATAAAATCTATTCCCTCTCCTGGTCACACAATGTTGTTTAAACAGATGGGTTTTAAATAATAAATAACTATCAAGTAATCCATCTTCTCTCACCTCCCAGAGAGGTAAGTGCTGCTGGAAGGGAGGAAGCATCTCACAGTCATCCTCTCCTTTATCAGTGGTGGGGCTGGATGCCTAAATCCTCTGTGTTTTTCAGGTGAGATGATTCACATTTTCCAGAGGCAAAAGCCAAACTGCAGGTATTTCTTGTCTCTTCATAAAATTGTTTCACAAATGTCCCAGGGGCCTGATGACATTTTGTGTCCCACAAGCCCTGGAATAAATCACTCTGCTCCAGGCACATAGAAGGATTTACCCCCAGAAAACTACACCCAAAACTGAGGCAGAGGAATAAATGGAAGGAAAACAACCGGTGAGATGGAGGGCCTGGGAAAAAATGAAGAATTATTTAGCTGGGGAGTTGCTACAACTCCATGAAAAAACCCCAAGAGATGTCCAAAAATGCAAAAAAGACCCAAAAAAATGCCACTGAAAAGTCTTGGTCATGAGTGATGAAGCTGCTGTATCTGTTACATAAGAAAGGCTGAGTTTAGTTAAAAACCAAACTTTCAGATAAACCTGACTCTGAAATGGGAACTTGTTCCCACCCAGAGCTCTGCGAGTCATGTTGGTGTTTCTTGGCTGGCAGGAAATTTGCACCTTCAAATATTTGCAGAACAAAATCACGGGGTGTGTAAGGGGGTGGATCTTACTCTAAGGAAACAAATAGCCTCTCTGGGTGTATTTATTGTAGTAAAGACCGTCCCTGACCTGGGGCTATGCAGAACCCTGGCAGAATGTCTAATTTCCATGTGGTCCTGAACAATCATTTCCTGATAAGACACCCCAAAACCTGAGATCATCTCCAACTTATATTCATAACTTCCTAGAGCTCAGCCACACTTAAAACCCTCACAGTTCTATAGACAGCCTTGAAACAATATGTAAAGACTGTAAATTCATCAAATCTGTGTCCAGTTCAGGCTCTCCTCATCCATAGGCACTGGGCTGCCACTGGAGGTGGGAATTCTGCTCAGCACAGCACATCCAGCCTAAAAAACCAGTCCTGATCAGCAGCTTTTCTAAATCTTACTGCCTTCCTGTGAAATCAGTCCTAAAAAAAAAATTCAGGATTCCTATTGTAGGAATTTTTGAGGCTTCAAAGAAATGCTTTTGTGTCCTGCTCATGTCTAATTTTCCACCTCCTGATGTCTATTTTCTCCCTGCTTATCTCACGCAGAGCTGCAGCTCCTAAATACATCCACAGGAGATCTGGCAGCACATAACACCCTGGCAGTGTGTTCACATCAACGTGCACAGTGAGAATGACCAAGAAAACAGGAGTTTGCTGCTCTGGGAGTAATCTCAGTATGCCCTGTGGTTAGACAATACCTGCAGTCTCCATGGATGCATTTGGGCTGGAGTGTGCTGTGGGAGTGATGCTCAGAGAGAGCTCAGAACTGACGGCTCAGAGAAATCAGGGAAACGATGGAGTGTCAGAGCCAGGAAATTTGTTCCCTCATTTTCCTGTGCTGGCAGAGGGGACGGGTGAAGGAGTCTTTTGCCACGTGGTCACACATCTGGAAAGAGAAGCTGCACAGGCTGCCTGCAATTTTAAGAGGCAGGAAAACGGGAAAGCAAGCTGTCACACTGACCAGACACAGATATTTGTCTGGTCCATCACTGGAATATTGATGTATTTTCCAAATGAAATGATGATGTCTTGTTTTCCTTCCCCTTCCCCTGCATCCACAAAACCTGCCTGTGTAATGCAGGCAATGGATCCGCAGGAAAAGATGCTCCTGTTTCTAAGTGAGCCCCCTCCTGGTACCCAGGGAATGATCCCTCGCAGCATCCTCCCATCTCAGTGTTGTTTGACACTTGAGTGCTCACCCATTGTGTGCAACTCAGATCTCCAGAGATGCTGAAGTACCTGGGAACAGGGGAAGGGGCAGAGACCTGCAGCTGCTCCACAGTACCATCACCTAAATTTATTCCTCTCTGTGGGCTGCTTCAATCCCCACATACAGTGAGAGGGGCAGTTCAAAACGCCCAGGGGAGGCACAAACTGGGAAATAACAAAGGACATAGCAAGGGACCCACCAGACTCTGCCCAAACATCACCTAATTCTTGCAAGTGCCCTGTTCTCATGCAAAGAGGTCCAGGAAGGAGTTTACCAGATGGCAAAAGGAGGAGATGAATAAATCCTCCTAATATGGCACATCTGCAGCTGCAGAGACCAAAGAGCATCTGTGCACAGCCAGGAGAAAAAGGGACTGCTTTAGTGCAGAGCTGGGCAGGGAAAGGCAACATAAGCAAAGAAAACCCCCAAAGGTTTCTGTGAGCAGATTCAAGGCCCCAGCTGGGTAAGAACAGGTGACAATTAAATAAAATCAGGGAGGGCTCAGCCCTGATGTGATTCCTACTGCATCAGGCTCAGCTGGAGGCCAGCACTGCAGCATGCCTGGACATGGCAAAAGCACTAGTAAGGGACAGGTCATTAAAAGGAAATTTGTGTAGCCAGACAGTGGAAAGCAAAGAAGTGAAAGAGAAGAGAGTGTGAGAAAACATTGACAGGCAACAGAGAGGGAGGTTCAGTGAGAGGAGGTGAAGGTTGAAGATGAAAACAACAGCACCTAAAAGGAAGCACAAAGTGACCAAACTGTGGGAATTTTTAACAGGATGAAAAAAGAACTCACAGTTGACAGGGAATTAAAAAGTACAAGTGGGAAGGCAAGGAAATGCTCCCCTAAAACATCTCAAATGGAGAGCGACCCATCCGGAGAGGTGCAGGGGAGCTGCGCAGCCCTCAAGGCTGTGCCATCAACATTGCCCCTGGCAGCCACGAAAGATTAAATCTTCACATCCTGGGAGGTTTGATTTGGGGGTTTCCTCCCTCCGTCCAGCTGCCATTCAGCGGTGATGGAGCAAGGGCACATCTCGGTGGCAGAGGGAGGAATGCCACCTCCTCAGCCGGGCTCACCCTTTGCACCCGTACCCAGATCACCTGATAAAGCAAGAGGAATTTGGGGGAGGAACTCATTCATCTTCAACACCTGGAACTGGAAGAAATGTCTCTGAGTGATGGGGGGATTACTGGGGACATGAAGCTGCGAGGGACCAGAAAATTCAGATGTGGTAAGCAGTTTTGCCTGAAAAGAGAGCAAATCAGTTCATCACCTTGATATGTTAACAAAGCCCTTTGCTTCTGAAATTAGAATTGAGAAGTGTCATTCACACTGATATTTAACTTTTTTCTTCCTTGTATTCATCATCTTTACAATCTTCACTGCTCTTATCCTCCTCTCCAGCACTCCTGCTCCAACTACCTTTCCCAAGCAAACATTTATAATTTCTGCTGCCTTTCATTTAATTTTCAATCCCAAAAGTTGAATTACCATAAAAAGTTACCATGAAAATCCGTGTCTAGGGTCAGGGAAGAAGAGCAAGTTCAAACCCTGGCATTTATTGACCTTTAAGCAGTGGAAAGACAGCTCTGATATGCTGTAAACCAGCATCTCCCATGCTCTGCAGAAGCAACTTTGGATGCCAAAGCATTCCAGCGTTCCCTATAAATCCATCCCCACAGAGGAGGATGCTTTGTGAAACAGGTGCTGAAGCTTTTTGGGAGCAGCCTTCACACCTGAGAGCTTGCACTGGGGATTTGTGTTGTTAAACGGCTGAAGAGAGGTGGAAGCTGGGGGTTGGAGGGGTTCCTTGTGGATGTAGGATGCAGGGATGTAGGGATGTGGGATGTAGGGATGTAGGGATGTGGGATGCTGCCCCCGCCCAGGGGACCAGCTCAGCCATGTGCTGGATGTGCAGAACGGAACCCCGGGAATATTTGGGAACACTAGATGGTGCTGAGGGCTCACGGAAAGGATTCCACGCTGTCACAAAGGAATGCTCCGGGGCGCGAGGGGGAAGGCCTGGGGAACCAGGGGCTACAACCCCATTTTGGGGTTGGTTGGGAGCCCAGCTCCCGGGGTGAGAAGCTCCTTGTGTCACATTGTCCTATTCCTCCCTCTCCAAAGGCACTTGGCAGCAGCTGGACTGCCGCACAGGTTTCAGGAAGACCAGCTCTATCCCAGTTCCTTCCCCTACTTTCCCGGGGTTATACCAGACCTCACATCCCTGTTTTGCCAGTGGTAAAAAGGAGGCCCAAGGTGAGGCATTACCCCAGGCAATTCCCAACCCAGCTGGCAGCATCTCTTTTCCAGAAAGGAGGTAGAATTGCCTTTTGGGGAGCCCTGAAACAAATGTAAAGGGTTCAAACCATCCTTTAAAAAGTAAGGATTGTGACAAAATGCCAGTTTTCACCACGGATCTCTTTGCTGCTGCAGATTTTACGTGCACGGCTGAGTTTTCCAGCACTCGGTAAGAAACAAGGGGGCTGCTAATTAGGGTGAAACCCACTTAGGGCTGCCGCCTTCTCCCCCTTCACCCCCAGTCCTCCTCCTCCGCGGGCTCCGGTTACGCCGCGGGTCCATAAACAGCGTCTGAAATAATTGTGCAGTTGTCACCGCCGGCAGGGGAGGGGGGACTATTTTAAAACGCTCGGCTTAGCCCAAAGGGCCGAGGGGATTGTGGCACGCCCCAGCTGTCCCCGCCGAGCGCGGGCAGGGACTTCAAAGTGCCAGGCAGGATGTGTCAGCGCCAGCCTGTCCTGGCCCACTCGGCCGGGGAAAGGAGCCAGGCTGGCCCGGGACGGGCTAATGGTGTTTTGACATGTTTCAAGAGCAATTGCTGGGACTCGGGAGATGTGGGGAGCAGCTGGAAAAGACCTGGGGGTGATGGAGGGAGAATGGGTAGGAAGAGGGGGGTTGGGAGGGGATGAAGACGTACTGAGATTGTTCATCTCTTTTGACTTCAGAAACTGAGGGGGGGGGAGCAAAGCAGGGAATGCTGCAGAGCCTCTGCTCTGGTGCTGCAAGTCCCAAACGGGGCAAACAGGGACATATGGGCTTCAAACTGAAAGAGAGAAGGTTAGATTGGCCACTAGAAAGAAATCCTTCCCTGTGAGGGTGGGCAGGCCCTGGCACAGGGTGCCCAGAGCAGCTGTGGCTGCCCCTGGATCCCTGGCAGTGCCCAAGGCCAGGCTGGATGGGGCTTGGAGCAGCCTGGGATAGTGGAAGGTGTCCCATGGTACAGGGGGAACTGGATGATCTCTAAGGTCCCTTCTAACCCAAACCATTCATTTTAGGATTATATGAACCCAAAGGGAAACACATCTCATCAAAACATTTCTCCTTGTCCTGTACCACTTCTGACAGTGGCACAGGTGACATCTCTGCTCACTGGGGCAAAGCTCAGAGTCTGGAAGAAGAGAGAAACTCTAACAACTAATAATCTGATGGGATAACCAAGCTTTGACCATGCCTTGACCATCCAGGCAGAGCTTCCCCAGAGCTCCAGGAGAAGAGAGAAAACTTTGGTGCTGCTTCTAATGTAAGAGCTGATGATTAAAATATTATCAGTGCCCAACATGCCATTCCATCTGGTTAGTGAAGAGCTGAGAAAACAAGGATGGTGTTGTCTTTTTGGTCTCTTCTTGTTCTACTGCTCTGCCTTCATGTGAGTGGGACTGTCCTCCCAGGGTCAGCATGGTTACTGAGAGCTGAATCACAGAACCACAGAATGATTTGGATTGGAAGGGGCCTGAGAGATAATGTAATTCCCCTGCCCTGGACAGAGACACCTTCCACTAGACCAGGTTGCTCAAGGCCACATCCAAACTTGGGCACTTCCAGGGATGGAGCATCAGCCTGCTGGAAAGGGGATGCTCAGCTGGGGCAACTCTTCCAGATCTATCACCCAGCTCCCTTTTCCCATCACTTCTCTGCCAGCAAAGCCCATTGCCTGCACACTTCCCACATTCAGCTTTCCAGAGATGGTCAGCAGCAGATCCATCCCAGTGAGCTTCCTATTTACTGTGTGACACCACTGCCTTGGCCATCACGGTGAATTTACCCTCCCAGTCAACCTCCCCAAGAGCCGAACAGCCTAACGTAGAACAGCTCCTCTTCTCCGTGTGCTTCCTGTGCCTGCAAGTGCTCCATGCAGGGGCAGGTGTGCGGGATGCCTTCAGCCTTGCATCCATCAGGAAGAGCTTCCTAAACCATAGCCCATTCTTCAGTGAATGACAGCTATTTCAGATCTCATCTAAAGACCATCAACGTTTTTCCTACATGTCCTGTACACCCAGAATTTCTGGATAAATGTGATGTCCTATCCTAACCATTTGGTTAAATAGGCGGAAATTTAGCAAACTGAAATGGGGCTTTACCTGAAGCCAGGACAAACCACTTAGGAACTTCATGATATCTCAGAGAGGCTGAAGACTCAGATCTCCTGCAATGTGAACTCTGAGGATTCCCAGAGCCAGGCAAGAGCCATCTTTCAGCAGCTGTGATCCATTTATTAGGCGGGTTTGAACACCTCTGACAGGGGGATGAAGGCAGAGGGGGCAGATAAAGGTGGGGAAAAAATTGTGTTAATTACCAGTCCATTTGTATGACGTGAAGCTGCCCCGGTCCGTCAGCTCATCCCCCTGAGCTGTGGTTTGCCAGGTTTTAAACTTTTATTCCGGGATCCCAGCGGGACCCGCTTTTCTCCGCATCACCACAGGGACGGCAGCTGCAGCCGACTGTTCCCGTTAGAAGGGACCGCCGGCGCTCCAGAAACCATTTCGGCAGCATTTGTCGCAACAGCCTCTGCTAATCTCTCTTTCATTTGTAATTATTTTCTCACTCCGGCGCTCCGACACCGGAGCCGCCCTCCCCACCCGCCTCCGTGGCCGCGGGAGCATCGCCGGCCGCGCTCGGGGCCGTCAGGGCGAGTTAAAAAGGGGTGCGGGGGCGGCAGCGGAGACGCTCCTGCGAGCAGGACGGAGGGCTTCAAACGGGCTGGGGCTCCTCCGGAGGCGATTGAAGTGGGCCGAGGGATGGAGCCGACAGCTTTGAGGCAGCCTGAGCCAGCACGGCCAAGAATAATTGAACAAATAGTTCATCTGGTGACCCAACAGCTGTAGGTAACAGGCGATTTCCAAAGGATTAGGAGGAAGCTGTGAAAGGGAGGTCCCACGGGAAGCCTAAAACCCTCATCTTGAATTCAACCAGCCAAGAACACATGCTGGAGCCTTTGACTTACTTTTTAAGCAACTCTTCTTTCACTCCACTTTCTTTTTCTCCAAACTATTCTACAAACCAGGATGTTTAAATTGTTAAAACACTAGGCAGGAAAATGGGGTTCGTGGCAATGAGATGAATTAACAAGTGGTAGTTGATTCCTAGATGGAAACCTCTATTTTATTTTGTTCTAATTCTGGCAGTAGCATTATAATTTTTGCCCAGAATTTCCACTTTGAGTGTTCACAGCAGCCACCAGCAAAGCGAGGAAAGGTTAGAGATGACTTGTCAAGCAAAGCTGAGCCCCGACATGAAGCTATGTTGAGCTTTACCTCGCAGCCACTTCACATTGCAGCCTCCTCTTCCTCTGCCATGGCATAAGCACCCAAAACAAACACTCTACACCCAGCTGTTGCTCCCCCCAGGGTAAGTCAGAGCAGGTTTAATCCCTAACCCATCTGCTTTTGATTGCATGTGAATAGATAGAGTGAGAGATGAAGATAAGGCACGCTGGGAGTGGGTTGCAGCTCAGCTATGGAAACTGCTTCTGTGTCCTGTCCCACGGAGTGCTCCAACCTCAACCTGAAGGATCATGTCTGGGAGAGATCATTCCAACTGTACCTCATGTTACCCTCTCTAAAGAGAGAGTCTGCATTGGCTCTGAACCAAGCCCTCCTAAACCTGTCTGAAGACTGCTGGCTCTGACTTGGACCAAGATTATGGATTTTTCAGGCACAGTTTGCAAGCTCAGCAGCCTTCAGTAGCCAGGTCTCACATGGTTCAGAGGTCAAGTGACACAGAGATGTTACTGTAGAATCAGGGATTGCCCAGGGAAAGCCTCCAGGATGCCTTGTGCCCACCCTCAATCCACCTGCAGACCACCTCAAAACATCTGAATCCGCTACAAACCCATCTCAACCCACCAGCAGACACCCAGATAAGTGAAATCCACTGAGCATCACCAGGGATGAGCTCACACCATGGCCAGACAGACCCAGGATGTGCTGCTGGCTTAACCTCCTTCTCTCTCCCTTTGCTGCAGAGTCAAGACAACCAGTGTTGATTAAACAACTCATTTTCAAACAGCAATGAGATAAATTTCCCAGCCAGAGCCAGGCTCTGGTCACCCACATGGCACGGCAGACCCTCCAAACCCAATGCCAAAATTATATACATGTATTCACCCCAAAACAAACCAGATCTGAGGTTCTCCCCATTTCCCCCCTTTGCCTAAACCACACCATATTTATAACGATGAGGTCACTGCAGGTTCCCTCCAAGCCCTGATCTGCAGGAGACAAGAGGACAGAGCTGTGGGAAGTGCTCAGGGGCATCTCCTCCTCCTTTCCCACCACTCCAGATCCGTCCTCAGACTTCATTTGGACCAAGAGAGGGGGACAAGAGTTAATGACCTAATCACTATTTTTAGAAAACTTGTCCTCTGTTGGGTATGTGCTTGGCAATCCACAGAGCTGCATCACCAGCAAGGAAACCTTTGGAGATTGGCTTTGCTTAACTCCAGTCACTCAGCAAGAAAATAAAGTTTCAAGCCCTCGCCTTGCTGGTACAAAACTATTTTTTACTGCCTTTTCACCAGAGCATTATTCAGGCTAGTTTTAAATTCATAGGCAGTGAGAGCTCCCTGTAAAATTATAGCAATTTCGAATTTATTTTTATTGTAGAGGGAAAAAATATGACAAATTCTGGAGGAGAGATTTGTTGCGGTTTATTAAACCCAGAGCTCTGCAGGCAAAGTTTGGTTTTGGGAGGTTGTAAAACACTGACTGCTGAAAACTGCACAGTTAACCAGAAAAAAAAAAAAAAAAAAAAAAAAAAAAGTTCTGTGCCATATTTTACAAGAATGCACAGCCCCAAATTGTCCATTTTCTTGGTGTTTGGTGAATCTGCAGTTTCTGCTGGCTCTCAGCTTGTCAGTAGAAGGGGTTAATATGGAGGGGCTAAAGACCCTCACAGCCTTGGATGAGTCACCCAGCACTAAACCCATTCTTGTCAACTTCTGTGTTTGGTGGATAGGGGTGATTTCTAGAGAAAGCCAAGTTCAAGGCAGTTCTAGCAGACTTCAGTACATAAACCACAGTTCAAGTGGAAATAGGGGGTAAAACCCCCCCACTTTTAAATTATAGGCTGACAAGAGCTTAATGATAAGTCTCATTTGTTGGATTTTTTTTTTTCCAAGTACCATTCAGTCATTCCACTCACTGGAGAGACCTTAAATTGAATCTCAGCCCTTGAAAATGCATTACTAACTGCTGAGTTGATGTCACTGTCAAAGAATTTTCTCTTGGCTTAAGCTGTCTGCAGAAACACGCCAGTGGCACGTTCAAGATCTTTCCTTATTTGTGGAGTGAAATTCCTTGTGTTTGTTCCTCACTTTTTCCCCTTTCCCCACATTTTTATTGAATTCCTTTCTGAAGGTGGGATGTGTTGCTAGAGCTGAGGGGATTGAAGGAAGCAGTGGTTCCTTGCAAATTTCTGTGGTTGATACAAATGGGAAATGTGTTTATGTGTCATGGAATGGTTTGGGCTGGAAGGGATCATGGGCAGGGACACCTCCCACTGTCCCAGGCTGCTCCAAGCCCCATCCAGCCTGGCCTTGGACACTTCCAGGGATCCAGGGGCAGCCACAGCTGCTCTGGGCACCCTGTGCCAGGGCCTGCCCACCCTCACAGGGAAGGATTTCTTTCTCATAGACAAACTAAACTTACGTTTTTCAGTTTAAAACCATTCCCTCTTGTCCTGCCAATCCAGGCCCTTGTCAAAAGACTAGGCAGATTGAAATAATTTGAAGGCTTCACTTTAAAGCATCCTCAGCATTGCTTGAGCTTCAGTGGAAATGAAGCATCCTCATTACATCATAAGCCCAAATATTAATTTCTTTGTTTCTCACTGTGGATGTTTTCTGTCTGCCCATTCTGGTACCCAGCAGTGTCCCTCTTACCATCCTCTTTCATCTTCTGCCAAAAGGCAGCCAGGACACTACTCACCAGTTTTTCCTTGACCCTTGAGACTCATTATCCACTTCTCTTCTTTACAGTGCCTTCAGATTAGGACTTTTCCACGTTTCCACCCCAGTTATTCCTTTCTGCAGCTGTAATGGCTTTGCTTTTTCCCCCTTTTGCACCAAGTGAGCAAAGAATGGCTTTTTACCATTTGAATGCAGAACCATTTCAATCTTTTGAGCATTGGCTTAATCCAAATACCAGTTTTGTTTAAAAAAAAAAGGATGAAAAAAAATTCAGAAGGTGTTTATCAGGAACTTTATGCCACCAAAATTGACAGAGAGGAAAAATTGCCACAATCCCACAATTTGCCTCCAGGGGATGATGGAAGTAACTAACCCAGTGTGAGGACCAGAACCTTTCTGATTAAAAAAGTTAATTAACTTCAATAAAACGAGAAAAGGAGGTCAAGAAACTTTTGCCCCAGGATATCCCACAAAGCCACAGAATTACCTTTATTACCTCAGTACTTTCAGCTTACTGAGATCTGGAAAACACAAATTCCAGCCAAGCACAAGCAGGGAAGGAGCAGACATGGGTTCCCCTTCCAGCCCCAGAGGTGCCCTGTCTGGGGAGTTTTCACCCTGAGCAGGGATGAAACTGGCTGCCTACCAGGTTTCTTTCAGCTCTTGCAGGAAAGGCAAGCCTGTAGCTGACTCTTATTTTAGTAGCTGCTACCACAGAGGGATTTCACCTGGAGGTACTTGGAAACACCAAGGCCATCGACCATGCTCATCTCCCATCCCCTTGAAGCCATGCTGCCCTGGCTTGGAGAAAACCCTGGAAATCAGCTAAAACTGATGATATTCTGAGATTATTGCATATTTTCAGCCTAGTAGGAGACAGGAGGTTTAGTCACAATACTACCTAGTGTTTTTATAACATCCCTGTCACCCACCCCTGCTTAACTTTTAAAAGGACCCATAAAATCTGCCTTGACTTGGATAATTTTCCCTATCTCCCAAGCCTTATAGGTCACTGTTGTAACGAGGAATCCTTACAACAAGTAAAAGACAGCGATGAACGTTGGAAGGAAATAGGAAGCGATATTTGGTGGATGTTTGTGGCTGTTGATTTCCCTCCAGCCCCACCATGGCTGAGGTCCCATGGCCAACTCCCTCACCATCACGAGACTCCCCCCTTCTTGCCAAGCCCGGGGAGTCCCCCACAACCAATGAGAAGACAGGCACAGGCCAGATGTGACATGGGGACAGGGACAGACCTGTACACTCCAGGGTCCCTCCCCCCAGGACCTCGAGGTACCTCAGCAGGTCATAGCCATTAAACAGGGCCAGCATGGAGGGAACCCCACAGGTGCCAGGGGAGGAGCTCTGAAGAGCAGTCATGCGAAGCCCAGAAAGGTTTCACATCCTGGTGAAATTAGTAAGATTTACCATCACAGCAGTGTGTGAGCACCTGGTTTCTGGCCCTCAATACATATTTGATGTATGACATGGAATATAGGAAATGTGCTGAACCATTTCTATAGTGCCCTGGGCTCTTTTTGTGTTTGCTTCTTCCCTGAAGCCAGATCAATAAAAATGCACAGTAAGAGGGTCTCCATCTACTTTTGGTAACGCAGCTCAAAGCTAGAACTTTGCAAACCCTTTCTTCCCATCCCCAAGGAGGACAAATGCAGCAAGCCAGCATTTTTGCCAACCCTTTCACTCCCATCTTATTTCACAACCCCTCTGTCTCCCTCCTATTATCCTCTCTTCCTGCACGTACAATTGCTGGTGTATTCCCAAACAGATGCACACCTGCAGGAAAAGTTGGCATCTTCTCTTTCCAAGCTGTCATAAAGTCAAATAGTTTACGAGTCTATTGATGACAGATAAATTAATTGCAGAAAGTATGAATGACTTAATATTTTGTGTGCTAATATATTTTTTTCCCCTTCTCTTAAATCCACATCATGTATATCTCAGGCTATTTGGGTTGTGTTCAGATTCCCATGTCTCACCAACTACTTAAGGTGGAAGAAGATAAGCTGTGGCTTTTGAGCTCCTGGATTTGATGTTTTAAGCATGCAACACAACTTTTTTAGAAAGGTTCTTAATGAACTCTGATAAGCCTAGACTAAGAATGAAAGGAGTAGGGACTTATGGGGAAGATTTCTTCTGGGTGTGGAAGCACAGCCAAATCCCATGGTTCTCACCAGGTTGATGCTACCCTGCTTAACCTCAAGGCTTGGGCTCTCTTTGTGGCCAGCAGATGGACAGGGGGTAATTCAAACTGCTCTGATCATCTTTGACATCAGCAGTCTTTTTTTCTATGGCTCTCAGGTTTTGGTTTACCCCCATCCCTGGGGAAGTCCTTGTGGGCCCAGAGAGAACCAAATCATCGATGTGGATGACCTGGATGTGTAAGCCCAGATCTGGCCACAGCTGCCCTGTCATTCCTGCATGTATCAATGACTAACCCATTACTATGCAGATAGAGATCTCTAGTCAATATATTAGATCATTGCCTGATATTGATCCAACAAGCCTCAATTATCTACTTAGATTTAAATGAATTTCAGTGTGTGGATTGAGGACAGTCATCTGTGTGTTTTGTGCAACAGAGTATTGATGAGCAGTCAGAAAACATGACAGCTGAAGAATGAGTAAGATGGTGTTCCTCAGCTGAGAAAAGAGTGGCTGCAGAGGGAGGGCTAACTAAAGCCATTCAAAAATATTTAAGTGAGGTAGTGAAATAACCTCTACTGACTCGCAATAAGCTGAGTAAAGAACAAAGTGAAAATGGAACAAAGGGGTTGAGACTGAACTTTGAGAAACATCTAAGTATAATGAAGAAACAGAAGAGATTCATCACAGAAATATGGAATTTGTACCATTGATGGGTTTTAAGGACAGGAGAGACAAAAATGTCAAACACAGGGCAGGTAGATTAGGTGGTGTTTCAAGGCTGCTCTCCATCTCTGCTTTATAAAGTGGCTAGAAATCATTTGGCCACAAACCAACAATATTGGGACTGAAGTGGATATTTATAGCTAGACATGTTCTCAACTGGTCTGCAGATCTTGCACTGCTAATATCAATGGCAGATATTTTAAGAGCAGCCCTCCCCTTTCCTTTGATCTGTCATTAATGTAGAAAAACACAGCAGGAATGTTGCTGAGAAACAAGAAATTGGATGGTTATGTTGTCTCTGACCCCAAATCTTCACCGGACTTTAGAAGAAGTTCTGAAACTGAACACCCAGTGATGTATTTGGTCTGCAAATGTGATTCTTTACTTGAAGTGAATGATGTCACCCTGCCATTGGGGCCAGAACGAGCAGTCACAAATGAGAATGTTGCTCCTACACACCAGCACAAGATTGTTGACTCTGCAGTGCTAGCCAAAGTGGACTCTGAGATCATCACCAACTCTACTACTGGTGGATTTCCACTGAATTCTGCCACTGATTCCCACAGTCCTTGTCAAACCACTTCACTTCTCCCACTTTCCAGACTGGAGATGCTTTATAAAGCTCAGCACAGCTCCTGGTTAGGGCAGCACTTTACCAACACCATTTGGGCTGAAAGGAATCTCATTGTCTGCATTTGCAACAGATTTTGCTCAGCGTGGTAATGCACCATGAGTGAATCCCACAGTTTTGCTGCAATAACTGTTAACTGGGTCTGGGCTTTTCCAAGGGAATAATTATTTAATGAGAAGGAGCAAGTTCCTCCCCACTTGCTATTTAGCCTTTGGGATGTCAACAGAAGACAAGGCCTAAGTGGCAGAGGCTAAAGCATGAGCCAAGCAAGCACAGCCAGGTGTCTGCCCCGCTTCCAGGAAGGACAATTTGCTCTGGTAGAAATGCACTGACCTTAGGGATGTTCATTTGGGCTTAGGCTGGCACGGTCTGGAAGGAAGTAAATGTCTCTGCCTCTAGAGCCATTCCACCTTAAAGGAAAATAAATAAAGAAAAGCTTTGCAATTGGATGAGAAAAAAGTCAATGGAAGAGCATCTGGAGGACTGTGCTGTAGAAGACACCCTTGCTGTAAAAAGTGACTTTTGATAATTGCTGGAAAAGTGCCGAAGTATATTTTGGGAGAGAGGGGAATGAAAAAAAAATCTATGACCTAATGTTTCTGGAACCCATCCACCAACCTGGGTGCCCTGTGGCTGTTTAAATTTTTTATCTGCCTTTCCAACAGGCATTTCACAATGGGGATTGTTTTGTGTGTACAAGGCAGAGAGTGCACGGCTGCACCCTGTCCAAGGGCCCACTCTGGTCTCTGGCTCGGATGGCTCTGGTTCAGGTGAAGAGTAGATAACACCTCTCCAGCCCCTTCATCATCAACTGTCACAACCTGAAGACCTCATTAGGATGGAGACACGAAGAAGTGCGATAATGAAATAGAGATGTAATTAGAAAGATGCACTGTAGATTTACTGCTGCTACTCTGCTACTATTGTAAAACAGCAATAAAAGGAGAAAAATTCCAAAGGCAAAGTATGAGTAATGAGAGAATGCAGTTATTTATGTGAGCATATGTCATATCTGCTATGTTCTAATATACATATATATCTGGGATGATCCGATGAAGTTTGTGTCTGGATGAAGTTTCCTAGATGTGTTTTCCCATGGGGAATCATGCTGTGATCTCAGCCCCTACTAGCAAATGCTGATGTCTTTGTGCTTCATGCCATGCAGGATCATGATCCGAGTTTCTTGAGGACAAAAAAATGAAGCAATAAGATGTAAGTGGTAAAAGACTGAGTAATTCAGTAATCAAGAGTTCATGTAGCACAAGGTGCTTCTGCCAGTTTCCAGAAAAATCTTCTCTTCAAATGTGCTACCATAGATTAATTCAAAGCTTTTGGCTTAATGTAGGAATTAATATTTTTCCTTGCTGGCTGGAGCAAGAAGCAAGAAGCTGGTGTTGATGCCAATTACATTTGCTTCTGGCTGTAAAACCAGTGACCATATTAACCACTTCCTGCTCGCTGGATTGCAAAGTCATCCATGATCTGGGGACGGTCGATGCACTTAGGGAAAAATAATCTGTACACTTTTGAGTTAAAAACTTTCAGCTTGTCTGACTTGTCCTGGCAAAGAAATACCTATAAACCAATGGCCCACTGGTTATAACCTGCTGGCTCAAACCTGCTTCTCTGTTGTCTGAGTACCCTGTTTGTAGGAGGGGAGTGGTCCAACCCAGGTGTCTGGTACTGTTACTGCTCTTGCCCTCTTTGCTCTGCAAAATGGCATTCATCTCCCTAACACTCCTGCTCCAGGATGAGGGCTGTTCTGGAATTCATCCTGTGGACAGAGGCTCTCCCCTCCTCTGCTCTTGTGAGACTCCACCTGCAGAGCTGCCTCCACCTCTGGCGTCTCAGCATGGAAAGAACATCAACCTGGAGAGGCCATGGAGATGCTCCAGGGCTGGAGCCCCTCTGCTCTGGAGCCAGGCTGGGAGAGCTGGGGGTGCTCACCTGGAGAGGAGAAGGCTCCAGGGAGAGCTCAGAGCCCCTTGCAGGGCCTAAAGGGGCTCCAGGAGAGCTGGAGAGGGACTGGGGACAAGGGATGGAGGGACAGGACACAGGGAATGTCTTCCCACTGCCAGAGGGCAGGGCTGGATGGGATATTGGGAAGGAATTGTTCCCTGGGAGGTTGGGCAGGCCCTGGCACAGGGTGCCCAGAGCAGCTGTGGCTGCCCCTGGATCCCTGGCAGTGCCCAAGGCCAGGCTGGACATTGGGGCTGGGAGCAGCCTGGCACAGTGGGAGGGGTCCCTGCCCATGGCAGGGGTGGAATGTGATGAGCTTTAAGGTCCCTTCCAGCCCAAACCAGTCTGTTTCTGCCACCATATCTGTGCTCTGAAACAGCCTCAGCCCCTCCTGATTCAGCTTTATAGAGATGTCTCAGGCTGAAGCTCTGCTTTAGAGATGAGGCTGATGAGGGTTTGCTGTGCACAAGGGGTGACACAAAACATCTTCAATGCCCAGTGCCTGCAACTGGGCCACTCTGTGATTCCCGTGGGACTGGCACTATCTGGATGAATTTGTGGGTCTCAGGGGTGCTGGGCTTTGGACCTGGTCTCCAGATATCCATGATGGTTTAGCCCGGACATGTGCAGAGACAACTTGGAACATGAATCTTTACCATGTAACCTCCCTGCCCTCCCTGTCTTGCCCTTTCAGCTCAGACTTGAGCTGTGTGAGCCCACATTTTCCATTAGATTTTACAGCCTGTGGGGCTGTTTGTACAAGATTGGCTGGTAGGGATGTGAGCAGATTACAAATCAAAGGGAAGGAATTTGCTCCAGAAAACTCAATGGCAGCGGTGGCCTCCACTGAAATCTCATCAGATGTAATTAAACAAAGCTTCATATTAGGAAAATGCTTGTACTTGCTGGCTCCCCTAGGCTGAACTGGCTCCTGTTTCCCCATCTATTAACTCTTTCGGGCTCAATCCATGCACAGACAACCAGTGAATCCCCCTGGCAAAGCACAGTGAGCTGCTTTCCTCAGCCCAGGCATCACAGCAAGCTCAGTCCTCTGGTCTTCCATATGAAGTGGGAGTGACAGCACCAGCTAATGAAAGACAACAGGAGGCTGAAATAGCACCTTTCGTCCCATTTTTAAGTTCCATGACACTGGTAAAGCACCAGCAGTGATGGCAGTTTCAGCCACCACTTAAAGACAGAGGAGATGGAGATGGCTATGACATCAGAGACACTGCACCACACGCCCAGCTCTCTGCAGCTGATGGAAAGCAGCCCGGACATGAATTATTAGGTGCAAATGTCACATTTTCCACTTAGTTTCTCCCTGCAGTTCCACGTTTTTCCCTGTTAAATGGGGCAGTAGCTCATTGCTACAGCAAGCTGTCCTCCTCCTTCTTGGGACCTGCATCCAGGGGACACTCCAGGGAAAGGCAAAGGCTTCAGGCCAATCATTGCTGTTGGGAGAGGGGCAGGAGAGCTTGGGGATGATTTATGAATGCCACCCCTTGAAGGGGATGCTCAGCATCTGCCCACGGCCGAGAGGAAAAGTAAGCTGGGAGAAAACAACATCTCAAAGCCACCCTACAGAAAACAACTGAGGGCTGTCACTGAGACACCAGAAAGGCTTCCCATTTCCCTCACCAACCTGCAAAATTTAGGTCAAAAAGGATTGAAAGTTAAAGAATACAGAAGATCAAAAGGATGACAGCATTCACAAAGGAAGAGTAAGGACCAGAGATGCTTGGGGAGCAGGCTGACACCAAAGCAGCCCTGGAGCATTGAAAAAAAGTTGACAGGCAGTGAGAACAAGTCCTTTTTCCTCCCAAAATACCTTTTTCTCTAAAAAATTAAATTGATGAGTAAATGTCACTTTCCTGCCAGAGCTCCTCACTGCTGCTGGGTCTGGCACAAGTTGTTGTAGGGCAGGACTGGGGCTAAGAGTGGGAGAATTAAGGAGCAGTGGGCTCCAAATGTGAAGTCCAAATAGGCGCCAGGTTCAAGCAAGTGCTTGTGAGGGAGATTAGTTGTGTGATATGAGCACACTGACCCTGATAACCCCTGGGAGAGGGGTCAGGGCCTGCACTCCCACGGAGCCCACGTGTCCCTGGTTGTGTCCCCACTGAAGGAAAGGAGGCTGTGGGTCAGGTCATGGGGGCATGACCAGCCAAGAGAGCAGAAGCTAGTCCTTAATTCATTGCAGGCTTTTCTGGGACCTCTTAATCATTTCACCTCATCCCCCCTCCATATTTCTGTTACTTTTTGTAAACTGGTGGTGCAAAAGCATTTTCTACCTCAGAACCATTTTGCCCTTCTGTGTGGTCTGGGGCAAACCATGTAACCTCTCTGTGACTCTGTTTACCAGCCGCCACAGCAGTGAGCGCAGCATTTACCTCATCAGGGGTTGAGAGGCTTAATTACTCCCAGACGGATGGATGCTGCATAAGCACAAAGTGTTACAATGACTAAATCTTCCTGGAGGTGCCTCGAATATCTCTGATTAGTTTGTTTATCCCCCAGATTCTGTACCATGGGCATGACAAAGATTACAAGGAGCGTGTTTAAGCAGGGGCACTGTTGCTGTGCCAGATACCTTCAGGTCAGAGGGAAACAGATGATGGAAATCCAATTAATTTTTTACAGCAAGAAAAATAGCTACAGGATTGAGAAACATTAATTATTTATTGAACTGCTGCCTTTGCAGAAAAAAAAAGAGTTTATACATACCTATATCTCTCTACATGTAAAATAATCACTCATTGCACATAACAGGGTAATAACTTCAGTAATCTGAGCTCCTGTTTTGATACTGCTCTTTTTTCAGGGGTCAATTAAAATAATGACAGCAAAAATACTTAGGAGCCTCAGGAAGAAAAAAACCTAGCACAATAATGGCAGGGGGTTGAGTTATGCAGTGTTTAGCCCACGGTGCTTGGTTCTAGTCTGCCTGGTATGAAGTGCTGAACTTCTGTGTGTGCCTAAGTCAGTTCCTGGTAGCCATGGATCTGCCCCAAGATGCAGGTGAGATCCAAATATCAGAGATGGAGAAGAGCCATGGCAACTTAGCAGGTCAGGTTGCAAGGTGGACACTGGCCATGAGTAGTACCTCATTGTCTCAGAGATGGGATGCAAACACTGGATTAAATGGATTTGCTGCAGCCACCTTCCTGCTGGTAATCCTGGAATCCCAGAAGAGTTTGGGTTGGAAGGAACCTTAAAGATTGGTTTTTTTTCAACTCATTGCCATGGGCAGGGACACCTCCCACTGTCCCAGGGTGCTCCAAGCCCCATCCAGCCTGGCCTTGGGCACTGCCAGGGATCCAGGGGCAGCCACAGCTGCTCTGGGCACCCTGTGCCAGGGCCTGCCCAACCTCCCAGGGAACAATTCCTTCCCAAGATCCCATCCAGCCCTGCCCTCTGGCAGTGGGAAGACATTCCCTGTGTCCTGGCCCTCCATCCCTTGTCCCCAGTCCCTCTCCAGCTCTCCTGGAGCCCCTTTAGGCCCTGCAAGGGGCTCTGAGCTCTCCCTGGAGTTTTCTTTGGGCTGAACCTTGGTAATTGAGCATTGCTAAAGCTTAATCACCTGATTTCCTGCCTGGATGTACCTTGAGATGCTGCTGGTGTCTTCTACAGACCTGTGATGAGCACCTCATGCTGTGGTTCACAGGGTGCCCAGAGCAGCTGTGGCTGCCCCTGGATCCCTGGCAGTGCCCAAGGCCAGGTTGGACAGGTCTTGGAGCAGCCTGGGACAGTGGGAGGTGTCCCTGCCCATGGCAGGGGTGGAACTGGATGGGTTTTAAGGTCCCTTCCAACCCAAACCATTCTGGGATTCTGAGTCCTGCCCACATATCTGGGAGAGGATTAGCTGTGCCAAGCAGATCCCCTGGGGATCCTGCTGGTGCCCTTGCCTACTATATCTAGGTGTAATTCACAAAATGCAAACTTAGAGGGACATGAGAAGCAGAACATGTTTTAATCCAGGTCCAAACTGCAGTTTGCCACTTGCACACATGCAGGGGGAGAGGGGAACCTCCAAGCATTTTCCAGGAATGTCCTGAGGAAACTGAGGAGCAGAGCCAAGCCAGGGCCATCACAACAGTGTCTGGGCACAAGACTGAGGTGAGCAGCAATCTCCTACAGATCCCCAGCAAGCACACTCAAGCACCATTCACCTCAGAGGACCCCTCACCCATTA
Organism: Lanius collurio; assembly: GCA_020086605.1. Lineage (NCBI taxonomy): Eukaryota > Metazoa > Chordata > Aves > Passeriformes > Laniidae > Lanius > Lanius collurio. The sequence goes on from JACBWW010000043.1 coordinate 345,429, forward strand.
GGACTTCCCAGGCTATGTGGTAATAACCCTTTTATCCAGGTGCCTGGTTGATTTGGAGGCTTTCCCCACAGGAGCTCTTGTCTGAGCTTCAAAGAGCTGCACTAAGGTCACCTCTTAGTCTAACCAGTGAGTCAACAGGTGGGACTTTGTTGATCCCACCCCATGGGACAAGAGTACATCAACTAGGTTCCACAGCCAGGGCTGACCTGTTCATAGATAAATAATTTATTTGCAGAAAACCTTTTTTTTACCCTAATGCAAGAGAGGAAAAAAAGCGATTTCCTTCTCTGGACACCCACTGGAGCCACTTCAGCAAGTTCAGTGCTTCAAAGAGCTCAGGTGTCTGCAAAGACCTGTTTGCTATGTTTTTAACCCTAAACTCCACTCTGCATCCTCTCTGACATGCCAAGGTCACCATCCTCAGTCCTGCCTGTACACTCCATGCCATGAGCAAGAGGCTTCTCTTACTCTCTTTTACTGCCTAAAAGGACTTAAGCCAATCCTCCTACTGACCCTGATTATTTTTGGACAAAATGAACACAATAATTGGTGCAGTAACATCACTAATTATCGATACAGAACTGCAGTTATTAACAACTAGGTACAATAATTAGGCACTTTCCTCCCTAAGATGTGAAATGGCAAAGAACAAGTGGGTTTGCTCAATCAAGTTGAAGACCATGAGGATGAAAGTTTGATGACTGGAGCAGAGCTAAACACTTTGGCTAACTTGGGAACAAATCTGGCTTCTGAATTTTTGGAAACCAGACCCACATTTTGGTACAGCGTCTCTGACCACAGGAACTTCAGGTTTCCTTCCCCTCCAATCAGGATGTGCAAAAGCCAAGAAAATGTCTCAGAACTCTTAATCTGTTTTAGGGTTTTTTTTGCAGACAGACTGAGATGGTCTGATTTGAGCCTGGTTCAACTTTGGGGAAAGCTGCCAGGAGGTGGAGAAGATAAAACAGGAGGGATTTCTGATGGCTCTTCTCCATGAGTCTTTCCAGCTCTGTCTTCACTTCCCTTGCAGTTATGCAGCAACAGAGGTTTTCCTCTATGGGTTTTTAATGCACTGTCAGGGGGCAAGGCTGTCCTGAGCATGGAAGTCCCTGTGACCATCTGCCTGTCACCTCTGTTACATACAGATTTTGCAGTTTGTAGCACCAGGTTTTCCTACTTAAGACCAATCTGTTTTCCAACGTGCAGGCAGGGAACCCACCTACCCCCAAACCTGCCAACCACACCAAGCTCCCAACATCTTCTGCCAACAGTGTCTGAGCAAAGTCCACCCTGTGGTGTTGTCAGGGTCAACAAAAAAGCCAACAAGGAGTATTTTTATCATCATGAAGTTCTGAGTCATCCCAACAACCAGTGGGGCACTCAAAAGACTCCCACCAGATTTTTCTGGGGGAAAAAGGTAGAGACCAGGACGAGGCTGTGTCCCATTAGAAATAGGAAGTAAATGTCAGTTTATTTCTTCTCCCTATCAAGAAGGATTAATTTCCTAGGATTCTCCTGCTGAGAGAAGCAAGTCAGTCAGAGCAGTCCTGGTCTTGATACAGAGGCATAATCCTGGGGTTTCCAAGGAAACAACAAAAGACTAAAGTTTGATTCATAAAAGCTCTGGAAAGAAGAGGGGGGAGAGGAGATGATGATAGTAGTAGCAGTAATAATAATAATAATAATAATAATAATAATAATAATAATAATAATAAATGCCTCAGAGTGATTTCATAACATTAATAGGTAATGTAGTCAATTATGTAGGCTTATTTTATTTCAGCAAAGTGCAGGTGGTGAGCTACATCTCCTCGCAGGTGCTTTTCCAATTAGCTGTACGTCTTCTAGGTGAATAAATGGCCAAGCGCCAAAGCTCCATGCCACTGGCAACAGACTAATCCAAACTAATCCTGAGGACTCATCTTGCTTCATGTTAAAGCAACTAGAGTCTATTTTATTTATTATCTCTTGAAAGATCTCTCCTCTTCTTGGAAAAACAAGGAGGACTACTTCACAGCAGAGCCCATAAATGCACTTCACTCGGCATTCGGTAAGGACTGGAAGACGATCTCTGCCTGGATTCAGTTGCTTATTACCATTATGTAATAGCAGATGAATATCCTGTTCTGCATTTGCTAAATGTTTTCTTTTAATAATCAACTCATATCCACATAATGGGGCAGCTTATGCAATCAGCTGCCTCATGAGCTCTTCGGGGAGACATCTGTTTTTCAGCATTGTTAATTACCACCACTGGATCATTAACATGTATTTATTTACTTTTGTTATTACAACTGGGCGAGCCCTACTGCTTAGCAAAGGAGCTGGCTGGTAAAACCACCTGGTGTAGGCAAGGTGTGGGCAGGAATTATCCCAGGTAGCCACACACACACGTACACCAACGTCCACCAGGCACTTGGGGCTTGATGGGACGCCTTGCTCCTCCCAAAGCACGGATGGTGACGTGGGTACAGAGCAGATGGGCGGGAGAAACCGGGGACAGCCATCCCTGCTGACGTGGTTGTTCACTTTACATTCAAACCCAGCAGAAACAACTGTGTTCATCCTGTCAGATGGATTTTGTGGAGCATCACTACCAACCTTTTGACTTCTGGAGGTCAGACACTGGGAATTCTCACAATGACAGTTCGGTGCTGAGGGATCAGCAGCTCCTTGATATTTGACCTGAGGAAAGGGCCGAAATTGCACAGTTTTGACCTGATGCAGGGAATTTTACCTCCCACCCACATCTTTGGATATTCTTTGCCAGACCTCTGCTACTTCCTAGCAGCATCTTTGGGGAAAGGAAGGTTTTCTTCCCAGCTTTCCAAAGGAGTGAATTTATCCTATGACTAAGCAAGTTGCTGCCAGAGGGTCTCAGAGGACCTTCAGTCCCTAATTCCCATTAATTTCCTTCAACTGTCAGCCCCTTACACCGTAGACCACTTGCTCAATGTTGAAACTCTCATGATGGAACCACAGTGCTAGGGGTTGGAATTAGATTCTCTTTGAGGTCCCTTCCCACTCAACACAATCTAGGATTCCATGCTGGTCACTAAAACCCCTTAAATCCTCCTTCTCTCAGGGTTTACCCAGGCACCAGCTTGGGGTCACCTGCAAATCCCCAGGGACTCTACCCAACTTTGGACACTCCCAGCAGTTCCATCAGTTCTTGGAGAACCTTTTTAAAAAATCTAACCACCTCCCCAGGTTTTTGCAATGATGACTCCAGGTTGGTGGGGAAGAGGAGGCTGCCAGGATAAGGCTGCCTGACATCATCTGGATGTGGTCCAGGACCATCAGACACCTGTTGAGCCTCCCAGTGTAATTCCACAGCAGCTGCTGCCCTAACCCACAAGTGCACAAGCGGGAACATGAGTTGTTTGGATCACCTGCCTCCAACATTGTTCTCTGAAGTGTTTGAAAAAGGCCTAATGAAAAGTGACTCAGAAATAACTGCCAAGTGCCAGCCTCACCTTTTTATTGTTTCATCAAAATGGGAAAGACAGTGAAGGAGAAGAGTCAATCTTCTCTATAAGAACCACTGTCTCAACTTGCCTGCAACTTGCAGGCTGAGTGAAATGTTGACACAGGGTTGACAGGGCTGCTTGATTTATGAACAGCTCAAAGGAGGGGGAAAGAAAGGGAGAAGAATTAAACATTATAAATCAATGAGTAACATCCATAACCCTGAAGTACTTGTTGTAAACAATACAAAACACCAGCCTAATTTTTATAAGTGTAATTTATGACAAGCAATTCCTTCCAAATGAGAGAATTTTAAAGGAAAAAAACATCACTTGTTAGAATATCATTAATTCAATCAGATGAGAACTAAGCCAGCCATTGTTCCTAATGGTGGAAAATTTCATGGGAGCTAATTGCTCCTCTGTGGTGCCTCTCAGGGTATCTGCATTGATGCCTGTTGGTGCTGGAGGAGAACCAGGCTGGAGGTGAGAGTGATGAGGGCACGGCCAGACCCTCAGCTCTGCCCAGCACTTGGGACAGCCCTGGGTACCACCCTGCCTGGCTGGAAACCTACCCCTAGGTGTGCAGCTGGCTTTATCCCAGCATCTCCCAGCTCACTTTCTCTCCAGGGACTTCTCCAGAGCCTGGAGACGTATGTCCATGTGATGATCCAACCTCTTGGGCAGTGAGGGGATCAGGGTAATACCAGGTCAGCTAACTTCCAGCACAACTTGAGTATTGTGGGAAAGCCAAGGGTGATTAACCTGCTTCCGAATTCAGGAGTGATGCTCATTCTGACAGTTGAGGGGTACTTTGCAGCTGCAGCTGCACTGTGCAGCTCAACAAATCCTGCTGACACGGGAACTAAAACTCCTGTGGCAAGGAGATGACAGAAAGTCAACCCAGATAATCCTGCTGTTACCCCTGCCTGCCTCACTGCTCACCATCAGCCAAATCTTCTACAACTGGTATTTGCCACCTTCAGTGCTCAAAGCTGCAAGATTAAAGCAGCAAACGGTACCATGGAGAAACAAACCCAAAACTATTTTCCATGCTGTGCAAGCACAAAATAAGGAATGGCCTCTTCCCAATCCCAAAGACCTTTCAGTGCAAACAGCAAAGCGAGAGATGGAAAGAAAAAGGATGTTTTCACACAGACTATCATGCCAGGGATGAACCAGTGGTTTGGGAAGTTACTGTCCCAGCTGTGGTTTAAATTAATCTGTTTTAATTTGTGCCACAGCACATTAGGAGAGCACATCACAGCCCTTTGGACAGGGGGTGGTGCAGAGCACCATCATCAAAAAAACGTCCATTTACACTACGGCAGGATTCAAGTGACATGGTTTGCAGAAGTAGGAATCAAACCACAACTGAATTCCTAACCCAGAGCCTTGCTAACAAAAATGTCTTTGTGTTTATTCCCAGCATTTTCATGGCACAGCTCGTCTCTCCAGGCCTGCTGTTTGCCTTCAGGTGACTGACAGATGCCAGAGTGCTTGGGAATGGAAAGTTTTTCATATATAAATACATGGACCTAACAGGGATGTAATGAGACTGTAATTAATTAACACTTGCAGAACACCATGAGAGGTACAATGAAATGCGCTTACAAAATGCAAGGTATTAAGGCAGAAAATGTATTATTGTTGGCACTCTGGGGAGCATTGGTGCAGCTCTTTGAGCTCTATCTTCTCACCTTCCCTGCTGTTTCACAATTGTTATTCCTCCCAAAGGGAAGTGGGGTGCAAAACCTGATGATTTGCTTGCCAGCAAACTGCTCCTTCATTATGGGATGTAATGACAGAGATGTGCAAGGACATGGAGCAGGGAGGGTGGTGCTGGCACAGTGCTGGGTGTGCAGAGCTCAGGTGCGTGGCAGGACCTGGTCTTGACTGTGGGATAAACACACAGCCAGAGCAGGGCTCTTCCACTTTAAAATTAATCCTCAAGAGAGCAAGAAATGCCTTACCAGGGACATTGCTGATCTTTGCCAGAGACATCTTCACTTCCAAATCAGCAACTCATGTTCAAGCAGCAAATTCATTATCAAATTTTAGGGGTTTGGCCCTTCTGTCTCGGATCCCCTGTTTAATACTCACAGCTGCAAGTGATTCACATAAAGGTTGGAGAGCCTCAGTACACGGAATCCCTGAGTGGTCTGGGTTGGAAGAGATCTCAAAGCTCATCCAATCTGACCCACTGCCAGGGGCAGGGACACCTTCCACTAGACCAGGTTTCTCCAAGCCCCATCCAGCCTGGCCTGACATTTCCAGGGGTGGGACAGCCACAGCTTCTCTGTGCCAGGGCCTCACCCTGCCCCCCTAGAGAAGAATTTCTTCCCAATATCTAACTTAGACCCACCCTCTTTTAGAATCTCTCGCCTTTTTTTCACAGTCAGACGTGACAATGGTTTAATACAGGGCAGAAAGCTCTAGAGGTTGGGGATTATCTAAGCTGCTCCCACACATTCAAGAGCAAGTATCAGGACTGAGCTAATCATGACTGAGTATCAAGATTGGGGGGAAAAACCTCTACGGACTGTTCAGCTGCACTGAAACAGAGTCTGTCCTTGTGCAAATCATAGAGGTACATATATAGCAAAGTTAAGATTGAGGATTTCCTACAAACTGGTAAGACTAAATATTTGTTTCACCAGGAATATTTGAAGAGTGGATGAAAGCACTCAGTAGCTGCATGGACACATGCACCTTACACACATACACAAATTCACACATAGATGCATTAACACTGAAGGTGGGGACAACTGTGACCTCTAGAGGGCTTTAGAAAGCAAAATAAATCTGCTTCCACTGTATCTTGAAGGGAAGGAACTGACACAGCAAGTTGCATTATAGACACTTCACAGATTGAGCAATGACATTTGTTTTTCTGGTAAGCTCTTAAATGCTTTGAAGGAGGTGAAACACGATCCATCTAAAGCACGAGCTTAGAGTCATCAACTCTAAAGCCACCCTCTCAATTACGCTTACAAACAGCATTTTCCTCCACAGATTTAGAAGCAGTGTCCATAACCCCTTGGCCATTGCAGCACAGCAATCCCACGCCTGCATGCAGGGTGGGGGATTACTTGGATGAGGGAACTGCACAGAGAGAACTCGAGATGACACCAGAAATGCTGCTGGCAAAAGAGGGAAGACTTTGCCAAAAGAGATGCACTGACCACAGAGCCTGGTCACATCCCCTTGCTGGGTATCAGGGAGCTCCTCTGCCAGCCTGATCACACCCTGCTGGCCCTCACCCCTGCCCCACTGTATTTGAGAGGGATAAAGCAGGAAGGTAAGGAGGAACCCACCCAGACAAACTAAAGCATTCTGTGCTGTCAAAGCCTTTGCCAAGCTGGAAAGCCTTCAGTTCATCTTCCCAGAATTGGTAAGATGGGGCTTGGAGCAACCTGGTCTAAAGGAAGGAGTCCCTGCCCATGGCAAGGGGTTGGAACTGGGTGGTCTTTAAGATCCCTTCCAACCCAAATTGTTCTAGGATTCTATATACTGAGAGGGAGCAGAGGAGCCCAATAGACATGGTCAGAGGACCAGGGAACATGAACTATGCAAAGAAATGAAAGAAACTAATTTCCATTGAGCCTCAATTTCAGATGACGAAGCTGCAAAAAAGCCAACACCACAACGTCGCTGCCAGAAGAAATCTCTCCCAACCATGTCAAATGTTGCATGGGAAACCACAAAACCTAAGAGCTGCAAGAGCTTTGTGGCTGCCACAACTTAAACAATGGATTAGGGTATGTAACACAGCCGATGGCTGCACCTGGCCAGCCTGGGACAGCAAAGCAGCCCCCAAACCCATGTCTGAACTGGCTTCATGGAGCTCTGCGTGGCCAACTACACCTTTTACCCATGAACTAGACCTTTTACCCATAAATTTCTCCTTCTCACACAGGCCTTGTGTCTCACCAACCCAAACAAGCCTGTCTTTGGCAGGCCAGGCCCAGGAGGGAGAGTGCAAGACAGCTTGATTGCCAATATCTAATCATAATTTGTGATCCAGAAAGCTACTTATCTTAGGAATTGCTTAATAATGCACTTAGTGTGAGAAGTATTATCACTGCATATAATTAAATACAGAGAGGTACAGGCAGGGAGATAAGGATCCTGTGCAAACGGACAAGGAGGAAGGTAATTGAGATTTGGGCTTCTGTTCTGCCAGCTCCTCACCTAGACCACTGTGAATTGCTCCAACATGTGTGCCTGGAGAGAGAAGGACTTGGAAAGTGGGAAGGAAGAGGGGGGAAGTCACTCCCTCTTGCCCTATCTGTCCCCACTCCTCTGTTTCCATGAACAATGCCCACACAATTGACAGTGTATTGGTTTGGCACAGCCTGGTTTTAGGTAGCAGAGGGACCACAGAGATGGCTCCAGTGAGGAAGCTGCTGGAACCTTCCACCATGTCCAGCAGAGGCAATCCCTGGTGGCTCTGAAGATAGACGTGACACTGGCCAAAACTGGG
>JACBWW010000043.1:359730-386970 GCA_020086605.1 Lanius collurio
TTCCTTCCTTCCTTCCCTCCTTCCTTCCCTCCTTCCTTCCCTCCTTCCCTCCCTCCTTCCCTCCCTCCCTCCCTCCCTCTCCCTCCCTCTCAAAACTAATCTTTCATGACCCACCGGTACATTTTAGCAGGTGATGGATCTGGGGGCAGATAATTCTGCTTTCTGGCTAATTAATCCAGCATTACAAGAGCAATGAGAGCCTAATGCCCAGTCCTAATCCCCCTGCAATAACATTGCATTCCGCCTTCCGAGGCAGGGCCACTTGTTGGGGTGCAACTGGGGTATTTTGGATCACAGAGGCTGCTGGTTCCTGGTGCCATTCCTGCTGCTCATGCTTTATTAGCCACAATTTGATATGTTACCCACCCCGTACACTTGATCTAAGCCCAAAATATTGTTTTACAACATTAATTTAAGAGCATTGACACTGAATGCTTGGTTCACATGCTCTGATGTGATTTACGGGTTGTGTTTAATTACCTGACAACTGTGATTTACCACATCTACCTGGTAGGTACCATTTGGATTTAAATCAATTAATGTTTGGTGGCTTTAGTGTACCTCGCTGGGGAAGGAGGGAGGGTATCTCACAAACACTAAACTCCAGACATATGAAAAAAAAAAGATATTTCAGGCATCTAAACTGAAAACAAGATAATGTGACCTGGGCAGAGTCCCACAGCAGCTGTTTGTGGAGCATTGCATTATTAAGGATCTTGGTGACTTTTCATGGAAGGTTTAACTAATTAGTTGAGTAGGCCTTCAATAAACGAGACACCAAGTTATGTTTAGCTTTAATTACACAGTAGCCCTGTTCAGTTGCTCAAAGTCAGACATGTGCTTAACTGTTTTGCTGAACTAGGGTCAATGTGAGTATACAACTCCTGTAAGCATCTAGGAAGGTGTGCTGAGGTTCATTAATGAATGCAGATTTGCAACTGGGGAAAAAATATCCAGAAAAATAATGAAGAAAGAAAGCAGTTGGAGTCTTGGCTTAGAAGGGGCTCTGTGAGAGGCACCTCCTGTTGTTGATCCCAGTCACTTTAGCAGGATAACATTCAGATTTGGGAAGAGGGGCAGCTTGCTCTAGCATGTGCCCTGGTGCAGTAAGATTTCCTGTTCAGGAAGAGAAGGTTATTGTAGAGGGCCTGGAAGGATGGAGAATGTTGCCAGGTGTCCTCTTACCAGGTTTGTCCCATCACAGTCCTCCTCCTTGTCCTTCTCCTTCCCCTTTCCCACCTGGTCCCCACCACAGGCTCTATGTTCTCCCACTCACATTCTCTCCTGCTCCTATTTCCACCTCCAGTCCAGCCTTCTCCCTCCAGCATGGCAATTTTAAATGTAGAGCTTTCTCACCCCAAATGCCAACTACTCCTTCCAGTGTAGCCTCCTCCATCTCACACTGCAAATAGCAATTTGCTCCTCCCGATTTTCACCCTCCACTTTCCTTCCCTGGAAGCCCTGGGAGCTTGTCAGGGCAAGTGGGTCACAACCAGTGTCGTAACTTTGTCCTTTCTACACCCAGCTGCAGGGATACCCTGTATCCTTCTTTTACACAGGTGTTGGGTCCTAAATCCATCCAGGACAGAGGGAATGGGTTCCCCTCACCACCGCAGATAAATCTCTTCCTTGTCACTCCTCCACCCACTCTCTCCAAAGGACCCCTGTGCTGAACTAATCCATTCCCCCCTCCAGCCCAAAGTCCCAGAACCCATTCCCAGTCTCCCTTATATTTATTCTCATGTTCCATTCTTTAGACCCAAATCTGTCCTGGATTTTCCTTCCCAGGTGATCTTTCCAGCTCCTCACCTTCCCTTTACTTTCAGCAGCTCTCACTTACCTTTGTGCTGGACTTTTTCCCAATTATTTTCTTCCAGTCCAAGCACACCCCAATTTATATCCCTTGTCCTTCCCAGCTCCCACCCATCCCCAGTTCCTTCTCATTAAAAACCTCCTTAAACACATTTTTGGCAATTGCTGCCCCAGCTCCTCTCTTCCCTCCTCTGCCATTTGCCCTCTTCTTCCTGACACAAAGTATTTCAATCCTATTAAATCAACATTTCCCAAAACAAAGAGGGTCAGTATTCAGGTGGAAAATTCCTTTAAAAAACAATTTTGCTCTCCAGATGAATACGTGTTACCGAATTGTTTCCCAGCTACTCTGCTTATGTAACCTGGAAGCTGTTTTGAACAGTCTTTTAGTTCTGACAGCTCAAGATTTGCTATGAAGTAATATTTTAAAATCAAAATAACTGAGAGGTACAAGAGATTGTTACAGATCACTCAGACAATCTGTTCAGGGAGAAGCAACGTTTATAATTTATATTTTTGTAAGAGGAAAGGCTTTTCCGGGGTTACCTTGTCTTCAACTCTTAAATGAAGCAAACCCACTCCCGTTCCAGTTTGATGGCCTTTAGAGTTAGGATATCTCGCCACTTTAGGAAGTTGAAAATATACACATGGATACACACGTATTGTCTTTCTACCTGGTGTTTCTATGTGAATAAAGGGCTTTGAGCCAAAACAAATCAGATAAAATCTTTCAGGAACTTTTACGATGTCACATACTTGTGCAAATCGACAGCGTGTTTATAGCAACAGGCACCACAACAGAGCTGGGTGCTCAGTCAGAGCAGGCAACCTCCTCCATCTGTTTTGTGCCTGTATTTACATGTGGCACCGGGCGAGACGTCACCTGGCACGGCACAGAGGAGCTCAGAGGCGTGGGGAAATCACTGCTCTTCACTCACCCCCTGCCTTGAGACCCCAAATGGGCCATGGGCACGTCGGCAGGAACAGATGGAGTGGCATGGCTGTCACACAACATGATGGTTTAGGACAACAGGAAACTGCCTCAGGTAGTGCCAGGAGACATTTAGGTAACATATGAGGAAACGTTTCCTCCCCAGAAAGGCTGTCCAGCCCTGGCAGAGCTGCCCAGGGCAGTAGTGGACTCACCATTCTTTGGAGTGATTTAAAGCTGTGTGGATGTGGCACTTGAGGATATCATTTAGTGGTGGGATTGGCAGTGCTGGGGAATGGTTGAGCTTGATGATCCCAGAGATTTTTTCCAATTAAATAATTCCATGATTCTATGCTTTTGGGTCCTTTTGTAGCAAACTGCTGGGCTGCTGCACCAATTCTTCCCTCTCTGTGTGCAGGAGAGTAAACAAGAGTTAATCATGTCACTAAAGGTGCTGTGAACTGTCAAAGACCTGGAAATCCTGGAGCATAAGATCCAGCCCAAGAAGGAAATATTACTATGCATGATGGTGTGTAACGACCTTGGTGAGGAGTTGCCCAAGGCTGGTATGGAGAAATCACCTTTCAGGTTGTGTTAAGTTAAAGGAAAAAAAGACATTTCTTTTAGAATGCAAGTGTTCCTACCAAAATAATTATTCCATAGCAGCTAAACTGATAAATAACCAAAACCAGACAACTTCTGTGATCTGCAAGGATGGACTTTCATGATTTTGGGGGATTCCTCAGCATGTTGTTGGCTGTTTTTCCAGACAGCACCTAAAATGGTGGTTTTCCACCAAGCTGGGCCAGACAGAAACATAAATAACATCTGTGAGGATGAGATGGAAGTGATTAATTTGAATTCTCTTTAATAGAAAATGGGCTGGAAGGATAAAGTCAAAACATTATAGCCATAGACACCTTCCTACCAACAGTGGGAATTTTACTCAATACATTGATTTCTTCAAGGAATAAATTACCTGCTCTAATGTTTCTGTTTGTCAATGGAAATTGCTTTCCAAGAAGCTGAGTAGAGTCTATTTTCTTCTCAAAGGACAAGTCCTTTCCCTTTTGCACATTTCAGTGAGGCAGGAGGTGGAACCTTCGCCAGGGGTAAGTGCTGCCAATGCAGATGTCTATCAACAGGTAAAATGAGTCCCCAGGCAGTGCAGGCTGATGGGAGCTCAGCTCTAAGCTTTAAAATGGGATGGAAAAGTGTCCAGATTGCATGGAGGAGCCTGGGAAAGACAAGCATGATTTATTGCACTAAATCACACAAATAAAGGTGAGTGACTCAGGCATGTTCTTGCCTTCGCAGGGGTCAGCACAGCAGAGAGGCACATCCCTCTTCCCACCTGGTGGAAAACTGCCCTGGGGGATCCTCCCAGGATCCAGTTGCTGATCTGGGGAGCATCACTTTAAGCCTATTTATTTAATTTCATTTCCAGTCCCTTGGGATTCCAGATGAACAATCAAAGGGGTGAAAAGGGAAGCTCCACCTAAGTTTATATTTCACAGGATGAGGCACATTATGAACTGACAGTGGAAGGAGCCTGAGGTGCTGATACAGAGCCCACACGAGCCCTGAGTTTTGATTAATTACCCCAGCAGAATTTTCTTTCTCTCGCCATTGATTTAACTGCCTGCATTGGATGGAGGAGATTCTCCTGGGCAAGAGGAAAGGTGAGAAAGAATCCTCCCCCCCCAGCCTGCAAACTCCTCTCCTACTGAAAAACCCTTTGCAAAAATCATTTTTGAAGGGCTTGCCAAATGGGTTTTAAACAACAATAAGCTGGGGACAGGCTATGGAGATTCAGAAGTGCCATTAAAAGGAGAAATGATTCACTCCACCACGTTTGGGAGCAATGCTCCCAGTGTGGGAGGAGAGGAGAAAGCACCAAGAGCCCACTAGCCAAACCCCACTCTCCTTACTCAGAGGAAATTTTTAAATTGCCACCCACACAAATTCAACCCCCTGTGACTCATTGCCACAGAGAATGAGATCAGCTTTAAAGAAATCAGAACTTGAACACAATAAAGGTTGTCTCCTAAGTTCTTCTCCCATGGATGACACCTTGTCCAGACTTTCCCACCTACTGCAAGACGTAGAAATGTTCTGATTTATTTACTTCTTCACTTTTCCCAGGAAACAAGGCTCTCAGGAGATCCCATGACTTTTAGAGCCAAGGATTGCTGGGTAAACACCTATTCTCAACACACAGCAAAAAGAATCCCAGAGCTGGCAGAGGCCTCGTGTCGTGGGACCACTGCCCACGTGGGAATGAGAGCTCTGGGCTATGATCAGCTTCAACTCGGGATGCTTCACTCATTCCTGGCTCTCCTCCCACTGCTCCATTCCCAGCTCAAACCCAATGGTGGAGGACAGAGAGAGGATTTAACACCTGAACCAACCTCCTACCAGCTGCTGTTGTAGAGCAGGATCAGGCTATGCATCATGGAACTGTCTGGATTTTGGACAAGAAAATAATTCCCAGAGGGATTCTGAAGCTCAGCTTCAACCTTAGAGTCTCTCAACCCCTATGTTGTTGGTTTTGGGTTTTTTTGGTTTTTTTTTTTTTTTGCATTACCCCTTTGGGCTCAGGGTTCTAATTACTTTTCATTCATTTTTTCTTTAATGATTTGGAAATATTTGAGTGACAGATCTTTTATTAAAACATTGTTATCAGAAAGCATCCAGGAGAGGGCAGGGCTAGAGCTCCACTCAGGATTTCCATGCCTCAGGGAAGCTCTTCTTGGCTCTCACCTGGCCTCTGGAGAGCAGAGGTTTGGTCTGCAGGCTTGGGGAAAGAGACAGAAAAACATGGTTGTCCCAAAAGTTTGGTAGGAAAATGAATGTCCAACACACCAGAGAGGGAAGTGGTGAGGCAAAGGAGAGATCTTTCAAGAGCTTCTTCCCATCCCTTCTCTCTGGCAGGAGAGCTGTGATCAAGAAGGACATAGTGTGGGCAGCCAATGCCATATTCACCTTATTCCTTGTCCATGTGGTGACCACCTACACAGCAAAGAGCTGTGTCCCCTCCTCCTGATCCCACACACCAGACACCTGACCAAACCAGGGGGTGGTCATGTCTTGGAGCCTTCTTTTGGAGGATGGCTTTGCAGGAGTCATTTTTCCATGTTTCCTCCTCTCCTCCTGCTTTGTCCATTGAGACCAGGAGTTCTGTGGGACAAGAAACCTGCAATGGTCCCTCACTCCTGATACCAAGTTAGTGCCATCACAGCATCTTCTGACACAGTCACTGCACAGAAAAGTATGTGGAATATATTCCATGGGATGTCAAATCAATGGCTCATGGATCTGACGCAAAATGAGGTTTTACTCATCCATCCCTTTTTACTTCCTTGCCAACTACATAGTTCTTCCATTTTTCTTTAAAGATCATTCCAGTATGAGACTTGAAGAACTGGGGCCAGCACCTGAAATAATTCTGCTTTAAAAGGATTTACCTGAGCTTAATTGGGTTGCTGCATGTCTTCTCCAACCTCTCCTATCTTCCACAGCACATTCTGGCTGCAATTTCCAAGAAACTGGGCAAGAAAAATCCATCCACTGTTTCCAGGTCACCTCACCCAGGGGTTTTGGGATGGTGGGATCAAGTGCCCAACACCAACTGCTCTGTGCCAGAGCACACACTTGACATGGACCCACATTCCTGCCCTCCCTCTCTGGTGTGGTTTCTGCCCAGCTAAGCCAATATAAACACAATGGCTGTGGGAAAAGGCTAAAAACTCCCTAATTTGCTCTCTCTCTTGCCTATTAATGAAGAAATTCCAATTATTTAATGGATTAAATGAGCCTGATAGCCACAAGGAGCCTCTATGAAAAGAGAAGGGACAGCACTTCAGACAGCACTTCAAATACTGGAGGCATTTTGTGGGTCAGGTTTTGGCAGAGGGGCATCACCAGCATCCAGGGTTGGCTGTGCCATCCCCTGCTGCTCTTTTGCTGGAGCAGAAGAAGGTTGAAAAGGGGGAAACTTCTGATTTTTTTGATTCTGCTGCTGTGAGTCTCCCTTTTCCTGAAACTGGGTGCAGAGTCTGGTTGAGGCATAGGGCTAAGCCTCTTTCTTAGAGGCCTCCTATATTTCAGGAGATCAGTTTTTTGGGAAGCCAGTGTGCATCCTCAGTGCTGAAAGATATGAGCAGAAAGAAAATTTCTGCCTGACATGCAGGGACCTCGCTGAAGTCCAGGGTCTGCCAAGCAGCAGCTACATCTCACTTTCTTGCTCTTCAGTGCATGTTCTCAAATTGTTTTTTCCAAAACAAAAACTATCTTTGGGGCTTTTTCCTCCTTTATTTTGCTTGGCTGGGTCACATCTGTTTATTGCTCACTCCTATGTTTATCTCTGCTCCCAAGTATTTGGAGACAGGTTCTGTGAGTGGGGAGTTTGTGACAGGCAGGATGTGGCACTGCCTGCTGAGGCTCCACCTGAGACCCCAGATGGTGGGAAAGATTCAGCCAAACCAGCCAATTTTCTGTGAAGTTCCTTTATTATCATTATTATAATGATAATAATGTATACTATCATTACTCTTAATGTATATTTCTACTAGTATAAATATTACTTTTATTAATACTGTTGTTATCTTGTACTGAAGTACCCACCGTAGGATTTTTTCCCAACAGAAATAATATGCCTAATTTTGAGGGGAACTTGTGGGCTAAGCAAGCAATGGGGCAAAAACCACCTAAAAATTTCAGAGTGGGATGAAGCATTTGGATGGGAAGTAGCCTGGGAGGGAGTTGGGAGTAAGGTGGTACAAAGGTGCTTAGGCTGGAGGATTTGAACTTGAGTGAGAGATGTCAGGGGAGAAAAATAAATAGAGAGGGAGAGAAAATGAATGAGAAGTACTTTTCCTGCACCTTTGTTCACCCATAAAACCAGAGAAGCAGAGTCATGTACACCATGTGTGCCAAGGGAAAGGGGAGGAGAGAAAAACTTATAGCATTGCTGGCTCAGTGAGATTCAGTAAAAAAACAAATGACCTTTTGTGCCGTCTGGAGAGAAACTCTTCCATCATCTTTATGAATTTCCACCTTTGGCAACAGCTAAATAGCCTTGCATATCTACCATCAAGACACTAACAGCCATGCCATAAATCTTAACCCCAAACTATCATTATTTGCTGGAGAAAATGAATGGTTTGCTCTGCACATGAAAAAAAAAGCAAAGCTCCTGAAAGAGGAGACCCTTTCAGGCTGAGCTTCCTCCCTGGGCTCGCTCCTACTTGTTGGTGGGATGAACACTTCTTGCATGCTCAGCTCTTAGAAATATCCATGGAAATGTGCTATTTTCTATCTCTTAAAACTCTTACTATCTTGATATTATCTGTCACTTGAAACAGTGAATCAGGTTTGGAAACACTGGGCGGTCAAGTCTCAGCCACTCATCTGCAAAATGAAGTTAAGGAATAAACATTGGAGATTCTTGGGGTCCCATAAATTACAATAATTGGGGATAAACACATTGATACAGTCAGAAAAAGTGCCCAAAGCTTTTGCCTTCCCCTGCTGCCCCACGGAGGACACAGCCCAGGTAGACATGGGAGCCAGTCCCCAGTCCTGGCTCTGGGGCAGCTGGAATGTGATTTAATTCCTCCTCTCTCATTACCACTTCCTGAGCTGGGTGCCTACGAGCCCTGAGGGACAGCAGGGGATGAGGGGAAACATTAGTTTCTTAACAAATTCTTGTGTCATCTTCTTGACAGCACCTATAAGGGCCGGATGACACTCAGGAATGATGTGGCTTAACCTCAAGGGTTCAAGCAAGGGAGCATTTCCCTTTGCCAAGGAGCAGCAGTAATCTCTGGAGAAGAAATCCATTCCAGCTCTCCCTGCCAGCAGCCACCGAGTGCTTTGCTTTTGGACAAGAAAATAATTCCCAGAGGGATTCTGAAGCTCAGCTTCAACCTTAGAGTCTCTCAACCCCTATGTTGTTGGTTTGGGGGTTTTTTGTTTTTTTTGTTTTTTTTGCATTACCCCTTTGTGGCAGGGACACATCCAGGGCTCCCTTCTCCCTACAGGAGATGTGCCACCTCTGGAGTACCACTGATTTTGGAAGAGTGTCAGGATGGTTGGTCTCGATGAGCTTTTCCAACCTTAATGATTCCCTGATTCTCTATGTGTGGATGAAGGGGATATCACCTTTCCATGGAGGTGATGTGACAGACTGTGGACACTCCCGTAACCTGCTGCAAATGGGAAAGGAAAGGGGTTAAAGCACAGGGAAGGTGAGCTCCAGTGGAGGGACTCCAGAGCACCAGAATTCCAGTGGGGTGCAGGCTGCGCATTCTGGAGGAGTTGGATGCAAAGGCCTTCCCCAGCTCTCCCTTTCCACACTTGCTGCGTGGACATGAATAAAAAGCCACAGTAATATTAGATCCCAGGGATTAAAGGTTTAATAAGACCAAGAAGAAGAAGCCTGGAGAGCATTAATTAATGTTTATATGTGGTTTCTACCTTCTCTTCCCTTTTTTTCCCACCCTTTATCTGCCACAAAAGATAATAGATGAGAACATGTTCTTCTGCCAAGGCCTGGCTTCACCAGTAAGACTCTTTCTCCTCTCTGAAACATTTGTAAGAATTCAATTCCCAGGCTCGTGATTCAGGTGGCTTTCCCAGTGTTTATCTGCAATTACAGCTCCTGCTGTTCCCCAGCACCAGCCCTTCTTGTAGGTTATGTTCTCCATGTGATGATTTCCAGCCCTGTCCCTCAGCCTGGGAAACCCACGGCATTGCTGCCTCCTCTGCTGGAGCACTCACTTCTGCCCCTCGCTCTCCAAAACAGAGATAAAGAACTTCCCACGGATATTGCATCAAGAGCTGCAAATTCCCCCCCTCGGCGGCTCTTCAGGAGCTGCTCTGTGTGACCATGACATTTCTTGGGAACATCTTCATTCCTTGTTCATGGGATGAGCCTCTCACAGGGAGGACAGAAAGTGACACACGTAATCCCCAGCCAGATTCCCCATTGATTTATATCAGCTGAAAATACAACATGACCACATCTCTTGGTTCCTGTACAACCCTGCACTGTGCTGCTCTTGAACATAGGAATTTTAGCTAAGCAAAAACAGGTGAAAAGAATGAGGGGCTGTTCCCTTCTCCTGCCCCAATGGAACGCCTATTACCAACTTAATTTAAAAAAAAACCCAAACAAACCAGAAAATAACAACTCCCCCTAGATATACATTCCCTTTCAGACTTATACTTGGATAAACATTCCTGGTTCCTGAAGAAATTTGAACCACAGAATATTCTGAGTTGGAAGGGGGTCCAGAAGGAGCATCAAATCCAACTCTTAAGCAAATAACCCATACTGGGATTGAACCTGCAGCCTTGGCATTATTAGCACCATGCTCTGACCATCTGGGCTACAGAACTTCATGAACTTGTCAATATTTTAGTTGTACACTCCATGCCTTAGGTTATGGGAATGCTGGAAATGGGGTGTAGCAAGATAATGGAATGATAAATTAATCTGTTTTTTTCTGGAAACATCGATAGAAATGGGGTGAGATACAAATCCCAATAATAACAGATGCTGCCTTCTCTTGCATTTTCCACCATTCCAGTCTGCCCCACCTACAGATGTCTGTCCATTCCCTCTTTTCCTCCTGCTGTTGATTCCAAAATCCTGAAAGAGATGTGCCGTGCTGGGGGCTGAAGATGAGAGGAGTTCTGTGCCATCCGTTCTTCATCCTTGGAGGATTCATATATGGTGACACCATGCCATGGGCCCAAAATGCTCCCTGCCTCTGATTTTGGCAATCCTGCTGCCTCTATTTATAAAGCAAGATTGCCAGGGAGGCACACAGGGAACAAGCGGGATGCCAAGACAGCATTAAGCCTCTCTCATTGCAGCAGTTCCAGGCGATTCTGCAGGAAAGAGGAAACGTGGATCCCCTACCATACACAGCCAGGGGCTTGGGACTGGCAACAGACCCAGCTGAGAGCATCCATCAGCTCCTGGGAGCTATCCCATCCTTTTCCTAAAGAGTCATTGTGATCCCAGCAGTGCCACGCTGGGAGGCAACGTAACACCATGAGGGGGAACCAGTGTGATCCCCTCTTTTCATCTTCCTTAGAATACAAGCACAGAATTAATTTTATCTAAAGGAAGTCTCTTAAGAAGAGAAATTTACCCTGGATATCCCTATTTCCAGTAATGGAAACTCCACCATACCCCAGGCACACTCTCCATGCTCAATTAGCCGCGCTGGTAAAACATTTCCATCATCCCTCTTCTCCATTGGGGAAAATCCAGTAGATTTAAAAATGAGATGCATGCCATTTCAGGTTTTAATGCAAAAAAAAAAGAAAAAAGTATAATGTTCATTAGGAAAAAACCCTTCCTCAAAGACATGATTCTCCAGAGGCGGCAATTGCAGCTCTTTGTGACTGAAGCCTATAGTGGTTTGGTTTGAAATATCGATTACTTACTTATTTTCCTTCTGTGAGATAAGAATTAGGAGAAAGCAAAGCAGGCACAAAACTTAAAAGAATATAAAGAAACTTATTAACAGACCTAAAAGAAAAAAAAACAAAAAACCAACTAAACCTTCAGAACACTTCTCTTCCCCCACCTTTCTCCCTTCTCCCACTGACAAGGTAAAAAAACAACCCTTGAGATTTTTAGTCAGTTTACCACCTCCATAATAATCTCTTTTTCTGTTCACTTAGGGAGCAGGAGTCTCTCTTGCTCATGCTATGGAGACATCTCCACAAGAAACAGTTCTCTCATGGTTTCAATGTCACAGCGAGACAGCCACCTGGGTTGGTTCTCTGCTCGCATGTGAAAGTCCTTTCCCTCCCTTACAGCTTTCCCCATGACTGTTTTCGAGGGATTTGATTATGAGCTAAAGGTGTACTACTTTAAGGATGAGCTCTTCAGAAGCAAAGGTTCTCTTCAGTTATCTCTGTGAGCATCTTCATCTCTAGGAACAGAGGTCTTCTTCTTTTTCCCTGGGAGCAAGGGTCTTCATCACTTTCATCTCTCTCTGTTCTTTTCTAAGGCAGCCTGGATCAGTCCATGGCAGATGGTGGGACTGTGCTTCCACCCCTGGGGCAATCAGTTGCAGGTGTACTGCACGCCCCTCCAGGTGAAGGCAAAACTGTGGCTTGCACTCTGCTGCCAGAGGAATGGAGCAAAAAAATGCATTAGCAAAGTCAATAGTGGCGTACCCCTGCACTGGTTTGGACTCCAGCTCTTACTGGAGCTCAAACATGTCCGGCACAGCAGCGGCCAAGCTTCTCATCAAATCACAGCTACTTCAAGATTTGCTTATCTCAGCACAGGTACTTTTGCTCACAATTACAGTTTGAATGCTCCACCCCCCCATGCTTCCATGAAATTACAACGGGTACTCTGATGTATCATAGTCCATCACCATAGCTTTACAACAGAATTTCAGCTTCTAGGTTTGAAACATCTCCCCTTTCTACTCTCTCAGGGTTTCAGCTCTTCCTTCTTCACTGACTTTGGCGTCTTTATGGTGTTTTCTTCATGTGCCCTTACTCTTCCAAATCCTTTTCACTTGGGAGAGGATTGATGTCTGCAAGCTTCATCTGTTCTGGAGAACTCTAACAGCACTAAAAGGGTTAATCTCACGCAGCCCCGCAGCTGGAATTCGCCTCTCGCTGTTGGTCCCACGACCTTTGCAGGGCAGCGGCCTCGGAGGCGTTTGGGCGGCCCCGGTGAGGGCCGGCCCGGCCTGAGGGGCTGTGCCGGGTGTCCCGCAGCGGCAGCGGCCGAGAGCGGAGCGAGCCGGCCTGAGGGGGCCGTGCCGGGTGTCCCGCAGCNCAGCGGCCGAGAGCGGAGCGAGCCGGCCTGAGGGGGCCGTGCCGGGTGTCCCGCAGCAGCAGCGGCCGAGAGCGGAGCGAGCCGGCCTGAGGGGCCGTGCCGGGTGTCCCGCAGCGGCAGCGGCCGAGAGCGGAGCGAGCCGCCCTCAGGCGGCCCGGCCGGGCGGCCCCGAGCAGGGCCGGGCCCAGCCCTTCAGGCTGCGGGGCCCGGTTACCTGTCCGGAAACCGGGAACCAGCGACAGCTGTCCCGGGCTTTGTTCCTTCTTAAATGTGGATCACAGAGGCGTGTCAGACGTCTTAAGTGGCTTAAAAAGTTGCCAGTATTCAACCTGTTGAATTGCTTCTGTTGTGTCTAGAGGAAACTGTAAGCACCTCTTTCCAAAGAATCAGTTCTGTGGCTGATGGAACCCCTCCTTAACTAAAAACCCAAACTGTGCTAAACCATGACAGATCCCAAAAGCTGATGAACTCCCTGACAATAAGTGCTGTGCTTGGAGGGGACTTGGAGCAGCCCAGCCCTGTGCCAAATGTTCTGTACAGCCTCAGCCATGCCTCCGTTCAAAACCTCTGAGCCTGAGCATGGGGGAATATTTCCAAATGGAATGGCTCTAACAGCAGGTGATTATTACCCCAGTAAGCGACTGCGGTGATTTCTCTGCTCTTTCCCCAAGTTAAAAACAAAGGCTGAACACAACATCACCACTCCCAGCCTGCTCAGTGAGATTACCTATTTTTACTGTGACATCTGTCAATACAATAAAGTACCAAGAGCTCCTGAAAAAAAACTCTGGATAAAAATTGATTTTTATTAATTATAAACCCTAGCAGGTACAGAGATGATGGGTTCAATTCTCCTCTCACCCACTGCCAACACAAGGACACAGTGCCAGGTGAGGGAAGGAGGGCAGGACTGTGACCTGAAGGCACATAATGGGTTGCCCATGGCATGTCCTTGTCCCCATCCTCAGTGAGCAAGAAGCTGATCTGCACAGGAGGGAGGAGGGAGGGTGCACTGAGAGCCTAATGAGGCTGCAGGACTCCCTGCCACACGATGCTTCTGAAACCCAAGAGCCAAAGTGTAATTTCTGTGGATAATGATAGCTAGGGTCGTTACAGCCAGGAGTAAGGAGCCTTTGGAAGGCAGATACAGTGTCACGTACCAGGGTTGAGCCAGCTGCTGGAGGTCAAGAAAAGGAGAAAAGATTGCTCTGCATCTGTCTGAACTGCTCCTCATATTCCTCTTGGCACCCAGTGTGACACAGGCTGGACACACTGGAGTCTGCTGTTGAAACAGCCACTTTTCTAAACTACTCCCTTTTACTCCATGTTCTCCATTTCCACAGAATGGTTTGGGTTGGAAGGGACCTTAAAACTCTCTCATCGAATCCTCTGCCATGGGCAGGGACACCTTCCCCATGACCACTCTGTGCTAGTCTTCAGCTAAAAACAAACTCTAAAACATCTGCTTTTGCTAAAAATGCCCAGTGATCATCATTATCCATGCAAGTCAATGTCTAGTGGCTTCAGCTGTTAACTAGAAACATTTAGGAGATTAAGAAAAGGATCTTAACTCTGTGTACAGTCAGTGGTGTCTCCAGAGAATGATTCCCCTCTGCAGGAGACAGGATAAGTTGTCTCATTCTCCACGCTGCCCACAGATGGAAGGAGATGGTCAGCTCAGACTTAACAGCAAACTTTAAGATTGTCAAAGTCAGATGGGTTGAAGCCCATGCAAAGAAGAAATGTTTCAATCTGCTGTTGTGTAGCATTGCCTAACAGACTATCAAAATGAGAATAAAAAATATGTTTTAATTTAAAAAAATAAAAGTGGACAAAAAGTTGATTTCCTCACCTTTGATTTGTCAGTCCTGAAAGGACTCATTTTTTGCACACCATAAAAGCAACAAAAATTTGACAAAGTAAACCAACTACCAACCAAAACTGGAGGAGAAGCAAAATTGTGTAAATCACTGGCAACTTCCATCAAGAAATGATGACATTAAATCCATTAAATCATGGTGAAATCCACTGGTATTGGCTCATCAGGCTCCAGAACATGACTGACAAGGTGATTTAGAGGTGAGTTACAGCAACACAGCAGTGGCACCTGAGGGACCCAACATGGCCCTGACCCAAACTGGACAGCAAAGCCAATCGAGGCCTCATTGGGGGTGGAGATCCAATCTTGGACATTAAGAGTTGGTAGCTTCAACCCGAACCTTTCCACACTGAAGAACAGCCCCACAGAAGCACCTGGGTGATTTTATTGGCACCCAGCTTTGGGTGCCTTCCCCAGCTCACCCCTAACAGCAAACTCCACTCGGCTGTGGGGTGTCATGATCCAGCTCCAGACCTGAATTCTCCAGCTTGCTTCCATCCTGCACCTGCTGAATTGCAGGTGTTAAAAAGACAGGCTCTTATAATATTTCCCAGTGCAACAAAAGCAAATAAATTTGGGAGAATTTAAAAGAAACTCCAGTCAAAGCCTCTCAAAGGAATTAAAATATGTTTCTTATGAGAAGCTGAACTCATGTCCATACTCTTACTGCTCTCACAGAGGACACCCAGGGATTGCACTCCTGCCACTTTCATCTTTGTTATTTTGAGAACTGTGTTTCATCTCTCTGTGCCTTTAGTTTCCATATCTATAAAATGGGCACTTCCCCTAACTTAGAAGATCTGCATTAACTGAAGTTGCTACAGCATTAAAATCATAGCTATGGAGTTCTTGTTTTCTTGATTTCACCGTGTAAAGAGAGTAAAATCAAAGCAGATTGCTACAAAAAAAGAAGCTTTTGTGTCTCATCTTCCTCTACAGATCGAGTTTCTAAGGTATGTTAAGAAACGAGACCCCATAGGGGTTAGTGGTGTCCATTTAAATCTCTCAAATACCTACACACAAATATTCCAAGTGCAGGAGGATTAACTCCAAATCTGAGTGCATTAGTCAAAAAGCTTCCACGGCACTGTGGAACTGCTGGAGAAAAATACATAAAATTGTCACTTTTGTCAGCTTTACAACACAACTTGATCCCCCCATGTATAATGAGCTGTAAGCCTGGCAATACCCTGGGATTGGGTGAAGAGGAAAATTTCACTTGGGAAAAAAACAGTGGAATTCAAAGGGTCAGAGCATCAGAGACATGAGAGCCAGGAAACCTGAGGCCACCTTGGTCCCTCATTCAACACCCCACAGTCCCCACCGGCTGCGCTCCTGGAGCCCGTCCAGTCCTTCTGCAAACCCATAGGCACACACACACACAAATATATATTTACACACTCCCAAGGAATTAAATACAACTTGGAAAGATTAGGATGTGAAGGACATGATTAAACACATGAAATCACATGTGCAAACAGACAACCTTGCACCATTATTTGAAGGTTATATACATTACAAGGCTAAAAAAAGGGGAGAAAATTCCCTTGCAAGAGGAACATAGAAAATACATCAAGTACAGTCCTGCAGGACTTCCCTGGGCTAGGAGCTTGAAGGAGGGCAGAGATAACCACTTGTAAGAACCATGCACTGACCCATAGAATTAATACCAGGTCCATGGGTGGAACAGGTGACCAAGGGAAAAGTCCAGCTCTGATACAGAATCCCAGAATCCCAGAACGGTTTGCCTTGGAAGGGATTTAAAGCTCATTTCATCCCCCTGCCACGGGCAGGGACACTAGACCAGGTGGCTCCAAGCCCTGTCCAGCCTGGCCTTGGACACTTTCAGGGATGGGGCAGCCACAGCTGCTCTGGGCACCCTGTGCCAGGCCCTCACCCCCCTCACAGGGAGGAATTCCTGTGAATCTACTGGCAGAAGAAAGAACACACCACTCTGCACTTATGGCAGCTCTGGGTCAGAAATATTAAAAGACAGTATGGTTTGTTTTTCAAGATTATGAAGGGACACCTGCTCTCAGGCTCCCATATCCAGGGCTGCATTAGATCTGCAAAACCCTTCTGGCTTTTTATCTAAAAAACTTCCCTGCCTGGAATTGGTTGTCAGTGCCTGCATGACTGGTCACAGCTTATTCATAGCCTTAATTAGCAGGTGTGTGACTGCCTGTTTAGCCACATTTTTAGATCTCTCGGCTCTTGCAAGCTGTCAGAAAAAAAAAGGCATTATTTTAGGAAAAGTAGCACTGCAAAACAGAGTGACATTTGGTTTGACGTGTGAGGATAAATTAAGGATGAGAATACATTAAAGAAAACTCTGAGCACCTTCGTCACATTCCTGTGTTCAAGGAGAAACACAGCTGAGTTTCAGTTGATCTTGGCTTCTTCATTGACCTGGAGCAGTAAATTTTCCCCTCTTTTAGTGTTTAAATACTTTGTCAGTGAATGATCCCATTCATAACTGCTGGCGATGACAGTTCTGCAAAGCTAAATGGCACTTAACTGTGCACCTAATAAATCTGCAACAAAAATAAACAGAGAGGACGAGAGGTAAAAAAAAAAAGATCAACAATGGCAGAGAGCTAAAAGGAAAAAAAAATTTAAAACCCCACTGGCAGGTATGAAAGGATATTGTCATTAAAACTGTTTGAGCACTATTGCTCCCATTTCCCTCCCTATTTGCCTGACCTTTGAATTCTCAGAAGAAAAAGGGCTGGGCTGATGTCTGGGAACTCTGTATTTGGTAAGACAAACTTGCTGTGAAGGGTGCAGATGCATCTCTGTGTGGAAGTATCCCCATCCCCTGGTACCTCCTGGGTTAGACAAAGAGCATCGCCACGCTTGTAGAAAGCAAAATTTGCATTTATGAAATGGCAACCCTGATTCTATATAGGAAAAATGAATGCAAATCCTCAAATTGTTGAAAGCAGGTCTCAGGGAGGGAAATTCAGGCAGAAAATTTGGAACTACGACAATCCTGTAAGAAACAACTTTCATGTCACAAACGAGATGATTTATCACAGAACCCCCGGAGCAAAGGTTTTAATAAGCCAACTTTGCATGGAAAAATTGTCACCTATATTTAAGAACTGGAAAGAAAATTTTATGTAACAGACTATAACATCTTAGGAAAATAAAGCAGAAGAGATACAGGGAAATGGGATAATGTGAAAAGATGTTTGCTGTGGCTAATCTCTTTTCAATAAGGATTTTCTAGATAAGGGAAATGTCATCCACCAGCAATTTGTATGGATTCTCCAATTCTGCAAAGGAAATTAGTATTTTCACTGACAAAAGCAGGGTTTGTATGAGAGGGTCCAGAGGTGGTTGGAGATAAAAGGAATGCGTGTTCAGAGGGAGGCAAGTGGGCTCAAGGAAGTTTATTAACAGAGTTGTTCAGGATTCCAGCAGATTAATTTTATATAAGTCTTTAATTAAAACCCTGGGCAGTAAAAGCAGAGTTGAGCCATCAAAGTTTGCTCCTGACAAAAAGCTGAGTCAGATTGCTGTTACCAAAGGAATTGTACAACCTGCAGGAAAACAGGAGATTCAGGGATGAGATATGGCAGAAGCAAACCATGTGGAAGAAAACCACTGAATTAAATGAGGTCTCTGGCTACCAAAATCAGGTGGCCCACCTTAAAAACCCCACAATTTTAACTCCAAAATGAGCCAGATGAAGTATCTGGGATGGAGGTGGTGCTGCTGTAAGACCTTCACTACAGCAACATGTACAGTTTTCATCACCTGTGTTCAAGAGAGATAAATCCAGCCTGGAACAGAAACAGCAAAAGGATATGAAAGTGATCCTGGGAAGAAGATTATCTCATGGGAAAAGCCTCCAAGAGCCTGACAGGATGAAGATTGCATGGAGATCTGATTCCCAGCTTTTAATACCTGAGGAGAGAAGCAGCAGAGAGGGAGAACTGCTTGTGGCAGGGGACAATGCCAGCAAAAAGAAAAGGCCATGAAATGGGAACACAGAGACTTCAACAGATAATTTAATGGAGGGCTGCCACAGGAATTGGCCTCTGCCCCAGCTTTCCAAGAGGAGTAAAACCTAAAAACCCCTCCATTTGTTTTTATCAGAGAGCAGAAATGTTTAAGAAAGTATGAACAAACACGGAATTGCAACAACCTGTAACCCAAACAACCCTGCTAATCCTGACTTTTATCTCATGCCATGATCCCAGCTTGAGAAGGCACCCCCAGCACGACATGCACAGAGCCTGCACAGGGAAACAGGCAATATTTGTGTTCTGTTGCACAAGCATCCATTTCCTGCTCTGCTGTTACTGTAACTGCAGCGAGTTGAATCAATGTAAGCCTTTAGGAAGAACAAGCAGGAAATGAAACTGATGTAAATACCATCCTCCGAGGAGGGCACCCGGCTCTGGGAAGCACTTAGGGAGCATCAATGGTTTGGAAACACTCCCCTGTTCACCTGCTCCAAATTTATTGTGCACAACTACAGCTCAGTTTCTTTGCTAAGAGCAGATGTTGAAAAAGAGCTAAAATGTAGAAAGCTTTGGGTGTCTGAAAGGAAGAAAAGCATCCTGCCTTTGCAGGCAAGGAGCTGGAGGTGCAGTAACTCCTGATTTTGGGGGATGGCAGAAGTGTGTGACATGCTCTGAGGAGCTCAGCACCTTCAGAGGGAGCATTATCTGCAGCTTCAAAATCAGCATTTCTTACAAAATTTCTCAAATTCAGACTTTGAAACCTTATCTTGTCTCTTGTTCTGGGTCCATGTCCCACACAAGGTGCCTAGAGTGCTGAATAAATCATGAAAATCTCATTCTGCTGCCTCAGGCTCCCAAATTGCTGCTGGAGCAGATGGGCTCCACGCTGTGCCCGAAAGGTCAGCATGCTTGGCCTGATCCAGTCCAGGGCTGGGAGCCAGAGAGCTGAGCATTCCTTGGGAAAGGGTGTAGCGACTGTTCCACAGCTTCTAATCAGTTCCTATCAAGGGGAGGATAAAGTTCAGGGGCTTTTGCTTATCCCAGGATGGTAACGTGGCACAAGGAGAGGGGCAGGGCCCGGGCAAGGGGAACAATGAACCTCAGATTTAGCAGGTAAAGGACTGGCTGATGCTTCAAAAATGAGCTGTTCCCTCTCCAAGCAAGAGCTTGGAACAAATGCCAAGCCATCCTCTGCTCTCTGACATCTTCATCTCACTGCGCAAGACAGTGACTTTTCACTGCAGGAACGGATCTAATTATTACCTCAGGGGTAAATATTCGCTGAGGCACATGGAGAATAAGGCAGGTAACTCCCAGTCTGGTCTTCTAATCGCATTATCAGGGATTATTATCAGCATCATTATCCTGAATAACACAAAATGAAACACAGGGGGAAAATGCCATTGTCTTTCCAGTAATGAAAATCATGGACAGGAGAGGAAATAGTTTCTCTGAGTCATGCTCCCCACCCAAATAATAGAAATATCTCCATGTGGAGGAGCAGGTGACGTTATGGGTTAGCTGCTGTTAATTTTCACCATGAAGCAGCTTCTGTGTGCAAATCCCAGCACAGAAAGCTGCTGTCCCTCCTGAGGTGGCCCAGACTCCAGAGCTTTGTTCTTGTTGAGGTTTGCAGAGAGCTGATGCTGTGCATCCCTTGTTTGGCAGGGATCAATCCTCTGAGACTGAAGGCATGCTTCCCGATCCTCCCACACCAACCCAGGGATGGGCACAGCACAGGAAAAAGAGAGCAACTGTTCTGGATGTGGAAAACAGCCCTGATGTGGCAGCCTGTGGTTTGGGAGCACACTCGGGTGTCTGCTGCTCTGAACTTGGCAGCACTGGTGGATCACAGCTCTGGGAATCCCAGGAAGTGAAATTCCCCAGCTGCTAAAGGACCTCCTGTGGGAGCAATATTGATCAGGAAGTGTCCAAGGTAGGAAGGGTGGGAAGAGAGACAGAACTAAGGGCTATCCAAAGGTCCATAAGAAGAGGGAAATTCCCATCCCTCCTGGCAGGACCTTGGACCCAGGGCACCAAGGTTTGTGCATGCACTGACATGCCAAGGACAGGGATGGATGATGGAGAAGTGTCTTCTCACTGATCTGGTGCCACCATTTCTCAGCAGAATCATGGTGAGCAAGAACTCCCACCCTGTGACCTACTCGTGCATTTATCACTTTTAATCCACCACTTTCAGCTTGTTTACTCCTCATTGAGCTACCAGATCTACAGGAGAATCTGAATTTTCCAGAGGCACCAGGAAAGGACCACAGGGTGCTGTGTGACCTGGCTTTATAAATAACCCCCCTCCCTCAAGTGTTCGCTTGCTAAAAAGTTTTTGAAAGCCACAAAAATCTGTAGGGTTTCTATC
Source organism: Lanius collurio (assembly GCA_020086605.1). Taxonomy (NCBI): domain Eukaryota; kingdom Metazoa; phylum Chordata; class Aves; order Passeriformes; family Laniidae; genus Lanius; species Lanius collurio. The sequence goes on from JACBWW010000043.1 coordinate 380,524, forward strand.
CAGCAGCATCAAAGATGGAGCCCTGCTGTTTTCATGACAGTTTGCTCCTTTTTTTCTCATTACTTTTATAAGAGTAAGCATAAGTAAGAGTACTACTATGACATTGTAATGGTAAGGTGACACTGCTGGAACGGCCACTCAGGGTGGGACAGGAAGGGATGCTGCTGAAAGCTTTCTCACAGTGAGTTCCTTCTAGCATAAATAGCAGCACCTGACTGATTTCAGACAGTTCTCACACCTGCTCACTTAATTCCTTTTCTGTGGCAGCCTCTGTGACACCTTGCTGGGTTTCAGAGTTCCTTGTACTCCTCATCCTCACCAAACTCACCTGAACCCATCGTGATCTGTGAGGATCAGCATCAGAACTGGGTATTGCAGCTAGTGAAGGTTTTGCTTTGGCTTAAGTGAGAGCTGGCCTTGGATGTGGTGAGAAGGGTGAAGTCTGAAGGGTCCAGGAAATTGGAACCTTCTCCACCTGACAAGGCTGACTCCTGCTTGGGAAGGACATTAATGGTCCAGTGGGAAGCACAGAAGGCCTGAAATATTTCACTATTGTTTTCTCTGTGAGAGTTTGGTTCCTTTGCTTTATGCAAATATTAGAAGCATTTGCCCAAGGGGTACCATCACTTCCTCTGCTTTTGTTAGCACTCGGCAGCCTTCACCACCTTCTTCCCTAGGAAGTTTTGGCTCCTGAAATTTCTCCTTGATAAATTTGTTCCTCAGTAATCTCTGGAGGGAAAGTCCCCACTCCCACCTGCGTGCAGGAGGCAGGCTGTGATTTCAGGAACTTCTCCTAGTGAGTAACACTTTCTGTTACTCTCAATTGTCTGACAAACAGGAGCTCCAGTGTTTCCAGCAGTGAAGGGACCTGTCAGAGCAGCCTGCAGGGGGTTCCCTGTCCACTGGCAACTGTCCACACCTTTCCCTTTGGGACAGGATTGTTTTACCCAGGGATCCCAGCAGACCCAGAGGCTTCCTTTTCAGCAGTGACTATAATTCCACTGCACTGGGACACTACGTTCAAGGGGGTTTATAATACAGGAAGGGACTGGAATTAGTGGGGAAAGCCTAGAAACCACAGGGTGTCTGGTTTAAACAAAAACAACAACCAGACTTGATCTATTTCTGCCAGGGAAAAATGTATTTAGATTTTGGGGTTCAAATCCCTACATTGAAAATCATCCTCATGAACTTTAACTCCAGGACTTCAAGGTTGAAGGCTTGTACCCAGTTGTGGATTCCTAGGCACAAGAAAAGGGACAAGTTGGGGTGTATTTTTTAGCCTGTTTTTAGATTGTAATTTAAACCAAATATCACTAATTTAAGAGATTTAAATTGCAGCTACAATGTAATAATGGAAAGCTACTGTGCTACAAAGATTGATGCCCCCAAACCACCTATTCTTCAGTTTACAATAAAACCTGATAAATCCTACCTGGCAATACCAGACCTTGGGAAGAAAGAGGAGTAAGGTTCTTACAGGATATTCATACCCAACACCTAAGATTCTACAGGATCTAGACTTCACCAAACCTCTGCCTTTGTCAAGATTTGGGCCCAAATCCTGTATTGTAGCCTAAGTCTAATCCAAGAACTGTTCTTTACCCGGCTATATTTTAATTTGTACTGCATAAAAGGAAACTTATGAAAAACCTGTCATTCATCATCTTTGCACATATAGATAAACCACAGAAAAATATGTCTTTACAGAACTAGAGCTTCATCTGTCCAAAAAAAAAGACTTTTCACCATGATTATTTTTCTTTCTGGCTTTTATTTACCATGTAGGTTGGTGCAGTTAAGCTCTTCCCCTTTGCTTTTTCTTTTAGCTCCTTCTTCTCTCCTCTTCTTTTTTTAGTCCATTCTTTTGTACTGTCCTTTTCCATTTTGCTGCTGAGGAAAGATGATCGAGAGGGGGAAAACTGAAAACCCACCCAAACACCAAATTTCTTTGTACTGGCCTGAAGTTAAATGAATAAAGACTATTTTTTTTTCCTTATTCATCCTTGCTAGCACCTGGGGGAACCATCCTGCAGGATGAGCTCAGTGCTTTGCAAAATTATCTCAGCAGTGGGTACAATAAAAGGTGGGTCCCAGCCAGAACCCCGGATATGAGCACTTTCCCATCCCTGTAGGGGAGATGGGATTTCGACATCGGGGCTTGTTCCCTTCTGTCAGGACTGGAAGCCAAATACCCCTGAACACCATCAGGGCTCAATCCCAAAGGCTCTTGTCTCTGGTCAGACTTCTGGGATGAGCAACCAGCAGTCCTGGGACAGCAGATCCTGGGAGGCACAACACTCAAGAGGCTTTTGAAGGAATGAAACCATCTGCAGGGCCGGCCCAAAGGCCCCCAGGCAGCCCCTGGCTGTCACTGGGGGTGAGGATGACACTCTTTGTGCAGATTCCCTTAGGAAGCAGCTCCCTGTGGTTCACCTCAGGTGCCAGAAGCCAGGCTTGTGCTGTTCTTCTGGGTGTTAGGAGCACAAGGCAAACACAACTTTCAGCCCACAGCCCCTGTTAAGGACTAAATCCCAACTCAGCCTTCAAACCCAACTCAGCTCAGCCCAAGGGCAGTGGAAGAGTCATTCAGTTCTTGGCATTTCAGTGACCAGACCAAAAATAAGCCCAAAGAAGGAAAAACCTTAAAGCAAGAGGAAAAGGAGCACTTGCCTCCCAAGAGCAGCTGGGATCCCTATGTTTAGTCCTACTAGAATTTGTAATTTTACTCCATTTGCAGACGTAACTTGGAACAGCCAACAAGAATGAAAGGATTTGGCCAACAAGTAATTCCATGATTTCCCCATTTCCTCCCTGCTGTTTTTCCCCCATCCAAACACACGTTCTGAATGTGCTTTCCATGATCCCTCAAGAGATTACCAGTGAAAGTCATTCAGTACAAGCAGCAGCAGAGAGTATTTTGAGAGCTAATTCTGCCCTTAAATAATCACATTGAAAAATAAGGTGCTAAGACTGCTCCTCAGCCAAAAGAGGAACAAAAACATCTTCAGTGTCTTATGGACTCATTAAAAACTAGCCCAGACAGTAAGAGAATTGCATTTTTACCCAGATTGACTCATAAGTGATTAGAATGGGATTAACAAGGGAAAAAAAATTAAAAATCATTGGAACTGTTCCCACTGTAAAGTGGGGCTGAGTCAGAAACAATTATTTCATCTGGGAAGTGGGAAATGTCATTTCATAAAACTTACTTTACCCTTTTTGGAAAATGGCCAGCTTTGCTTTCCTTAGGACTTCGAAACCTCTCATTAAAATGTTTGGAAATTTTGTATTCTCATATTTACCAATTTCATAGGACAGCAAATAAACACCACACACCACTTCCTGTCTCAGGGCAAAAAAGGAATATTTTTTCCTGTTTCTACTTTTCTTTCCCCACTCTGTTATGTAAATCTATCAGAATTCCTCAAGTTGGACAAATCCTCTGGGCACCAAATGCAAAAAAAATCCAGCAAATGCATCTCCATTGTCCATTTTATGAAAAACCTTTTGGTTGAAGAAAATACTGAAGTTTCCAAATGCTGTGCTCCCAGTACATCTCTGATTGCTTGGGTTTAGTTTTTTCAATTAAAAAAGTCCCAGGATGGTTTGGGTTGGAAAGGACCCTAGAGCTCATCCAGTGCCACCCCTTGCCATGGGCAGGGACACCTCCCACTACCCCGGGTTGCTCCAAGCCCCGTCCAGCCTGGTCTGGAAGAGAACAGATTGATTACAAAATATTTCACTTTGACCCAGACAAGTTGAAGCATCTTTGATGCCTTCCCTGACAGTCAGCTTTTTGTTTCTAGAATGATCTGTGCACAAAATTTAATTTCATCAGCTGTTCAGGCTTACAAATCAACTAAGCAGAAACTCTACAAGAGTTTTTTTGCAACCTGATGGTGAAACTCATTATTAGACAAATGATTTCCAGTCAATTGCTCTCTTCACTCTCCCTCAGTACTGCAGCACTTAAGACTTGTAGAAACTTTTTCTGTGCAGATAAGAGTGCTGATGCCACCATCCAAGAACAATAGAGGCTGATTACAGATTTCATAGACCATCTAATCTAATTCCTGTATAAACAGGCCATAGGCATTTTAAAATTAAATGCCATTTCTAGTCCAATAGATACAGTTGAACTACAGCACAATTCTGGAAAGAAGAGGGGAAAAAAACCGCATCCACAGATAAAGAATGTGCAACAACTCTGACATTGTATCATAGCTCCAGAGAAGCAGCAGAATCCTGCCTCGGCACCTTTGCCTCTCACTGGGGCTGTCACGAGCACGTCAGGGCTTTGTGGAAAGAAAAATGTTCAAAGACAACTATATTTTGATGCATTTAATGGCAGAGAAAACACTTTGCAGCTCACAACCTGTGTTTCCAACAACAGGCAAGAGGGAAATGTTTCATCCCATTTCTAGCTCACTGTGGCACAGAAAAAAGGAGCTAAAAGGTAACAGATACCTGGTATTTTCCTAGTTTATTGTAAATGAATGTTGCCCAGTTCTGGTCGATTTAGTTTAGGTTTAGGTGCAAACCTGTGGATGCACTTAAACCACTGACTGCCTTTTCCAAGTTGATTATTGTGTATTGGACACACAGGGAGTGGAGCACATCCCACCCTGGCTTGGCTAAAGCTAGAATTTCACCACAACTGTAATCTCTGTTTCACACACTGTAAATACACATGGACAGTAGCACAGAGAGGATTACCTGGAGAGCATTTCTCTATTAAACCATTTCAAAAATCAGACCTCAGGCAGGACTATACAGATTCATCTCTTCAATGAGTTACCCACATTTTATAACATTAGCACTGTTCTAGGACTGGATGTCCCACAAACATCACCGTAGCTTATATGACTTGTTTATTTTTGCCTTTCTGAAAGCCATTTTCATGTTTTAGAGCACATCTTCAGTCACTGACAGGATGGAGAACAAAGAACAGGAAGGGTGGGATGCATGACAGCTGTGGAAAAGAATCTTGCCAGGCTGGGACACTCATCCATGAAAATAAACTGCACAAATTCTTTAACCATATACCTATTTTAAGTTAACTGATGCAACACTGAGCTAATGCAGAGCTGGAATCAGACACTTCCAAACACCACTGAGCAAGAAACTGAGGGAAAAAGAATCCCTTTTTCCCCACTCAGCACTGCTTGGATAAGCAGTTTCAGATCTGTGTGTGAATCCTTGCCCACCCCAAAAAGGGGGTATTCAGAAATCAACTTCACAGGGCCACAAAGAGGCAAAAATGTGTGTCCAAAACTGGAGGAGGTGACAGAAAATAGTGCCCTTGTTCTGACACATTCACCCAGTGACAAGGTGGCATTTACAACACCTTCACCTCCTTTAGCAAGTGCAACAAATAGTTTACAAAAAGCCTTTTGTGCAGTGATGTTAAGGAAAATATGATGACTTCCATTTTCTGCAGATTTTGTTGAATAGAAAAACCCATTCCAGAAAAGCCCCTGCCTGATGTTCTGAAATGAGATTCTCTGGAAGACAAACAACAGCAACAACTGTTTGATTTATACATTTTATTTTTAATTAAAAAATAAAGGTTATCTTAATACATCTCTTGCAGCCTTTGGGCAAAATGCACCCTTAACAAGCCTCTATGAAACATGATGCACATCTTTTCTTGGCACACATCTTAAACAAATGCCAACTTCCTGCAGCAACCTTGGAAATCCATCATTTCCCCCAAACCCTGAAAACATTTAACAGTTCATTTAAAAAAAATCCCAACAAAAATTAGAAGTGGGCCCAAAGAAAAAGTTCCAGATCCAAGCATCCCAAAGCTTCTGGAGCAGACTTACATCCAAATGCTCATCTCATTCCAAGTTTTGTCCCAGAGCACTGCAAATTCAGACAAGGCACCCAAACAACCCCAGGAGAGGCAATTGGAGCTGACCCAGGTGTGGATCTCCCTTGAGAAGCTTTGATCTTAACTGGCCCAAAGCAAACCTGGGGGTCTGAACCGTTTCCTAAAATGGTTTAAGTTGGGCCCATCCCTAAGAGAATGAAGTGCTGGTTACATGAGGAACTGGTGCTGTCAGAGCTCCCGTTCCTCGGCTGACCCTGAGCTGAGCCCAGGCCAAGCTCTTTGTCCACTGGCACCACACAAGGCAAGGCTAAAGCCAAGGGAACGCCCTGATCCCCCAACACCCCCCACACCAGCCTCCCACTGCCCGGGAGAGTCCTGGGCTTCTCAAGGAGCTGTCCTGGGGTTCCAGGTGTGGTTTTCCCTGGAAACACATCCTGACCCCGGCCCTCTCTGCGGGAAGGCTCAGGCACCACCAGAGGAACAAGCTGGCACCACTCCCACAGGACGTCTTTGTTCCACCTGGCCTGTGATGGCCGAGTCCCAAAGGCACAAAGTGACCAATCTTTAGACTTAGACACAAGGTCTACATATATACATATATATATATA
>JACBWW010000043.1:387343-521319 GCA_020086605.1 Lanius collurio
ACTGGGCCAGCTGGCTTAGGTATATATTTGGTTTTTGGCTTTTCTGGTTTATCTTTTTTTTGCTTTTCTTTTCCTCTCCTTTCTCTTTTAACTTTTAACTTAATGGTGTAGTCTCCTCTGAGGAAGGCTCTGGTAGATGTTCTGCAGACTTCTCTGTCTCCAACGTGACTTCTTCTGGCTTCTCCTCTGTCAGTTTTGGCTCCTCAGAGGCTTGAGATTCCTCCAGCTCCTGACTCTGAGCCTGGCTGTTCATTTTCTCCTCTGCTTCGATCTCCTCTGAGGTGGGAATGGAGTTTTTCTTTGGACGGCCTTTGGGCTTCGTTGGAGCTTCCTGTCCACCCTTCAACACCTGGAGCAAAGAGATGACCTGTCAGGGTTCTGAACTCTGCTGGTCTCAGACATCCTGTTCCTGTGCCTAATTCCCTCTCTCTTCATACCATCTGTGCAGCAACAAGACACTCCAGCCAAGGATCTGTATCCAAGCTAATCCCAAATTTGTTTGAAGTGACAGTAACTTCTGCAGGTGCCACATACATCCAAAGGAACAGCCTAGAACTGCATCTCCTCTCCCAGATTAAAAAACACGGGCACTTCCACTAGATAATGTCACATCATCATGTTCCCACCAGCATTTACTGGGTGGTTGTCCTTTATAAAAAGCATTTTAACTGGAAAAGGACCATGAAGATGAAAATAAGTGAAAGGTGAATGGAAGATATGAGAAGCAAAAATTAATGATATCAGCATTCAATATTGCTCTGTTTCCATAGAGCAACAGAGTCTTTTTTGTCTGTGCACAGAACCAATCCCAGAAGCACTGAGATCACATGAATGCTAAAAATGCAAAAGGAGATATTTTGGTTCTTCCCTCAGTTCTATTCTCATTTCTTTCACCCCTCTGCTTTGTTCTCCTCCTACTGCCTTTGATCCCCTCTAGCCCACACATATGCTGCAGTATGAATACTTTAAAAAAAGACACCATCTCTATGAAAAGTGATCAGGAATAAAACAAATTTTGGTATAAATAGACACAAGTCACTCCACTATGTTCTGCTTCCAAATCTGTTCTTTTCAATCAGTTTTTAAGAGCCTTGGAGAAATGACAAGGACCCACTCACCATTTTCTTCCACTTCATCCTACGGTTCTGGTACCATGTCTTCACCTGGAGCTGAGTCAGCCCCAAGGACTGGGCTAAGTCGAGCCTGGGAGACAAACCAGATAACAAAATAAGTTTATGGAAGCCAAGAGGAGTTCAGGTGCCAGGTCCAGTCCTCCAACCCTTACAACACTGTAAGAGCATTCAGCAGCGTCTCTTTGATCAGTTGTTTTGAGAATAGTCACACAAAGGTGGTAAAACCCATGAATTTAGGATGCAAAGACAGATGCTCCTATGGAGGATGCAGGTGTTTGCAAGCTCTCTATTATCTTTTCTCCTCCTAGAAATGGCAGGGTTTCTCTGCCCTCTTGGAAACACGAACCTGCTGCACTCCCACTGCTGACACTCCATGTTTGTCCATGAATTAGGAGCTACTAGTACAACAGGTACGTGAAAAGCAGACCTCTGGTGTCTGAAACAAACACATAGAAACAGACACCCAGCATCAGCCTGCCTTTGAAAGTGCTACTCTTTGCATCATATTTCTTCTTCACTACCTTCAGAATGGGGATCATGGTACTTGCCCACTTTTCATGGAGTAGTAGTGTGTCTAAATCTATTAATTTCATATACATTCTGCTATTTAGGCAATTTAGGCTTCTAAGTGAATTTAATTTTTGCGTGTTTAGCTGCAGGGTATATGTGGCAGACAGCCCTGATTCACCCTCAACAAATCTCCAACCCATTCAAGTTCATGTGAACCCATTCATTATTTCTGTATTAAAGCCCAGGAGATGAAGCAAATGCGGCTCAGAGTAGCTCCTGATCCTTCCCCACAGGTGACAGCACCGTGCATCTGGCAGCTTTGCAATGGAGTTGCACAAGGGATGGAGCTGGAAATCCTCAGCCACGCTGGGAAAGTGTCCCTCAGAGTCATGCAAGTCCTGCAGGTGGGACAGCTCCAACTCAGAGCCACATCCCACAGTGTTCTGGATTCTCTGTCTTTTTGGCAAATATCTCCTTGACTTTGGATGGGAGAACACATTTGCCAAGGCCAAGGTTTTATTATGAAAACCTTGGTTACAGCTGGGCTCTTCAGATAACCAGATTTGCATTTGTAAACACCCACATACCCCACACCAGCTCTCTGGGCTCACGTTCAAGGATTCATGCTCCTCCCCAGTTCTGGATTCACTCTGGACCTGCAAGCTTGTTAAGTATACCTCACATCTGAAGCCATTGATTTAAGACACCATTACTGTTAAGAGAAGAACATGTCAGAGTCATTACCCTGACGTTCTGCACTCCCTCACCATGGATAAAGCAGGGCCTTCAGGTGCCCTCCCAGGGGTACAATCTCCCATCCAGGCCAAAAGCTGCAGGAGTGAACACAGACCACAGCCCAATGCTTTGCCACCACATTTCCAGCCACGAGCTGACAGAGAGAAGCACGGCTTAGCCAACCCTTTGTGCCTCAGTGCACGTCTGGTAACACCTGGATTACCTGCACCCAGCTGCCATCTCTTGCTACACACTTCAGGGCAACCAGCACTGCCTGGAAACCCAAGGAAACAAACACAGGGGAAGTGGTACACGGGCAGGAATTGCTCATCAGCCTCAATGAAGCCAAGGAACAGTCATATGAGATTATTAATTACCAGCCTTGAGTGCTTCAGCAAAGTGTCAGCCATCTGGTGATGTGAAGCTGTGAGAAGTCAGTGCAGGCACAGCAGGAGCTCTGAAACTCATGAGACAGGCTGGCCATGGCCAGGAAATTTGGTCTTGCTGCAATTTGGTGACAAGCAGTAGGAGCAGAAAATGCCATCTTTAAAATCAATTTAAATATTGGGACCCTGCCCTCTGTGGAATGCAGGGACTGATACCTTTCAAATCTTCTCCAGGTTTACAAACTACCTAGGGAGTGGATGGGTCATTTTTCTGTAATTTAAATTTGCAGAGTAGGATTCAAAGCCTTTAAAAAAGCTAAAAACTCTCTTAGTTTGGTTTGCCCATGCAGTACCAAGTGGTGCCTAAGAACTTGCCTGTGCCTTTCTAAGGCAGCTTTCAACCCCAGGCTCTGCTTTTCAAGCTTATGGACAGGCCACCACCTTCCCACTGAATTGTTACCCAAGGTGCTGGATGAAACCCAGCTCAGGAGCCAGCTGAAGATACCATGGACACACAGCAGCCATGGACACACAACCATCCACCAGCAGATCCCAGGGGAGACAGGCTCTGTCTTTTTTTCAAGTGTGCAGCAGGAATGGGAAAGGCAGAGATCCTTCTGCTCTGAGCAGATCTCTGACCCTGCAGACCTGCTGCCAGGCATGTGCATCATCATCTGGCATGTCCACTGATATGATCTGTTCGTGTCACCTTTGAGCCCAGGAAAAGTAGCCTTGAAACTGCCTCTGGTTACCTGCCCATGGCTGTGACCAATGGCAGAGGCACCTCAGTGGAGCCATAGGCAGCACCCTCCAGCCAGGGCATGTTCAGTGTGGAACAGTTGAGTAGGGCTGGAGCAGCCCCTTTGCTTATCCCTATTCTGGGTGTGAGCAACGGCCCGACCTACCTGTCAGGGGTGGAGAGGTACTTCTGCTTCTGGAACTTCTTCTCCAGGCCCATGAGCTGGATCTCGGTGAAGATGGTCCTACTCCGGCGCGGCTTCTTCGAGCGTGGCGGGGGCTGCTCTGCCTCCGACTCGCTGCTGCCCTGGGCCTCGCTGGGGGACACCTCTGTGCCTGTGACCCTCACGCAGGGCTGGGCTGGCAGCACCCGAGAGCTGCTGGCGGCTGGGAGCAACTGGGGCACCACAGGCGGCTGCCGGGTGATGACGGAGATGAGAGGATACGCCCGAAGAGAAGGGGACCCTGGCAGGGAGGAAGCAGAGGTGGATAAAGGTCAGTCCAGTGCTGATGTGTTTGAGCTGGGGAGAGGAGTGAGACAGGAATAGCTTTCCTGGGTCTGCCGTTCCCTTCTTAAAGGACAACAAAGCAGAATATTGCACTCTTTGGACCTGTTACCTGCTCCCAAATTGCACAGCTTCCCTTGGGCTGGGGAACCCTAACCCTAACCCTGACCCTAACCCTAGGACAGGGAAAGGAAGGACTGCCTTTCCACTCCTTTTTTAGGAGTTATTATAGCATGTACCATTGAAATCATCAGTCTAATTACTGCAAGAGAATAAACTCCAAGCAAAATATGAAATCTATCCCCATTCTGTTCCCAGCTTTGTTTCCTTGGGGAAACTAGGACAGGGTTCCCTTGAGACAGTCACCTCCCCTCTCCTTGCAGGTAACAGACAACAGAGTCCAGTTCACAATTCATCTCATCCCCTAACAGGCCACTGCATCAGAACCAATTTCATCCTCCATTGCCCACACTGATCCTGCTGATCATGCAGGAAGATGAGGATGCACAGATCTCAAGAGTTCTTCACTGACTGAACATGGCATCTTACACCAACCAGTTGATACCAGCCCTAAAAACAAACCAGTTCTGCTCCAATCCTTTCAGGTCAGGGTTGTTCTGAGATGACAAATCCAAATATTCCCAAACACTAGAGGAAGTTCTGATTCACATCAGGCCTTCTGATTTACAGCTATAGCAAATTCCTGCTCAGCCTTAGCCCCAGGAAATCGAATGTTCCTTTAAAGTTTGGGCAGGGGAATTGAGCTATATGCAAGAAATGCAAACTCGCTGTAAGATACACAACCTGCAGTGTCTTGGGCAATTCACTTTCTTGCTCTGTACCTCAGTTTACCTCATTTGCAATATGGAAACAATCCTCCTTACCTACATCACTGGTGGTAAAACATGGATTAAAATTTAATGTACACAAAGTATTTGGAGATCTTTAGATAAATGGTGCTGTGGAAAGGAACATATTACACCAGCAGGCCCGATTGTGAAACCCTTGACATGAATCACCACTAATGAAAATAATGATCTCTAGACCTCAATGAGTGTGTTGGGGTGAGTAACTCTGCACAGTGGAAGAAAGGAGTTGCCAGGCTGGCCTGCTGGCGACCTGTATTCCTCAGCCCTCTCCGCAGGAGATCACAGGAACCAAGTCCTAGGTGAGCTGTGGTGCCCAAGGTACATCAAAGAACTACACAGGTTGTTGATCGTCGCGTCTCTCCTCAACCACAGCAAGTCGTACAAAATCCAGCCACTTACAAAGCAAGCTTGGAAAACTATTGTCAAAACCTTAAATCCCAACAGACTGTAAGGACAGCTGTGACTACAGACTGGGGTTTAGGCAGACTGGGGCTTCAGTCTTGTTTTCTCCTCCACAACTCTGCAACACTAAAAATCAAAATATTGCCATTTAATGTAAAGCTTTCCACTTAAACCACTAAGGAAGCACTTGAGAGACGAGATCAGAATTGCCAAGCCAACCTTTAGCTTGTGTCAAGCTTTATCTACCTTTTCTTTCTGTGGATTTTTTCCAGCTGAAGACTATGCTGATCTACAGCACCACCGAGTAACCTGGTGGAAATTCTGCCTTGATTTACAACTTCAGTGCCTGTTCAAAGATCATAAATTAGGACAGAGTGTGCTGTCCTTTGCTTTACACACTAAATCTGTGCTGGTAGTTATGCAGCCTCTGACACCACCCAGCTACACAGAAGGTAAATCAGATGCTGCTCCCGTAGCCTAAGTCGTCCTTGTCAACCCACCACTGTTAATTTCTGACACTGGGATAACAAAAACTTGCTGACCTACCCACAGAACAGATGATTTCTCCTCTTTCAGCCAAATTTGTCCAAAAATCATCCTCTCTTGCCTCCTCGAAGGGTCCCTCCATTTCCAGAGTCCTATGCAGGAACATTGAGGCCACCTCCACCATCAGAGGTGTTCCTGGGTGAGCCATGAGTTCATGTGTTGATGTCTTCATTTGCAGCAGTCCTGGGACTCAGCCCCTGTACACAACTGCTCTTGGTCACTCAGGCTCTAAGAGGCTTCTTGAATCCCAGTTCCACCCTGTTCTGGATAAGGAGACTGAAAACTGAACCCATTCTCACTCCATAAGCTTACTCCAGAAAGGAGAGGGTCCCGTCTTATTCCACCCCCTTATCCCGCAGCTATGGGGTCCTGGTTCAAACCTGCCCATCACAGAGTTCCTGCTCCTCTACAGGTTCATCCTCCAATTTATCCCATAGCCCATTCCTGCCCTCGCTCATGGGTAGCTTTTGGCACCAGATCACTGGTTAGTCAATACTTTTGTACCTCCATATATTTCCAGCAGGGCTCTCCATAAAGCACAAAATTACTCGTGAATAATAAATCACCAGAGCTCAGAAACCCCTGCAAGGCTCCAGGTGACTGAAACCTCTGGATGAAAGGATTTTTACAAGGAACTCCCTTCAAGGGAGGTCAGCGAAGTTATTTGATATCAGAGCAATCAGGGATATTTGCTTTCCTGTATGGCATGGCAGGAGCACATGGGACTGTTTCAAGGGAGGGGAGGATGGTTACAATCGCCCCAGAGCTTAAGATCTGCCTTCATCAAACAGAGAAAAGTCTCTTCAGGCTATTTTTCTAATAGTCAGGTAAGATCAGAATTACAGGAACTGCTTTCCCAGCAGCAAGGCTTTGGCAGGGTACAACAGTGGTTATTAGAGAAGCAGATGACACCAGAGTTGTTTGGGTTTGTGTTTTCAAGTGCTGAGCACCTGAATGAGGGGGTACATTTTCCAAAATGTTCAGCAGCCAGCAGCTGTGCCCTGGCCACAGTCAGAAAAGCTCAGCACATGCTTATTTTTGGTGCTCACGTCAGGACACAAATTTATTTATGGCCCTTCTGAAACCCTGGTGCTGCTTCTGCACAAGTTGTGGTTCACAACTGCCAAGCTGATTTGAGTTCCAGGTGCTGAACAGATTTGTGAGGCTGTTGACACTAAGGGTCATGTATTTGTTTATCATTTGTGCTTGTAAGAGTAACCTTTGCTTATCGTTTGATACCAAGAGTTGTGACAGTGCTTTCAGAAACCATCGTAAGTAATGAAAGCATCACAATCAGCCCAGCTTATACAAGACTGCTCAGCTTTGTGTGCTCGGCTTGGTGAGGACACAGAATGGTTGTGGCATGGAGTAAGGAGTAAGGATGGCACTCAGAAAAGGCATGGGGTTCAAGGCTACAGATATTTTTGGGGGAAAGCTACAGCTCAGAAAGGGGGCAGTGCTTTAGCAGCCCCTTGTACACAGAGCAAACCAGAAATAAGTGGCCTCTACATTGCAGAAGTCAGCTTTCAGATCCCAGAGAAAAAAGCACAAGTTCAGTGTCCTGCTCCAGATCTCGTTATCCCAAAGTTCAAAGCAGCTGCAGCTGAGGCAGTCCACTGTCTCTAGGTACACTGCTAACATGATTCCCCTTAAACCATCCGTACAGCTCTCACCCTGATAAAGCCTTGTCTTCCAAACACCACGGAATCTGAGGCAAGATCTAAACTTCACATCCCCCAGAGTTCAAAGGTACTTCTAGACTGACAGCGTATTGTAAGAATGGAATAATTTCCTAATCTTCAACAAATTAAATGTTGGCAAGCAGCTCTTGTCTGCTCAGCACTGTTGTGACATGCTCTGTCTCCCAATTTGGGATGAATGGGAGTGAAGAGCTCTTTCTTTTCCATCCCTGCCTTTCACAATGGTTCCACTGAATGCATTCTCACCTGTGCTGATGTGTGAGCACCTTTCTGACCCACTGCTCTTTTGCATATGAAAACCCAAAAGCTGCCCAAATAAACCAGAAAATGAGAAATTTGCTACCCTAGAAACACACCTAAAGCATTTTACTATTTCCATCTAAAACAGTCAAGAGGCCCCACACTCCAGTGGTGAAATCACCAGTGGTTTATGACTCAGGAGATCTCACTGCTGTTCACAGGGACAGTGGTCTCTTACTATGTGGTTTTCTACAGAAAAGTCCCAGTTCTATCTACTAGAATAAGCTTAACCACCTCAAAGCTAGGATAGTCTCGCCCTCACTCTGCTGCTGAATACTTCTCAAATACTTGAGAAACATAAGTATGATTCCATATTTCATACCATGCACAACTGAAGGAGAGCTGCCTAAACAACAGAATTTTTCCTGTAGTTCTTTTCTAAGGATTTGAATAATCTCAGTTTCAAGCAGCAAGAAAGCTCTTATTTCTGTCCACCCCAGAAAGCAAACACCTGGCCACTCCTGCTAAAACTAACCAAGGGCTAAAAATAAAAAACCCCATTGGATCTGCAGAGCATTTTCTATAATCTGAAAACATTTTGCTTTGCTATTTAAATCTGCGTTGGCAGCCGCTGTACAGTGAAGAACAGATCTGCAGCAAGCACTGCCCACTGCACCTTGGCATGAATTGGCTTCCTCAAGCCACTCCGGTGTGGGAGAAGCCTGGCCCCCCGTGTGGCGAGCACAGCGAGGCTGCAGGGCCGTGACCTCCCAAAGTGTCCTCAGCCGAGGGGAAGCGGCTTCGGGGCTGCGGCCCCACCGAGGCCCAGACAGAGCCGGGGTGCTGCAGCTGCCCACCCACACCCCCACTGGGCAGCCATCAGTGCAACAGAAATGAGAAGGGTCTCTTGTGGGGGCTTCCACCTACGAGGGTTTGTTCCACACGTGGATCATCCCCGGACAAACAACAAAAGACAAAATGGAGACCAGGGGTACAATTTTTACATTGGGGCTCATGGAGAAACCAGAACCAATGGGCCGAGGGCCAGGAGGTGGGTAAGGGATGGACAAGGGGGCAACAACCAACGGGGAAGAGAGAGGGGCAGGCAGGAGAACAGAAACCAATGGGAGAACCAGGAGAAGGGAACTTTCTAGATGGGGACCAGATAAGGTGCAAAGGGGCGGAGGCCAACGGGAACGGCATACATGAATCTATTCATATGTGGGAAGGCTCCTTGGGCAAGGGGCAGGTTCAAGACCTAGGGACAGCCCCACCAGGAGAAGTGTTTTGTCCTGGCAACAGCTGACCCACTGGTCTTGATCTGTGCAATCTCACACACTGCAACACTCCTGTTTCATAATTTTATGTCAAATATTTCTGCTACAAATGTATCGTGATTTGTTGCATCCAAAGATTTTCTTCTCATTTGTTTTCCTTTTCATCAGCAAGACCAAGAAGATGTTACATCAAGAAGACCAGCCTGAAGCCATCTCCACTCATCTGCTGGGACAATTCTAAGAAACTTATTTTAAACTTCTTCTGACAACAATGCAAGACACAGTGGATACACCACCACTGCACCAGATCACCTTGCAGAAGTTGTAAGTAAAAAGAAATACTTCTAACTAATCTTTTTCCCCTTTTTACCTCCTCCCTGGCTTAATTTCAACCCTAGAATAGAAGGAGGAGAAAAGGGAAAGCACTAATTAGTTGCACGGTTTGACTGCCGGCAATGGAAGAACAGTTTTCCTCCCAGGGAAATTCAGTTCCCAAATGTTTTGGAAGGCAAGAAAGAAAGAGGAAGGAAAGATTTATGGATCAGCTCCTCTTGGCAGGACAGCCCTGCTCGGAGGCAGAATGAAATCTCACTCAGAATGGGCTGCAGTGAAAGGTAAATAATGAAAGAAAATGAATTTATGACTCAGGAAGGTCTATAAATCTCTCATCTCCCGAGTGTCAAAACAAAGGGAACCAAGAAGGAGTTGAGTTCATTTAGGAAAGAACTGTATTTTGCTGAAGGAGCAGGCAGTCTACTGAAAGGAATAAGCAAACCCTGAGTGGAGCAAGGAAAATAAAAGAAGCACAGAAACGTTGAGAATTAGTTGAATCACACACAGTATGTTTAAGTGGGGAGGGCATTACTTTGACTTTTTCCACTACAGATCCCAAAAAGCAGAGATTTTCCAACCATACCAATCCCATGGATCTCAGCTGGACTTTGCCACCACATCCAGAGCTGAGCAGGGACCTGGTACAAACCAGGAGAACTCATTGTGGCCCAGGAGCCAAGTGCTTAAAGACAACATCCAGGTACTCAGTGTGTTCTGCAGGACACAGGACATCCCCTCAGTCACAGAGGGCTACTTTGCCTTATGGTTGCCAGAGCTGCCAAAAGCTGACCAGAGACAAAACCTGACCCTTGTGCAGGGGCTTTGTTCCTCTGCTGAGCTTCCTCAGGCAGCACGTGGACCTGCAGCACCCCTCTTGTCCATTGGAAACCCCACTGAGTGCAGGAAAGCAATTCTTGCACTCAGGTTAGACCTTACCCCATCTATTTATGGTGACATTGGATTTAAACTTTCTCTGCTCCATTTGTACCAGGATTAGGCACTGAGAAGTTCCCCGGACATGGGAGACTCTTCCTTATTAACTGTTGGAAGATATAAGAAGGCATCGGATTCTTCCCCAGACCAGTGCTGTGCTTCACCAAGCAGCCTGAGATGGACAGAAAGGCAAGAGGAAAGGGAAGAACAGCAACAGGCTGTGCATGTATCAGAAAAATTCATATCCTATCAGGAACAAGTGCTTAGGAGAGGGTTGAGGGGAATTTCTACATGGCCCAGACAACCTTGATCCAGCCCTTTCCGAGATGCCTGGCCCACTGGAGCACTGTCGTGAACACTTGAATCCCAAGTTTAATAAATGCCCTGGGTGATGTTTCTGCCACGCAGCATGGTGGGAACAGATCCCTCCACTATCTCCAGAATGGGAAGAGCCATGCCAGGGGATGACTGCTCCTGAGCCAATTATGGCCTGGGAAGAGGTGGGTTAATAGGGTTGTGATCACTGTGCTGACAGCTTGGCACTTCCCAACCGTGAGTTCACCTACGAGCATGGAGCAGCGCTGGGGACACACTGGCACAGAGCTGGAAGTCCAGCCACAGCAACAAAGCCTCCCAAAGCTGTCTCTGAGCAAGGCAATGGAGCCTAGAGGTAGTGGTAATTAGGTAATTCCACCTAAGTGTGGAATTAGGTGTTTCTAGCACCCCTCTCAAAGCTTGGCCAGAGAGGTGGAGACAGGTAATTTGTCAGAAACCCTTTGTATCAACTAGTTCAGGCATTGATTCTCTTCTTGTCCTTTCCAGTCTTTCTGTAAGACAACCCCCAGATACCCTTTAACATTTCCTATACCTCTTTTAGCATTGGAAGAGCTGGAAAACCTGCAGATAATCCTCTGAGCCTTTACAAGTGCCATAGCTCAGCTCTATAAGCAGATTTTTCTGTTACTGTTGCATATGAAATTGGAATCCTGGAACTGGGAAATGCTCTTTGTTGCCATTCTTCTTCTCTAGCACCTCAAAGCTCAGTGACAGTTAGCCCTGTTTTGGGAGAGGAGAATTGTCTTTGGTTTGGTTTCTTTTTCTGCTTGCTCTCTTTCTTTGGATACGTGTGGAAATCAATTGTATCCGAAGTTGTAAAGTCTCTGCATAAGAGTAGAAGTGAAGGGCACTTCTGGCACATTTTGAAAGCTTCCAGAAATAGTCTCAAGACTCAGCCCAAATGCACAGAGACAAAATTTCCATAGGAATTGTGTCACGGACGCTACAGGAAAGCAGAGCAATCAACCCTGAAATCTTAAGTGCAGAGCTGGAACACAAACAGACACTGCTGTTACTCCAAAATAGCACCGGGGAGGTTCCTTGGAGCAAATTTAACTGCTCCCAAACCAAAGACTGCATATACATTCTTTTGCCACTTCAGTGAACTCTGTTAATCTGACAAGGACCATGAGTCTCACAAACATTAAATGCAACTCAGCAACACAATAAAAAAGTGTAGCAACTGGTTTCTGTTCATTGTGAAAAAATCCAGACCTAACTGATGTCTGTGACAAAACGCCCATCAGTGGAGCTCCAGTGGAGCCAGGATTTCACCTGCATGTGCTCACAGAAAGAAAACAGAAAACAAAACAAAAAAAAGGGAATTTAGTGCAGCTAATTTTATCACAGCCAAAATGCACCTTTTTTTAGGCATTCTGACTGAAGGCCAGTTCTTCAGGAGTCTGTCTATACCTCTGTATGAGCCAAGTGGGAGTGGGCAAAAAAATTGGCATCTGATCAAATGGCAATTTTTGACCTCACATTTTGAGGTGGGAAAAAATTTGGGCTCATACAGGAGTCATGTTTAACCTTCTCTAAGAGAACATCTTTTCTCTTCAATCACTTTTTTGGGGGGAGCAGGTTTTTAGCTAAATCTGTTGCAAACAAAAACACTGATGTTGCTAGAGGTGGACTTAAAAGATGCTCTCCTGCAAAGCATCTCCCACTCTGCAAATCCCAGTACAACTCCCCAGAGGTGACTGGCACTGGACACACCTCCAGCTTCCATTCCCTGTGGTCTGGGACACTTGGAGCTGTGGCTGAGTTCAGCTCAATTTCAAAGCCATGGGAGATATTTCCTCAGCTCTTGGAGCTGTAGGATCCAGGTTTTCCTTTTCAAGCCTGTCCCCATTAGCAGTTTCTGTTTAACTTCTCCATAGTAACAGCAATTAGTAAGTTTGAATGATGCAAGGCATGCATGCTACAGGTCTCCACAAAAACCAACAGAAAAATAATTAATTCTTACCTATTAAGGATAGTTGATATTCCTACTGTGCTGTTTTGTATGTTTAAGTAAGTAATTGGCCTTTAACAGCTAAAAAGCCTGAGAGCCTCCCTGAACAAGACTTGTCTCACTCCCTGCTGCCACAGGAACACCCTGCCTTGGACAGAGCTGGATGTGGGGCAATTATCCATCCTAAAAACACAATCCAAAACTCACCTAGAACATCAGTGTCTCCAGGGATGGCAGATCCCTGAAGGATGGCACCAGGGATCTTCTGGCAGGGCTGCAATCACCATGCTGACTGGCTTTGTTCAGCAGGGGAGGAGGCAGTAATGCACCTTGAACCTGGAGTGGAAAGGCCTGGCTGTGCTGTCCTGGGGTGATCACTGGGATATCCTGGGATAACAATGCCCAGCTGCCGAGTTTATTCCCAGTTGCTGGAAAGACACGAGCCAGCACCACCTGGTGCCATAGGCTGCTGTCCCTGCACCCAGCAGCCTTTCTTACAGGCTGTCAGTGAAGCAGAGGAGTGTGCCAGGACCTTGTCAGATCCTCAGTGAAGAGGAAAATTTATATATAAAGAAGATTTATTTTGTTTTAAAGAAGCATTTAGAGAATCTATTTGGCCAGCACTCAAGAAATTTGTTGTGGCAAATGTAATGGCACTGTGGCTTCATCAGCAGAAAATTAATCAGAACAGACACCACTTCTGTACTTTGAATTATTCTGCTTCACGTACTCAAATGACAACCTGCCTTTTTGATGGGAGCTCACCTTGACTCAAACCCACCCCCTCCAGCCAAACTGAGCATGACTCAGAGAGGTCCTGCTCCTTGTCAATGGCTACACAAAAGGGCCTCTGTCAGGGACTCCTCGTCTTTAGCTGATGATTCTTTTAAATCCTACTCAGTGGGAAAGGAGGTGCTCTGAACACAAGCATATCTGACCTAATATTTATTGGATACATGGACTCAAGGCCATCGTGCTGCAAACAGCTCCCCAGGGAAGGCAGATTCGGAAGGGAACTTCCATTCCAGACCTTTATTGCTTGGTCTCAGAGGGAATTCTAAGTCCAGACCACATAAATCCCAGGGAAATAAACACCAACACATCTCCATAAACAACAGCACACCGGCAGTGCGGGGAAGTTCCCGGGGTACAATCCACCAGCTCCCTGCCCAGGTCTGTACCAAGGGACACTTTGGCTCCACTAAGCCAACTTCAGCTTGAAACTCTTTCTTTTGAATGGAGTTAAATACTTCAGCCAAGAGTTCCCTCCACCACTGAGGAGAAGGCTCAGCACTAGAGCTCATCACCCACTGCACCCAGACTGCACAAGTGGAGCAGCCAAAGGATGAGAGAATGGAACAGCTCTAAGGAGTGGATTTACAGGGAGTTTCTGGTCTTGGCTATTGGGGATGGAGCAGGAGGAACACGGCACCGAGATGCCAAAACTCTCAGGGTGTCTCTGCTTAAGTTGCAACAATTCACCAATGACAGACATGACCAGACATCGTGGGACACTGGGAGAGGCCAAACTGATTCCTCTGTCCGGATGGTGCTGCTGGTCAAGGAGCAAGATTTAGACTTTGATGGAGAACCAGCTCGTCCTAGCTAACAGGGTGGAGTTTGATAGAAGGGTAAATCTTGCCCTGTGCCCTGTTCTGCTCCCTGAGCATCTCTCCCTGGCCACTGCCAAGGCTTTGAGTCTTTATGGACCTTGGGCCAACACATTACGGCCATTCTTATATCCTCACACATCTGACAAATGATTGTGCCTTCTCTCAGGATTTTACAGTTTCTGTCCAAGTTCAAACACATAATGCCACGGGTACATAAATCAATCAGTCCCTCACTTCCTGCTCTGTTAATTATTGTCACAGCATCCATAAGCAAACACCAGCCTTGGCCAGCTGACTGGCCATGCACACAAAAGCACTCTTCAGGTTTCTCAAGCCAGCCCTTGTGTGAGCTCCAGCAGAAAGCTGGCCATAAATATCACTACCTCTTCCTGCCCTGAGCCTCTAAAACACGTCGCTGAGTGACACATGGGAAGAAAGAGAGTGCAATTGTTTCTCAACACCAGACTGTGTAAATTCTGCCTGATGGATCTTTTGGAAAACGCTTTTTCCTTCTCAGGAGAATAGTGGATCAGTGTTTAAAATACACAGACATCCCCCTCTTTTCTTCCCCACTGAAATGAAAGGGGGACTTCAGCAAGTACCAGCGTTAACCTGAAACAGACCTCTCACAGAAGCAAAGCCTCTGCCTCTTATAGCTGTGTCTTATAATCTCAGGGGTTGCTTTATTAACGATGTTGCCCCCATCAGGACACATTCAGCAGAGAGCTTGGTCTCTCTGAGCTGAATATATGGTTCTTTGATCTTGCATCTGCCCTAACACAGAGAAAACCCATCTCTGTTTCCTCTATGGACAAAAATAAACTCTGTGGATGATTTGGCTGAGCAGCTGCACAAACAATGCAATTTAGAAGGATGCAACTGATACAGGAGCAGGTTTTGTTCACAGCCTGCCTATCCTTTGTGGTTGCCAATTAGATCAGTGGTCTTAACCCAGCTCTGGTGGCTGGGGTAAGGAGGAGAGACACGTACAGGGAACAAAGCCGAGCAAAATGCACATCCCAGTGTTATTCCAGGAAGCTGAAACCCTGTTCACAGAATCTAGAGCACCCTGGAAGAGGATTTCCTCCAAACCTGATCTTTTTGTTTGAATAAGCTGACTATGTCACAGCTTCCATGAGAACAGGGCATGGCTATTTTTATCCTCTTCACATAAAATAACAGCACACCCATGTCATCTCACAGATCCAATCTTAACCAAAAAAGAATGAATTGAGGACAATTAAGCTTTCACTTTTTGCATGGGGGAAAATACACAGCTGGATTTCCAGGTTTCAGAAACTTTTCACAGCCAACCATTCTGCAACATCATAACCAGTGCTGGTAACTTCATTCCCGAAGCAGCTTCCTTGACTTCAGGATTCTCCGTGTTATATAAAGTCAGTTATGAGCTGAAGATGTTGTAAGAACCCTCAGCCATGGCTCCACCTCTACCTGCAGCTGTGAGTGTCCCATACGGGCACGGGGAGGTGGATGCTCCCACCAGTTACACCTCAGGCTCCCAGCAAACTGACTGATGGGCGCCAGCACCTTCATCCAGGGTCGGTGGCATATTGGGGTTTCTCAGCTGAAGCACAAAGTGAGTTTCACTGTTACAGAAATTCATCTAATCTCAAAATCAAGATGAAAAATGTCTCAAGGATGGGCATTCCCCAAATCCAGAAAAGGCAGTTCCATGAGAAAGATGTCAGCCTCAGAGTTGCAAAGTGCTTTGGAGGCTTGAAACCAGGTATGTGCCAGAAAAGTGATGACAAGGTTTTCCCAGATACCAGGCTGTCCACAGCAAAGCCCTGGCAAAAGGATGAGCCAGAAATTCCAGCTGGTGAGCTCTAACTGTCCTGACCTCCTCTTGCTCAGCGGAGCTGAGGCTGCCCAGTCCCTGGAAGTGTCCAAAGCCAAGCTGGATTGGGCTTGGAGCAACCTGGGATAGTGAAAGGTGTCCCTGCCCATGGCTGGAACTGGATGAGATTCCAACCCAAACCATTCTGGAATTCCATGATTCAGTGATCTCCAAATGCAAACCCTCACTCATGTCCAACATTAATCTGTGTGATTTTCTCTGTTCTGATCGGAAGTCAGCCAAGGAGACACTGTTTTCACATCTCCAGACAAATTTAGATTAGACTTTGGGTGGAGATAAGGCCCTAATTAATCATAATGGATAGAATTAAGTTTCTACAGTGCTCAAATTCAGCCTTAATTGTGAATTAATGCCCTTATGGGCAGAAATGTTACAACTGTTCCAAAAATGACAACCTCTCCAAACAGCTCCAATCCAGAACTGCAAACATGCCCCTGGAAATGCTCTGATTTAGGGATCCGGGTGAGAAATTTAGGGATCCAAGTGGGAAGTTTAGGGATCCAGATGGAAAACCCTCCCTCAATCTAAAATTTGGAGTCAAAGCTTTGGTTATCACCCATGTCTGGTTTCACCACCCATGGATTCTTCTCTGAGTTTCCTACAGCCCCTGTCACTGGGGAATGTGGTGTTGCTGTGTTCCACAGGGATGTTGGGGCTTCATAATCTCATTCCAATGCCAGTTATAAAAGTCAATGGGCAGAAAACAACACAGCCCTTTCTTCCCTTCACACGTGGATGGGTGTATCATTCCTACCAGCATGAAAAACAGCTCCAGGCTGATGGGAATATTGTCACATTCTCACCAACTTTACTCTGTCCCATAAAGCACCAAAACAACAAAGTTCTGTTCACTTAGGTGTAGATTTTGGGGAAAGAGAACTTCAGGCCCAGTGTTTCCATCCCTGGCACTGCCTTAATGTTCAATCTCAGCCAACTGCCTGAACCCCACTGGACTTCTGTTTTCCCCACATGCAAAACAAGGGAGATAACACCAACCACACCAATTCCATGGCCTGGAAAGGCCTCCCAGCAGCCATGCAGGGAGGCAGAGGTGTTGTTAACTGCCAGCTCACTGCAGACATTGCCCATTAACAGATTGCATGAGCGCTGTGTTGAGAACTCTCTTTTGTGTCATACGATTATGAAATTCCTTAATGTGCCATTAATATATATGTTAATTTTGAAGCAATGCTTGTGTCCTGCTCTTGTGCAAGCAGCAGTGTTTCCACGGGAACTCCTTCAATAACAGCAGAGTGTGGCTTTTTCAACAAAAATAGCCTTTTCCAGCTCAACTTTTTTTAAAGTTCTCCTCACCCAAGACATTCTGCCCAGGATCAACTGTGGCTGCCAATTTTAACATGATGCTGATCTACATTCTGCAGAGAGTATTTTATGTGTCTCCCAAATCTCACCACTACCAGACCCTGATTCGGCACTGCTGCCATGAAACTCATCTTAGATTTGGCATTTCCACATGCAAACAGACAAAATGTTTACATTGACAGTGTTTTCATTAAGGTCAGAAATAGGGGCTGTATCCCACCTGGAATATTATTAAGCTGTCCAGAGAATTTAGGCAATTACTGGCATTTATTGCTCTGTGATGAAAACACCAACACTGCTGACCCATCACGTGAATTGGTTTGCTCTGCTCAGCAGTGGTGTGATAGTTCTGAGGGAGCTTTTATATTCTGAGAGCCACAAGAACCTTAATATGAACCACATATGAAAAACTGTTCCAATTCAAATTTTTTTTTTAAACATCCTGCTCATTTTTTCCTCTCTGTTTAAGTATTGATGCCATACCCACAACTGTCCCTGTTTCCAGCCCAGGAGGTCTGCTGGGAAGGAGACCCAAGGACTTTCAGTTTATGTAGAGCTTTCAAAAGATTTGCTTGGACACTGCAACCCATTTCACTGCCTTGAAATAGATTTTCTCCAATTAATTAAAAAGTGCTTTTTAAAGTATTTTTCCTCCTTTCTTTAAGCCATTCCACAGAAGTTAAAGCCTTGACGTTAGATGGATGCAATGTTGAATCCATATGGATATAAAGATATAGTTGGTTAATAAAAAGATGAGTTCTGTGTCTACTATGTACATTCCAACCACTACAAACACTCTACCACCACATCCTTTACACGTACAAAATGACAAAGTAGAGGGAAAAGTGCAATTGAAACTGCAGCAAAATAAGAAATTTATAATCTGATACAAAAATTGGCTTAAATACCTAAAGATTTCAAAATATTTTCATCCTTTATTAAAAATAAATTAAGAAAACAAAGTTTAAGGCATTTGAATAGCTCGCCCCTTCCAAATGCATAAAGTTTCAGAATGACAACACATTCCTACTTGTTTCCATTTCGGAGGGAAAAAAGTAAAGAATCTTGAAAGGAAAAGAAAAGTCCCGTATTAAAAATAATCTTGTAAATTGTCTTCTCACACATTAAAAAGAGGCAGGCAAAAGGCACCATTTAAATTATTTTCTCCTCTCAGTGGGTCACCTTTCATTAATTTGTTGAGAATGAAACACACTCCCCCCGGGACGTTTACATCTCATTTCCAGTGCTGCTGGGGTGAGGAGCCTGAATAAAAATAAATGGCTTCTCCAATGAGACACATCATCCATCGTCAGCATGTAAAACACAGTCATTAATCACAGCACAACCTGCTTATTATGGGCATTCAAGCACTGGCAATACAAATGCTTATAAAACAGGGGCTCCTTTCATAATTCCCTGCCCTTGTCTCTCAATAGTTTGGAGGATTAACCCTTTTACAACGAGGGATGGGCAAACTGGTTTTGCCTAATTCCAAACCAACCTGACATCATGGGTTCAAAAGTTCGTCTTGAACTCCAACGTTCTCAGGTGCAGTTTGTGCTGAGGAAACAAAGAGCTCATGGGGAGATAAGGGAAGGAAGACAGTGAAAGAGCAAACCGAAGAACCCTACAGGGAATGGACAGAGTCTAAAACTCCAGTAAGAACCAAAGATGGATAAAAAAATTTGGTGATAAAGGAGTAGAAACTCTTGCAAAGTAATAAACAACTATCTGAAAGTGATTTGTGGGGAAGTTTGTTCCTTCCTACAAAATTCAGTCTAATGAGAAAAAACAACAGGATTTTATTTGTACTTAATTAATACTCATGGAGAGCACAGTTACACCCACACAGTTACACACACACAGTCCCCACTGGCCATATGACTTTGGGCTTCTCTTGCATTTCTTAGCAAAGAATTTTAAAATATGTGCCACAAATGCATAATGAACCATCACCTTCCTCTAAAAAATGGGAAGGACAAGGAATTCAGCTGGCTCCATGTCATGCATGAAGTGAAGGACAAAGCCAGGTAGGGATGGCCCAAGCACCAAGCGCTGCCTGCAAAGCTCTCAGCTCTTCCCTGGGCTCTGCAAAACCCAACTCCACTCAGTTATCCCTGATCCCAAGCTGCCAGATAAATGAATGCTCAGCAGAAAATGGTAATTTATTTGCAGTCTGATGCAATTCCTTTTCTTTTTCCACACACCCAAAACTTCTGTGGACTTCAAGGAGAAAATAAGTGGGGACAGGAAGAAAGTCAAGAGGTGGTGAGAAAAGCAGTGTTTGGACATCATATACAGCAGGCAAAAATACCTAAGCCTCATTATTTACTGATAGTTGTAACAAGTGAGACACCTGAATGAAGAAAATTCTTATGGAGAAAAACTAGATGAGGTGTGTATTTGAATTTTCTCCTGAGGTGTAAACTGCCCCAGGTTAACCAGAGCTGGTAATTTGTCAAACACTTCAGTTTGTCATCAACTGGACAAGTATTTCCAATGTTGGTATCAATTACTGGAGTCAAATGACCCATGATTGACTTTGGGGAAAACAAACATTTTGAGAAGACAAATTAATAGTCCATCACATTTTAAATTACACTAAAGCTACCCACCAGATACTGGAAATGAACACTTAACTTTCTTCTGGGTGGATTTTTCAGTTAATTAACAATGCAGCAATGGGTGGTGGCAGCAATTCCATTATAATTTACTCCATATGTAAGAAATACTCAGTAAATACTTCATGAGCATGACTGGTTCAGAGTAGAGTGGGATATGTCCCAGCAAATCATCAGCAAGGAGTTAAAATCAAAAAATATCCTGAGTTAAAAGGGACTCAAAAGGATCATCAAGTTCAACTCCTGGCCCTGCACAGGGCAACCCTCAAAATCACACCTGAAGTACTCAGAAATTCAGCATTGGCTCTACTTCCTAGAAGAAGAAGAAATATCAGGAGTTTTCCCAAGGTATTTCTTCTAAAGGAAAGGTTTTCTCCAACCAAAATCACCAACGAGACACTGTGATGAATGAAAGGGTTCTCAGTATCCTTCATTGCCAAAAGGGTTTTCTACCCTGTAATTTACTACAGGAAAGCACCAGTTTTATTTTGTGTGAGGAAGCTCAGAGATAAAACCACCAGCAGGTGAGAACTTTATTGCTGGGTTTCCTTTTTCAGAGGCACCCCTGAAGTTGGGGTGAGTTAATGATCCCCACACCAAGGCTGTGCTGAGCAGGTCTGAGAGAAGGGAACAGCAATGGTCGGGTTTTGAAAAGCTGCCTGCTGGTTCTAATGCATTTTTACAAGTTTTATCATGACTAATTGTGCTAATATTGAAAAGGGAGAAATAAGGCCTGGATCACAGAAATCAGCTTTTTCAAGCATATTAAAGCCACAGAGTCACCAGCTGCTATGAAAGTCTCATTGCTCTCATGGTAGTGGTTTTGCCCAGGGACAGGGAAGAAAAGGGACAGTATTTTTCCTTGGTTGAGTATGTGCCACAGAAGTCCTGTAGTAACATTTATCACGGTTCTGTCCCTTTTTTCTGATTAAAGCTGCTGGATGGGTATAATTTTTCCCCTTCTCTGAAGGCCAAATTTCTATTGCATAGTTACCAGCTCGGTAGAATGGGACAGTGGAAGCTATTAATTGATCCTGCTATTAAGAGAAAACATGGAAAACAGAAAGGCAAAAACAATTACAAAAACTGTGACAGCACAAAAGAAAAGAAAATTATTTGCCGAGCTGAGTTTTCCAGACCAAAACCCAGTCCATAAAGCCAGGTACACACCACTAAAACACTCCAGCACTCCTGTGCCAGCTGGACAGGCAGTCAAATCCATCTTTTCCCTTTCCACACATGTCCAACACTTCCATCCTCTACAAAGAACCTCTCACAGAGCCAAAGGGATGTCATGCCATTAAAACCAGGATCAGGCCATAGCTTTCATTTTAGCACAACTGCTACAGACAGAAACCAAGCCAGACCAATGCCACACCTGCAGAAGCACTCTCAGCACTTGCCATGGACTGGGAGACTGTGCAGAGATGAATTTAGTTCACCCAGAGCTGGGAATGATCCCAGCTAACAGACATTCCCTGCTGCCTCCACAGCTTGCCACAACCCAAGGTTTTAATGGGATGGCACTTGGGATGTGGAGCTCTGACCTCCCAAGACAGTCAGACAAATGCAAGCCAGGAAAACCCTACATCTGCAACTTGGGGCTGCTCCCTGGCTCTGCTGGAAAGTGGACAGGAAAGAAAAATTTTGAGGACAGAACGAAAATAATCAATCCAGAATATATTAAAAATACATAAATTGTCTTAAAGGAAGCCTGTGAATCACAATTTAAAAGATAATAATGATTTGAAAGACAATCTGCCCAATTTTGTGAAAACACCACCATACTTGAATGTATTTATAAATCCACCTTTTTATTGTGTGCATTATTTATTTTCAAATAATATTTTGGATGCTGTACTTCATTCAGCTGAGAAACAGATGAATACCCATAACCATTCCAGCTTTGGCATTAGCTCATGTAAAAGTTTCATGAATTTATGAGCTGATACTTACACAGGTAAGCTCTCTAAATCTTGCCAATTAGATGAAACAGCAGTGGGATTTCTACAATCTCCTTTCAGTCATCTTTGCTGCCTCTTCTGATGCAATCACTTCTGCAGTGAGTCTGTGGTGGGCAAATTCATCCACAGTATCAATGGCTGTGACATCTCTTCACAACAGACAAGTACTTGGGGGATCAGGCACCAACCAAAAAGGTCTCTGTTGCAGCCACAAGAAAAAGGGTTTTCAATAGGGCTGTACAAATAAAATAAAATCAGTCGGGATTTAATAAATGCTTTTGATTTAATGTAATTTAAGTGCTGAACTACCTTACAGTAATGTGCTTTAAAATGTTTACAGTTAAGGCATAATTGAATTTGACTCATTTTGGCCCTGATCCAGCTACAATTTAATTGACTTCAGTGGGAGTTGGACTGGGCTCTAAGTAATTTTAACTAAAATAATCCATCAATTGTTCCTCACCCACTTCATCAAACTCCTTCCTATCATTTATGATTGCTCTGTAATTTATTGCAACAAGGTGAAACCAACCCTCTAAACTTCTGGCACAGCTTCCTAACCCTCGGTGGAGAATTTCACCATAAGCAGCCACCTAAACCAGACCTGCTTGAGGAACGCCAAGAGCACAGCACAGCTGATCCCCAACCCGCCTGGTGCTATGCACAGAAACCTCCAAATATCAGCTCCTCCACAGTTTAGTCACCACAGGAACATAATGAACTGTTAGCAAAGCTGTCAAGAAGAGGCTTGGAACAAAACAGGCAGAAGGTGAAGTGAAATGTGTTCACAAACACTCGCTAATTTTTTTTGGCCAACCCCCCACCCCCATTTGCTTCAGACTTCTCACCATTTTATTGTATCAATGATTATGTTACTGGTTTCTATTTCAGGGGGCCTTTTCATATTTTTCCTCTTTGAGCCACAGGAATAAACACCACCCAGAGCACTAGGCCTCCTGTAAGGCATATCATGTTATGTGCAACATGCAAGGAGATGTTTTCCATAATAAAGTACCACCACTGCTAATTTTATTTCAAAGATGACAGGTTAATGTCATAGAATACCCTGTTTAAGTAACCACAAACATATCACGCACATTTCTCTGTCTTCTAAAAGAAAAGGACGTGTTTTTATTAAAGCTTCAATCCTTCTGTGCTTACACAACAGAGCTCTGATTTTTAATGAATCAACGTAGGCAGCTCCACACTGGATGTGGCAACAGGCACACTCAGAGGCACAGGAACTTGTTGCTTCAATGTTAGTTCTCAAGATGTCTATTAAAATTTAATTCAAATGAAATTCAACCTCTGTAAGGTGAAATCTCAGTTTGGAAAAAACCAAAAAAATTTGCACTGGCAGGAAAAGTAACCTTTAACTGCTCTGTGACTTGCAAATTAATCCTTAAAAGAAATATCCAAAGGCAAATGGTGGCCAAGTGTTTAAAGATGACTTAGGGACTACCTGGAAAACTCTCTTATTCTGATAAAAATCCAAAAAATGAGTAGTCAGATTATCCAAAATACAGGGCAAATATAAATACTTCCAATTCAATCCCTTCTCTGCATGAGTAATCCTGCTGGAGTCAGACAATGAACTACATGAATAGAAACCAGTGGCATGTCAAAGAATTCACAAGATAAAACCTGAACATACACATCCAAACACATTTTAAGGTCACTGAAAGGTTGTTGCTTGGTGAAGAAGACCATATATTCATAAATTTTCTGTCAATACATCTCCAAAGGGAATTGTAATTTTGTTGTATAGGAAGTTCTGGAAAACTGTTTTTTTTCTCTCATAAAAAAAAAAAAAAAAAAAAGAAAAGAAAAAAAAGTGTGATTTTTTAAAACAGAAAATGAAAAACAAAGCTGATTTGTCTGGTAAGGTTCTTTCAGGCTCTGTGTTTTAGACAGAGCTTAAATATTCTGGATGTGCTGCCTGCAGTCCAAAGATTTTGAATATCTGTGCAGGGGTCCATGTTTGGGAAGATGGGGATCTTTTTTTGAAAGACTGTTCTTCACCCTTCTCCACAGCAACTTAAGTGGATCTCAGCTGTTCCCAAACACCTGAAATACCTGCAGGTAACTGGGTGTTGTTCTGAGCTCTGTTCTGGCCAAGAATGGGTCAAAATGTAAACGTGCATGAGGGAAAGGGAAAGTAGGGAAAATGGAAAATATTAGGTATTACTGTGTTAGCCAAGTCCTAATACCAAATCTCTGTATTTTTAAAGATGTTGTTAAAATGTAGCTTTGGGAATTCTGGCCTAGAAACCTCTCAGCTAAATTCTCCCACTGTTCTGGGAACCCAAGAAATAATGGATAACATCAGATTTCTCCTGCTCAGCTCCCATTAGCTTGTCACTTTGATTCTATTCTATTACAGATTTTACACAAATACAACTGAGATCACAAAAAATGTCCCAAATTTTCCAAAGAACTGTTATTTCCTAGCAAGTGAAGCTCTTGTTTAAACGTCCTGTGTGCTGCAGTCCAGCTGGAGCAATTCTTACATAGAAATGACTGAAAATGTTTGGTTGTAACTTTCTCTCCTTGAAAAAGAAAAATAAATAAAATTTTTCAATACTGAAAGTAACTTAATTGCTTTGCAAAATGTCTTATTAAAAGGAAAGTGCTATAAAGTTTTGCTTTAGCCTTTAGAAGATAAATATTCAGTATTTTATTCCTGATTGAATATTTTCTCTGATCATACACATGCACACACTTTTTCTTCCTTATCAATCTTAATTTATAACATTTTGCTTTGCTCTAAACTGAAAAGGACACATAATGATTATTTTTTCAATCTACCAACAATCCAAAACATCAATTTTTCTGACTTCTCCTATTTTCACTTGGATGCAATGAGATTTTGTACATGGCCTGCAAATGCAAACCCAGGTTTCCAGTTGCTCCAAGCAGGGCCGCAGTCCCCTCTAACGCTGGAAAAGTTATCAACAGCTGAGCAGAAGGAACAGATCAGCAGAATCAAGCAATTAAATCATCTGAGCAACGATAGCAGAGCCTTTCTCAAACCCAGCAGTGGATTTAGAAACAAGCCAGCCACTGTATTGAGCAAGCGCCTCCAGAGCCCAGTTCCTGATGTGAAGATCAATTCCAGCTCTGCCACTCATTGTGTGCATTCCACGCAAATCTCCCTTCCCCAGAGGCCTCCACCGAGGGCACAGAAGTGGCTTTGAGCTGGAAAGGCACAGATTTGATTCCCTCACCCAAGCCTGCTCCACTCCTATCAGCAGAAAATCCCTCCTGGAGGTGGATCAGTGCTGTGATCCGCACGCTGCCGGGGCCGTGATCCAGGCTGCTGTCGGTGCTCAGATGGCAAATAAATGTTCTGCTCAGCACAAGTAAACAGCAGAAACCCCACAAAGTCTCCTTAGTTACTGCCCTGCTCTGCTCCCCGAGCCTGGGGAGATGATAGGAGCTCCACACAACACATCAGCTCCAAACGCTCTCCATTCCTTTTCCTCGCCTTCCCCAGTGAGGATTTTTGCCCTTTTTCATGCCCAGCCTGTCCTGAAGGCAGCAATGCTGGGGGTCACTGAGCCTACAGGATGAGATGGTCTTTTCCTGCATTTTAGAGCAGCAAGTTAAATGAAAGTCCTCAAAATAATAATGGCACTAGGTCTGCCCTGCACAGTCTCCATGAGCAGTGGCCAAACGAAGAACAATTTATCCAAAAGTGCTGCATTTAAACCTAAATCACTGAGCAGATGGATTTAAACTGTGCTTCCAGTGCCAGCTTTGAAGCTTTAGAAAATAAGGCGTAGGTGTAAATTTTCCCGGTGGAATCCCACATTCATTAGTGCCTCCCATTATAGCATTCCTCCACAATGCTTATTCATGCCCAACCACAACCACAATGCTGATTACTTGCAATCACTGGGGTGTGATCTTCTGGTTTGTTCACTGTAGTTTTGCCTTTCATTAATTACTTTTATTCACTACTAACAGTACTGCGATAAGACAGCAAAAGTCAATCTTTATTACAAATATTTTAATATCTAGCACTGAAATTTCTTCAGAGCCCGATTTGTCTGCTCAGTCCCAGTGAGATCTGCTTTCAAATCCAGATTCGATTCTGAGTTTCCTTCTGAAATGCCACATCCAGTACTGGATATAATCCAACAAAGAAAATTAACAGGCATTTCTCCAAGTATCTGTGTATCATCACCCAGCCAATTATTATGCCCCATATGCCACTTTTGGGCATTTCTAAACTAGGTTTTCTACTAAAGACATCAAAACACTTAAAACCCAAGGTGGCCACCCTGAAAAACACTAAGCTCTTTAAAATTAACTGTTATGCCCAATCTACATCATTTACAGAGGAATCCACTTTCACTTTACAGCAGTTTCAGAGGAATCCACTTTCAGTCCATAGATTTGTTTAATTTATCTTGGTTGATAAAGTGCTCCTCATCCACAGACAGGCTTTTCCTTGTAGGGCTAAAATGGACAGAGAGTTATGGAGAGTTTGAGAAAACTCAGATTTTCCTAATGTTGCAGCTGAATAAATCCCACTGCAGGAGCAGGGACACTGAGTCCTGACAGCAAATCTGGACTTTTCTGGGTTTTCAGACGAATGCTCAGAGACAGCAGTGTAACTGTGACTGCACCTTCTGCCACCTCTAGGCAGAAATGTTGTCTCTGAACTATCTTATATCTATTAAAAATACTCAATAGCTTCACTAATACTGGATCAAAGACATCCACAGATGTCTACTTTGTATTTCTCGGGATTAATACAATTCCTTTCTAATATTGCCTTTACTCCTTGCTACTCAACTATAGAATTCTACTGATCTTTGTAAGCTAAACCAAATAAATACAAGCAGTTTTTGAAGTATCTTTATTTTCTTCATATGTTTGCACAAATAATCAGCAGAGATCCCGACCAGCCTTGCAGCAATGCAGATTTCTACACGGAGACAGTTTCAGCTTTGCAGTTTATGTTGGCACCTATTGTATAAACACACAGATTCATTTTGGTCTGCTTCCCTCCACATTTTGGGACACAGGTTTCTCATGGACTCAGGAGATTTCTCAGGACATGTAGATCTCCTGAGCAATGACTTTGCACAGCACAAGAGCAAAACCCTTCCCAAGACCTGGTGCTGTTTTCTGGGACGCTCCCGGCAGCGCCCGGGGACGACGGCCCAAACCCAGCCTCAATGGCAGGCAGGGAATGTGGGGCACACTCAGGGCCAATGAGCCTGGCAGAAGCTGCACCCACCATCCCACCTCAGCTTTATTCAATGGGATTTATCCAGCTCTCCTGTTTCAGACTGGAAACATGATGAATGGATGGCATCTCATTTTTCCCTGTGCTGGAACACATGCACTGTGTGGATTCCCTTTTCCTTTCCCCCAGGAATTGCCCCAGGAATTGTAACAATATCTGTTCAATTTAAAGAAAAAGGTTCAGCAAGCATTTGAGCAAAAGAAATGGCTTCCACCCCAATATTAGGTAATGTGCACAGCAAAATCAAGCCTTGCCATCAAACCATATCAAGACCTTTTATAAGAGAATCAGAAGGAGTCTTGTTGTGAGGTCTCACATAAAAACCGAGCTGTTTTAAGTCACAATAAATCTACTTTCTCACCATGGTTTCCTAAAAAGGCTGAGGAGACTGGGTAAGGACCAGAAGGACCAAAGCTCACACTTTATCTCCCAAGTAATGATTCTCCAAAGGCCCCAGCAGCTCCAGGTACTGCTGAGTTTAATCCAGAAAATAGAATTTATATGAGGAAAATGACAGCTCAAAAAACCCCTTTGAAATAACCAGCTCCCAATTTCATCCTAAGATGAAACAGCAGAAGACAGACATGGAACTGGAAGAGAAGAATTCAAGATTTGAACAATTCTATACTAGACACTTGCCTACATTAAAATCCCAATCACACAAATCTTGAATGTCTCGAACTCAAAAAAAACCCCCAACAAACCCAAACAAACTAATACATCCAATCACCAAACTGAAAATCCCAATAATAATTTCAAGGGAGCAAATAATAATAATTATTAGTGTTCATTAAAGGAAACTTTTTGCACAGATCAGCAAGCACAGTAGTAAATTAAAAAAAAACCAAAAAAACCCAAACCAAAAAAAGTGGATAAACTTAAGATTGCATTCACTTCCCAAAGTTGTGGCACTTTTAAATGTACATAGAGCAGTAGAATCAGCAGTAGAATCAGCACAACTCCCCTAAAACATGGATAAATATTTTATATCTCAGCAGACAATTGTCTCAGAAAACAAGCAAGGCCACACTGATCGCACGTGCCCTGCAAGACGTTGTTCTGCTACAGCAATTAAAGAGAAATCAGCCCCACCTGAGATATGGACTAGTAAAAAACCTTGGCGTAGAATAGACATAAATTACTCTGCTGCTCATTAGGATTTAAATTATAAACCACTAAGATACATTAAAATGTGAGGTTTTTTTATGAGCTCTGGAATAGGGCCTGGTACAAATGAATATATGGCACAGACAATTAACAATTTGTTCTACCAACTTTGCTGAAATCACTGAACTCTGCAACCGAAGGCGATGTGATTCTTCTTAATCCAGCCCTCTCAGTTCATTTGGAGAGTTTACAAAGGCCATCCAAGACCAGCATTATTGATTATTAATACACAATGTCACAAATTCCACTAAGACCAGGGATGGCACACAACTCCCCTCCACACCCCAGTCTGGTTTTGGTTTTCAAACTATTTTCGTTCCTTTGATAAATAAGAAACTTTTCTAATTTGACCTTGTAACATCACACACTGACAGTGTCCTTTGATTCTTTATCATGCCCAACACTACCAATAAGGCAACTGGATTTTAAATCCATCGCTAAAGCAAGATAATGAAAAATACAGGAAACAAACTGGAATTGGAATAGGCTTGCCTACAAATATTTTTAATTGAACAATGATATAAAGGCAATTTGAAAAATGATTCCTATAGGACTCTGCTGGGTCAAAAATCAACTGTCAGCAATCACTGTAACAAACCAAGCATATGAACACTGTATTGTTACTTATACAAATTAATTAATTGTGACATAATATGAAAAACCAATAAAAATATAAATTTCATGAAACAAGATAAATAGAATTTTCACTTAGCCATCACAGCCCAAAAAGTCATAAATCAAAATGGCATTAATCACCATCTGAAAATATTTCTAGTTTTTAAAATTGTAATCATAATGGCTCTGAACCCAGGCTAGCATTTTGTTACATGTTTGGTATTGGTTCAGCCTTGTTTTTTTGGCTCAAGAAACACCACAATGCATGTTCATACACCAAACTTCAAAATAATGGTGGAACCTTTTCACAGGGAATTGCAATTTTCTTTCAAAAAACCAAAATTGGGTTGGGGCTTATTCCAAGCTCTCTTTAATGGGAATCTCCCCAGCGATGTTGGGGAGCTTTGCATTCGACCTCACAAACGCTACCCACAACTAAAATGTAAATCTTCGACCCCAAGATGCACCAGAAAAGTCTCAAGTGCTTCTTCCATCTCCTTCTGCCTCTACTTGACAAATCTGCTTTGTTGCAATTTAGCTGCACTCAGTTAAATATTCAGCAATTCATCACAGCCGTAAGAAAAACTCTTTTCTATCGTGTTACCAAAGTTTTCTGATCTCTCTTCCCTTGACCAGGGGTGCTGATGAACACACACACTGCACACGTACAACGCCTCATGTCTTTCAGCTCCAAATAAACTATAAAGGCATATCAGTCTTCTCTGACTTCACCCAAGATGAAAGAAATATTAACTCTTTATCCCATGAAAACGTCTACAAACCCTGACTCCTGCCTTGAGAAAAAGCCACAGAGAAGGTGTTCAGCTGCAGTGACTCGTTACTCAGCTGTTTCAATGCTCCCCAGTCCCAGCTCCGGTGGTACAGCAACAAATCTCTGTGGTTCAGGTTAAGTCTCATTTTCTTAGATCATGAAGAGACTCAGTGCTCACTCCCTTCCTGATTAACTCTGGAGGCAAAGGAAATTCAGGCAGTAAGTTAAATACCATATGGTATTTCTACAGTGCTATATTTCTGCAGCCTTTAGTCCCCAACTACTTTGGGAAAGGGTTTTTCTTTATTTTCACGCTATGTGTCTTTGGGGTTTTGGTTTATTTTATTTTATTTTAGTTACAGATTTATATTTTGTATTTTTCAAATTCTTTCACATTTAGATATCTTTTGTGGTATTATCCATTTCTTAGCCAACAGTTTCCTTTCATAAAAAAAGCCATTCCCATTGCCTAATACATATAAGACTTTAATTGTGCCTATACCCCTTAGAGTCTGACAGTTTGGAAGTGTGGACTTCGGTAGAAGTTTCCTCTATGATTTTAATCCCACAAGCAAATCTCTCTCTGTACTTCACTTCACAAGCACTGCAATTCCTTAAAGCTCAGTCCATTAGAAGCAGATATTCACAACCCAGCCTGACACAGGGACAGGCCAGAGCTTGGACTAGAACCTTGAGGGTGAATTCATTAAAGATCCCAGGCACAAAGAGAAAATAAGGCTTTAACTAAAGAGTAACCATGAGAGACTCACTAGCATCACTCTGAGTCCACTGCTGAATCATATGAGGATTATTAATGATAATTTACTGAATATATATTACTCTTGCAAAGACAATGCTTGCTATACTTGATGAAGAACTATGTACTTAAAATTTTTTTTCTTTTTTTCCCATGGTGGGTGGTGAAAGTCAAACCAGCAGCTGGATGGGGAGCACCTCACCCATCCAAAATCCCAAGGATCCATTAGGTGACGTTCAGGCCGTATGTTTTTATGCCGAGGTAGTTGTACGTGCTTCTGGACATTGATAATATCCAGGTTAATATTCCTTTTGGGTGCTAAAGGGACTTTCTTTTCTAATTCTTCCTCTTTCTTTACAGAAAGAGAGAAAAGCCTCTTTCCTTGTCCACATGGATTGAGGTCTGCAGGCAGAATCGGGCCCTCTGTGCGTCACTGCCACACACCAAAGCCCTTCGGGACCTTCTGGCCAAGCACTGAATTTCACTGCGCAGTAGCGAGAGATCAGCTCTCAAAAATTCCCTTGTCAGCAATATCTTGATTAACAACCAGTTCTTTTATAAAATATGTCAGCGATTAGTTAGGGAAGGCAAGGGAGGTCACGCACAGATCAGCTGGAAGAAATATGTGTTGATGGAGGATCACACTGCTCATGCAATTTCTTTCCAAAAACTGGTCATCATGGGTCTTAATTCTGATCCAGCCTCCTAATCCCTCCTGGATCTTTAATAACTGGTATTTACAATATAAATATTGAGGTTGAAGGAAGATTTATACTTGGACCAAGAATTTACTCTACTTCTCAAACTCTTAGGGTACCCTAACAGTGAGTTTTCTATTAAGACAGCTCTGCTAAGAGCTGAAAAGATCCTTCTAACATATATTCAGCAATAAAAAACCACAAACCAAACCAACAAACCTGAGCCAAAGTACAGGCCTTGAGTTTTTAAACACAACCTAATACAAAGGCAAAATGAACTTTTTCCAGCAAAGAGAAAAAATAGAGTTCTGTGACCTTGAAATAGATATTATTTTTATTGGTAATTAGTCCTTTACAAATACTTTTCAATAGATAAGATTTTTTGAAGAATGCATTTTTAAGTTGCAGTTTCATTGTCTCATTTCTCTTGACACACTCTGTGTCAACATTGGAAGTGTGGCCTTACGGGAAGAACAGAAATCTGGAAAACTTCCTGCTTCACCAGAAAGAGGGATTTTTAAAAATATTTTTTAAAATCTGAAATGCATTCTAAGAATACTACTTTTATTTTTAATGTGGATTTTTAAACGTGCACACTAGACCAGTCTGCTTATGAAATTTTATAATGCCCATGGTCAAGATGCAATTGCTCATTGTGCCGCCTGTTCAGGGCAGAGCCG
Source organism: Lanius collurio (assembly GCA_020086605.1). NCBI lineage: Eukaryota > Metazoa > Chordata > Aves > Passeriformes > Laniidae > Lanius > Lanius collurio. Next base: position 419,291 of record JACBWW010000043.1, read on the forward strand.
CTCGTGTGTATTTATTTGTGGAGTCTGCAAAATCTTTACAAGTATTTTCCCATCTTTGCTGTTACAAATAACCTACGTTCTTTCAAAGGAAATGAGAAATTAGGGTAGCAAAATTGTGCCTCTATAAATTTTTTCTTCCTTTCACAATATTTCTATTAATTTCTTTGTACTCACTCAGACGTAATGAAAAGTTTACCAGAGGTTTCAATGAGCATAAGATGAAGGACGATTTCTACAGGACCTGGACTCCTGTAGAGCTCCGTAACTCATGATCATTAGTTATGTATTGGTTCCAATGAACACCCCGAGGACGATTAGGCCGAACCCCACCACTGCACACAGATAGTAACTAAAAGAGGATAGTAACTAACTGATAGCTGTTAGTTACTGATAGTAACTAACCACGATCCCTGCGCTGGCAAACCCAGGGAGTGGGAGCAATCCCTCCTGTGGGGTTGGGGCGTGAAGTCGAGCTTCACTCAGGCAGGGTTTGGGGGAATGCAGGGGGAGATGCAGGAGCCGCTCGCCCGAGCCCCCCGACTCCCGCCCGCCGCATCCTCGCTGCGGCATCGCCGGGGTCGCGCTTACCGGCGCAGGAGTGCAGCGGCTTGGGCCGGACCAGGAGCGACGGGCAGACGGAGTACAGCGAAAGTTTCTCGAAGTAGTCGCAGGTCTCCTTGGAGAGGATCTCGTCGATCATGAAGGTCTTGTAGCGCCTCCTGCTTGCCTTGGGCCGGCCGGGCGCGGGCAGCCGCGCCGGGGGCTGCGGGCCGGGCTGGGGGTGGCCGTGCATGGCGGAACCCCTGCGGGGCGGCCAGAGCCGCGCCCGGCTCGCATGGGCGCCCGGCGCCCCGAGCACGTCCCGCTGTGCCCGCTGTGCCCGCGCTGTGCCTGCACTGAGCCCGCGCTGTGCCCGCTGTGCCCGCGCTGTGCCCGCGCTGTGCCTGCGCTGTGCCCGCGCTGTGCCCGCTGTGCCCGCTGTGCCTGCGCTGTGCCCGCTGTGCCCGCAGAGCCCACGCTGTGCCCGCTGTGCCCGCGCTGTGCCCGCGCTGTGCCTGCGCTGTGCCCGCTGTGCCCGCTGTGCCCGCGCTGTGCCTGCACTGAGCCCGCGCTGTGCCCGCTGTGCCCGCTGTGCCCGCAGAGCCCGCGCTGTGCCCGCTGTGCCCGCTGCGCCCGCGCTGTGCCCGCGCTGAGCCCTCTGTGCCCGCGCTGTGCCCGCGCTGAGCCCGCGCTGTGCCCGCTGTGCCCGCTGTGCCCGCTGTGCCCGCTGTGCCTGCACTGAGCCCTCTGTGCCCGCTGTGCCCGCGCTGTGCCCGCGCTGAGCCCTCTGTGCCCGCTGAGCTCGCGCTGTGCCCGCTGTGCCCGCTGTGCCCGCTGTGCCCGCTGTGCCCGCTGTGCCTGCACTGAGCCCTCTGTGCCCGCTGTGCCCGCGCTGTGCCCGCGCTGAGCCCACGCTGTGCCCGCGCTGTGCCCGCGCTGAGCCCGCGCTGTGCCCGCGCTGTGCCCGCGCTGAGCCCGCGCCGCTCCCGCCGGTTCCGCCGCCCAGCGCGCCGCCGCCTCCCCGCTATATAAAGCCGCCGATAAGCATCTCTGCCATCGCTCCGCGGCCTTTTTAGGAGGCTCAGGCTGTCAATCAGGGCGCCCGCTGCTCCCCGCCATCACCATTGTTACCCTGCGCCGGGCTGGGAGGATCCGCCGCTCCTCTCCCCTCCCTGCTCGCTATTTTAAGATACTGGGGTGTGTGGCTGGCTTTTTTTTTTTTTTTTTTTCTTTTGGTGAAAGGTTCCAGATTTGGGCTGGCCTTTTTTTTTTTTTTTCTTCTTCTCTCCTTTCTTCTCCCCCTCCTCCTGTACTCTAGATTGTAATTCCAAATTAAAAAAAAAAAAAAAATTAAAATGCGGGCTGCCGGAGGAGAGGCCCTGACAGCTTTCCCCGACCAGCACCAAACCTATTCCCGAGCCGCGGAGTGGTGGAGAGTGGCAGAGGAGAAAAAAATCCTGTTTACCTATTTCCAGGCGCCTTGCAGGAGCACTGTATAGGAGATCTTTTTCTCCGGAGCAGTGTTACTGGGACCCCGAGTCTGAGATAACTCTCTGGTGGATCCCTGCTTAGTTCAGCTGTATATTTGCAAAGCTGAGCTTTCTGCCCTGTCTACTGACGGGTGCTGAGGCTTCTCCACTGGAAGTTTTCCTCCAAGGCTGAGGTTTGAGTTTTGTTTCTCATCTCCTTGGCCTCCGACAGGAATCACCAGGACATCCTACTCAAGGAAAGGTGTTTCGGGAGGAATCCTCTGGATTAACTGGTTGCTACAGGTTTTCCAGAGCCCACAGCCAGCTCACAAACTTTAAATGGGCAAAGAGAAGCTCATTATGGAGATTTAGCACCTACCCCCCAAAAAAATATTATTTGCAGGTTTCACACAAGGATTTAAATATAATCTGCAAAAAGTTGTCAGCCATCCTTCAGTTCTCATGCTTAGGCAATCCAAATGGCAGCAAAATCTTATTTCAGTAACAGAAAACTAAATCTGTTTTTGCAAAAGGCAACAACCATCTCAAACTTCATCAACCATTTGAACAACTTTTATTTTTTCAACTGTATTTTTTAAAAGCCTTCAAAACACTATAAGCTATCTTTAACCTCTTTTGCAAAGCACTATTTCTTTTTTCAATTCAAAGTTTCATTTGACTTTAACTTCAGTGATACAGTTTCTCATTTTTAGAGACTCAAAATCAAAATAAGACACTTGCATTGTCCACGTGCTGTCCAAACTGGAAAGCTGATGCAAGGATATATCAGACTTTCAATATATCCATTAAACTTTTTTTCTTAAAACCTCACTACATTTTTTTTAAAAAAACACGGCACAGCAAATTATATTAAAATGAATGTAAAGCAGTGCTTTGCTCATTTTAAACCGTTGGGACAACATTCTCATTTAAAATAAATTGGTTGGAAATAGTTTAATTTATTTTTATTTTGAGACACTAAAGTGAGTTTACAATGAGGAATTTAACTAGAATGGTAACAACTAAGGAGTTCAAGGATGTCTCTCCTCTGCGACGATATAACTCTCTTTAAATTACTTAAAGTGCTGCTTTAATTCCTAAACAAACTATGGATATTTAAGCAGATGAACTGTCTTTGGTATTAATATAGTTTCATGAGTACTCACCTCTTCGTTCAGACATAAACCATTTCAGAAGAATATTTTCTTCGCCTTTTTCAGACACTTTTTTTCCTTTCTTTTAGGAAACAAAGTAGTTACCAACAACATTAACTTCAGTACTTGCTGATAATTATTGCAAAGAATATTTCAGAAGCAACAGCCTGAGCAAGCCACTTATTTAAGCCCCAAAGCAGCAGCAAATGGCATTTTACTGCTTGTGTTTCCTTGGGGTCCAGGCAGGAGCTGCAGCCCCCCTACCCCCACTTCATATTTATCCTGCTTTTCCTGCCTTTGCAAAACCTGCCCCGATGCAGCAGAGGAATGTTTCCTAAAGAGTATTCCAGGAGCTTGACGAGATCCAGCCCAGAAATCCAGAGGGAAAGCAAAGCGTGGGCTCGCCGTGCTCGCACACAAGTGACGGTGGGACAAGAGACTCTGCTTGTCTTTAATTGTTTCTTTCTCCCATCCAAAGGGCTGAATATCCAGAGGTGTGTGGCTGGCACCTCTGCCCATGCTCTAGAAATGTGATGCCCTCACCTGAGCCCAAGCAGATGAACTGGCAGGTGGGATTAGCCCACACTAACACATCTCTAGAAACCTTTTTTCTTTTTATTAATTTTTTTTAAGAAGTAAGTGGCCAGAGCAATACGGTGAGTTATGTTGTATGAAACACACACTGGCTGTCAATCAAAAAGGGGTGCTTTGGTCAGGAATAATCAGGGGTTTTGTTTCCAAAATTAATGAAGTGGCTGGAATAGCAAACATCTGCCAAGGGGACTCAAACCCCGAGCAGCTGTTGGAGTCCCAGGACTATTCCCATGTAGGACAGCCTTGCTGATAAGTTCTTCTCCCTGAGGTTTCTCTTGTGGCTGAGAACTGGGGCTGGACAGAAGGCTGGGAAGTGAAAGGCACATTCAGGAAGGTTTGGAGGGCAGGAGACTCGATGCAGTCTGTGCACGCCAGGCCAGCACCTGCACACCACAAACGGCAGCTGGAGAGCCAGGGACCAGGATTTCTGCCCTTTTCCAAGAGGGAATTAATCCATAGGACATGATCCTCCGTTCCACCGACTAAAGCATTTTTTCAATCAGAATTGGGGAGGAAAATAGCGCTGCTGTGAGCCTGTCACTCAGTAACAAGTCATTTCCAAGGAAAAGCAAGGGAGGTCAGCCTGGCTCCAGAGAGCTGGAAATAGATTGTCCAGGAGGGCAGTTGTGTTCAACCAGGAGAGATATAGCAGCAGACTCTCTGAACTAGGGTTTCTGGAGACAAATAGTTTTAATTTGGAGTCAATTTGTGCTCCCAGGCCCTCTGGGTGCAGTGCCAGAGTCCCACAGGTACGGTGCATCTTGGGAAAACGATTAAGCACCTTTGAGCTGGCTTGTTTAGTCCCAGCACAACCATTACCTTAAGAGACAGTGATTAAGGCACGAGGAATTAAGCTGCTGCTGTATTACTAAATTTGTGATTTAGGTAGTACCCGAGTACCTGGCTCTGCTTAGGGCAGAGTCAGCTGGTTGTGATCACTTGCTGCTGTATTTGTACATTGCTGAGCACACTGGGATTGTTTGCTTAAAGAGAAGAATTCTGTCTGTTGGGTTTTCAGCTCACCAGTTTCCATAAGAATTCAATATGCAAACCCATTTTGACAGAATGGGCAGAACAAACTAAAGTGCCAAAGCCTGAAAGTGCATTGACTCTCAGTCTGAATTCCTGTTTCCATATCAAAAAGGCAAAGATACCTTTCACAAGCCCCTGACATTACCATGTTTAATCACTAGAAAAGTCTCTTTTCCAGTGAAACCCAACCACCTTTGAAAACAGATCTGTACAGACATAATCAATCCTGCTAAACACTGACACTCTGATCTCAAGTGTATGCCTTTTTCAGCATGATATTTGGCTTGATACTTGATCCAGTATATAAAAATCAAATGTGTGGCTAGAAAGAGGAAGGCACAATTTGGGCCAGTGCTTTGCTCCAAGGAATCCAGAGGCTTTGTCCTCTCAGTGTGAAAGGTCTCAGTGCATCAAAATCCCTTCGAGTAAAGGATCTCAGCATCTACTTCACATAAATAAAGTGAGTTTCTAGTATCTGCCCCATTCCAGAGCAAAGAGCATTGCCCAGTAAGATTTTTTTCTTTAAGCCAGGGAGGGTGCAAAACATCCCAGACATTCAAACAGAATCAAACCCACCTGATGGGTGGCTAAGTGAGCCTTTAGTCCTGTACATTCCCCTGACAGAAATGCTTGTGGAGAGAAAGACACCTCTGAGCAGGGTCTCCTCCCCATCTCCTGGAAAGCCTTGTAAAGGCAGAGGATGGAAAAGAAACTGAAGTGTTTGTTGACCCTGAACTTTACCTTGGCCCCTTTGCAGATGATGGTACCTGTGGGTAGCCGAGGAAACAGAAATGGCAGAGCAGCAGCTGCACAAGCTCACACACCCATCGCCTTCGGGGGGCTCTTTGCTCCAGGCTTATCTTTACAATTTACAATCAAATTTCACTCCTGGTCGAAGTGACGATGGAATAAGACTGCTCCAAGTCCATCAGTTTCATTTGAATTTCTTTTTCAGCCCCCAAAGCTATGGGGCCTGTCTCAAATCCTCAATTACATTATTTCTCCTGTCACAATTAAATCTGTCTGCAGCCTCTTTGAGTGTCACCAGACCTCACACTGAGTCCAACTGATTCTCCCCCTACTCCCTATCCCCCCACTCTGATGCTGCAGCATTTGTGTGGTTCTAAACCATTCCTGGCTGCACCAGCAGGTTTTGTCCCTTAATGGACAGCCCTGGGCTTAGGGGAGCAACACTACAAAAGTGTCCTTGCTGTGCTCAAAATAAACCAAAGCTTGAGTTACTTTTTTCAATAAAATTATACTGAAAGCTGAACTATCAATTGGGACACCTTTGTTTTATTTCCTGCTCTGCCTCAAGCCCTAAACCTAATCTCCCTTGCCTAGAGCCAACTTTGAATCATCTAGAAATAGAGTATAAGGGTATTCATCATGTGACTGGAGCCACTGGCCAGTCCCCAAATTAGTTAAAAGATGCTCTGATTTAAAGTAATAGTACAGCTAATAACCATTTTTATCAGTGCTGATGGCAGGCTCAGAACACACAAGCCATAAAGCTCATGACACAGTTGCAAAATCCCTTAAAAAGGAGACCTCAGTATGGCCTCAGATCTACATGCAGAGAAACTGAGGCAAAGTTTTCCTCTGTTAATGCTTGGGACAGAAGCCAGACCTCACTCACCATCATGTCCTCTCCAGGCAGAGCAGAATCTAAATCCCAGTATTCTCCTCTGTAGCCTTATTTTTTCCCCTGCAGTGAGACAGTGTGTCAACTTTTTCCAGTTACCTCTTTGCAGGACACACAGCACGTGAGCAGTTTCTCCTTCCCAAGGCTCTGTTGCTACCAAAACCCAACCAGGCTCTGGCACTGGAGCTGGAGTATTCCCATGAGCTCCCAGGGTGTTGCTGGGCCACTACACAGGGCACCAAGGAACCAAACCAGAAGGAATAAATCACTATGAATCCTGAGACAGACCCACTGGCAGAACTGAGGGCATTTAGAGAGATATTTATGGAGTGTCTCTGATTTTCTGGGACACCATGTACACCAGAGGCTATGCCAAGGAACAGAGCCCATCTTTCAGCAAGTGGGATTTGTTTTTCCAGGCTATGGCTAAGAGGTTACATTCTGGACATATGAACTAGGGCTAAGGAGTTTGGGAGGGGCAACCAGGAATGCAAAGGTGCATTCTGTGCCACCTGAGGGTTCAGTTTGGGCAAGACAGAAGCACCTGGTCCCCTACTAGTCATCCCAAATATTCATGGGATAATAAACAGTGTTTTCCCCTTTTCTCCAGTGAATTCCACACTGCTGTGACAACCCACCCTTAAGGGGAAGGAAGCACCCAACCATCATCCTCCTCCTACCCACATTGCAGTCTTGTCCAGAATGCCAGTGAAAACAGAGACAACTATTTTAATATGGCCAAGGTAACAAAAATCTCATTTAACTTACTCTCCTAGAGGGACTGGAGCCAATGGTGAGGGGAAGTATCTAATCTCATGAGAATGAGAATATTTGGAATTGGAACATCTTTCAAAAAGCACCTCCAATTTTTGGCAGGGAAGGCTTCCCAAATCTAACACTGCTTCACTCTTTCATCCATGCTCCAGCCTCATTTGGATGAGGATCCACATGTGAATGCTCACTGCTTCATCCAGCTTTGCCTAAGGCCAATTATTTTTTGCACAAGTCTTGCTAAATCTCTGCCAAGCTGGTAGTGTGTTAAAAAGGAAAAATCAAAATATTTGCAACTCCTTCTATAAAACAGCCAGGATGTTTTGGTGTTCTGTGACTGATGCTTTATTCATCATTCAGAGGATTATCTCTGCCTTTTTTTTTTTTTCCTACAAGACAATTTACCTGAAAGCAGCAAAGAAAAGAACTCCAACCAACAGACCAGAAGAAGGTCTCCAGTCTCCATAGAGACACCAAGAAAACACCAGGATCATGTGAGTTGTACACAAGAAACCTATTCATACTGCAATGGGTGGTGTTCCAGGATGTTAAGTAATTTTGACAATCTGCCACTATCTCAGCCTGCAAGAAGCCCAGAGGGAGTTATTGATGCCATAAAGTTCTGATCTTTATTGATGGTTTCTAGACGGCCTTCATCATTCTGGGCTCTGCAGGACCCCAGCCCAAACTTGCAGATGGATCTTTGCACAGTCACCCAAGAGAAACCAGGACCACCATTCCCAGAGAGCCCAGGGGCTGAGGGTCCTACAGGAACTGCTCAGGTTTCCCTTCCCGACAGGCTGCAGAGAGGCAGGAGCTGCCAGACAGAAGCCCAGTTATTCCAGTATGCTGGAACAGCCCAGGACTTGCTCTTCACTGTCCAGGTGCTGTGCTGCTGCAATTCACTCCTGTAGAAAAACTTGTACTTAATTAATACAAAGACAACAAGGAGACACAGGGGCTCTGGGATTCAATAAATAACAGAACATACCAAAATTAACTGTAGCATTCCTGCATCCACAGGTAAGGCCAGGACTTTCATTGTCCAATGCTAAGGGAAGGACAGAGATGCAGAGCCTGATCATGCCTATAAATAGATTAATTCCTTCTAAACGAGGAGAGAGGAAAACCTCAGCTACAGTGAGAAGTGCTTTCCAGAGGTCCTGGCCAAATCTACCCTCCTGAGGAGCAGGCAGAGGACTGGCTGTGTGTGTGGAAGCCAGCCAAGGCAGGATTTGGGGCCTGAAACACAGAGGAGAGTCTCTCTCCTATTAAAAGTGCCTAATTTGGCTCCCTATGATGCTCTGTGTCATTCCTCGACCTTCCACAAAGTCATAGAATCCTTACCTGTGGAACAGCTCAGGAATCGATTTCATCGCCAGAGCTGGAGAGCTGTGCCATTCCCAGAAGGATTCATGGCCTGGGTTGCAGCAGTTGGGTATTTCAACATCAGCAGGGAGCCAGCACCCAGCTCCAGGGGTTTGGGAATGCTGCAGAGGACACTGCATGACAACGGGGCTGCCTGCAGAGCACTCAGCTGCTTCAGCCCCAGCTCAGTCAGAACTGCTCAGAATACTGAAACCCTCAGAGCAGCCCTGGACTGAAAGGTTTGACCCTGAAGAACAACCTGACTGCACGAGTGCTACTCTGGAAACAAATCTGTCACACTCTAGATTGCTTAACAGCACTGAGGCACCCTCAGGAATCTGCAATCCATCAGGTTGTGCCACTGCTCAGCTCTAGGCTCTGCCTCACTTCCCTTCCCTGCAACACAGACAGAGTTTTGGATAATCTCAGCTCCACGCAGAGACAGGCCCTGACCCCAGCCTTGGGATCAGATAAACCAGCCAGTGAGGAACAGGGAGGAATCAGCTCTAATTCCATTGCCATTCCCAGTAATTAGGACATTCAAATACATGTAGCTGTTAAGACCCTGGTGCCAACAGTTAAGCCCCAGAGCTTTCACTGTGTTACCAGTGCAAGGGGGGAGTAGGACATCAAACAACTGGTACATGTGTCCAGGGTGTCCAATTCCCTTATTTAAGGAGCAACCCCAGGTCCCTTAACTCAGTTGTCCCATTTTTCTGCTCATAGTCTCAGTCTTATGCTTGACCCTGAGCTGTTTTTCTTCTCACCAGTACCTATTACCTTGCCCACTCTCCCCAGCCCTTTTCCAATGGCATTCTGAAAGACTTTAATCCCTACTGCCAGGGATCTTCCAGCCCTTGGAGCCTCAGGGCTGCCTCAGATGGTAACTGAGCAGTGTCTTTCACTCAGGGCTTAACCCAGACTGCACAGATCCTCATCGTGTCTGTTTGCAAGGCAGAAGTGTTTTCATTCGCCTTCCACCCATTCAAAGATTTCCTGGGGCAGATAAAGTTCCATTTTCTTGCTGGAAGAAACAGCAGCAATTGAAGAGTATCTTTAGCACAGGGCAGAAAGGTCTCTAGACCCAGCCTGAAAGCCTGTCCCTGCTCTCTGTCTGCCACCAATCTGCCATTAACATTTCTTCATATTCCAGATGTGCTCCTACTTAACTACGCTAGTATTTTACATTTACATTCTTCATGGCTTAGCTCCATTTTATACTCTCATTTTGGGGCAACACCTTCCTTCCCCAGTCACAATTTCATGTTTTGTTGTGAAAGTCTTCCTGCTATATGGAAAAAAAAGATATAAACAGAAGGAAAGCTCATCTTCCCCTTTTTAGAAGATGTCCAAGTCCCTGCACTTCCACCTGCAAGCACTAACTAGGTGTCAGTGGGATAAGTACCCTCTGCACTGTCAGAAGGGGACATGATCATCTAAGAGAGCTGGAATAGTTCTGGTTGCTGGTTATATTGTGTTAGTAGCTCAATATTAATCTCAGCAACTGAAAATAAAGTGTTTTAACTGTTTAAATAGGCAAGGTTAATGTAAAATGAGCTTATATAGGTTATAATTGCACAATGTTTGCCTAGAAGGATGCCCTGAAGAAAAAGAAGGTCTGAGCTCTTACAGTAAGGGCATATTATTATAGCTCGTCCTTCGTTATATAGAGCTCTTTTTTCTCAATTCTAAATTTCCTGTGAATGCAGTTTTTAGCACAGAAAGAAGAATGTTCTAAGACTTAGTTTTTGAAGTCTTTCTAGCTCACACAAAATTTTATTTTCATCAACTGTGGATCCCTGTTGTAGGCAGGAAATCTCCTTGTGAGCTATGGGGGTCAGGGGCACTTGGAGAATCCCTAGTCTTAATTCTTCTCTGTGTTCTGTTCTGTGCTTTGTGTATTAAAGAAAATTGTGGTTTCCACAGTTGTAGCTCTAAGTCCAGAAGAATATTAATACAGAAGCATTAAAGTAGGTCTGTACATTAACACGTGGAAGAAGAGTCAAGGCTTATGGAAAGTCTCCTATTAAGAGAGCAGAAAGAAATGATTCAGCTGCAGTTAGAGAATAAATCAAAATACACAGTTTTTCATAGCAAACCAAGTTTCTTTTCAGCTTATTACTATTCCTTCATAGCCTGGTAGTGATTAATAGTAATAAACTTAGTGTGATTTTTTATTTATTTTTTAATATCTATACTAAAAGCAGGACAATGACATCTTCATTCAGGCAAAGGATGGTGACTGGGGTTGTCCTGGTAAGCCACAGCTGGTTGCTGGGAAGGCAAAGAGCAGGTTAAAGGGTTTTCTGTCCCTAATTGTTCTCAGCAGAACTGGTATGGCCACATTTCTCCAAGATGTTTCTTGTGTGCAGGAGAACAAACAACTCTACCTTGTCCCAGAGGGCTCTCTGTGTCTCAGGCACCACTTCAGCAGAGAGCCTTTGCTCCCCTCTGGCCCAGCTGTCACTTTGCACGCACAAGAACAGATGTGCTGCCTGGCCCATGGGCTGGGAGGAATGAGGCTGGTTCTGTTTGGAACCACAGGCCTTGGCCAGCTGATATTGGGAGGTTCAGCTCTCCTGAGCAAAGGTTCAGCTGGGCAGCTGCTGCTTTCTGTCCCCTCTGCAGGGATTTCTGAGGGTGATGTGCATCCAAGCAGGAGCAGAGTGGCTAAAGGTGAGTGTTCCTGGGCTGGTGGCGGTTGTGACTGTTACTCCTTTGTGTGTCACAAACAAACACTTTCAGCTCTAAAATGAGCATGCAGATAGAAGAGGATGACAATCAGATTCACAGAATGGTTTGGGTTGGAAAGAACCTTAAATGCCCATTTTGTTCCACCCCCTGCCATTGGCATGGAACCTTCCAGTGTTATCAAAGGCCAGACTGATCAGGAGTAATGGACTCTCTGTGACCTTTTCACATCACACTGCAAACGTGGAGAACTCCTTGCAGGTCAGAGTGACAGTAATCCATCTTCCCTAACAGACTGCAGAGCCTTGCTGCCCACTGGGTATGGAGTCACTGTACTAGCAGAGGAAAGTCAGCAGAGCTTCATTAGTTTGTCAATACAGTGATCAAGTCCCTGTTTTGGGAGCCTGCTGCCACCAGGGAGTAGGGTGCTGACAGCCTGTCTGAGGCATTAATGACCCAGTCATTAACTGCTGAGTTTGGGAAGCCTGTTTGTCCAACTCAGGGCTATGTGTGCAGTAGGACAGACAGCAGCATAGGAACCCAGATGGTGGCTGGAGAGGCAAGAAAACAAATGTGCCTTTGCTGTGCTTCAGATGCCATCCAAGCCCTGTTCAAACAGCCAGACGGAGCTGCTCTGTTCTAAGAACCAACTGACCCTCCCTTTGCAAGTGCTGGGTCACAGACCTGCGGGTTATTCATGTTAAAAGACAGGCAACACAACTCTTCCATAAAAGTCCACCAGACAGACACTTTAACCCCTGTAATCCCTTCCTGTGGTGTATGTGACGCCACATAGATTTATTAATTAAACCCTGTTATCTGGTAGCCACTGTCAATTAAGTGTTTCCTTGTAACACACATAACGAGGGCTCATTCATTAGCAAATGTTTCCATTACATTTAAGGCTGTGAGTCTCTCTGAGCACTTCTCTTCCCCAAAAAGAGGTACAGAATTTACTGTGGTTTGAGATTCTGGGTGAAGGGAGGGGAGAGAGAAGTAAAAAACAGGAGGGACAGATAATGGATCTGTCGCTAAAATGAACAATTAGTAAATTATAATTGCCCTGGGAAGGCACAGTGCTGTCTGCAAATAACTCTGTTTCAGGAGAGGGATGCAATTCTTGCCACTTGCCAGCACTGTGACCCTGGGAAAGTTGCAACACACCTTTTTTGTTGCTGTTCTCTGCTTTAGCAGCTCTCTAGAGAACTCTGTGTAGAGCTGAAAAGGAACAACCTCACATGCAGGGCCTGCATCTTGATCAGTGCTTCTGGAAAGGGGTCTCATGGAATAATATGACCCAACAATTCATTGCAAAATGTGCTGACATTCTGCTAAAAGTACCAGCTCCCTGAGTTCTGTTACTAGAAATAGTCACATCTCTGCCTGATGAACTCTGACTGCTGAGAAACTAAAGCACCAAAAGACTGAATTAAAAAAAAAAAAAAAGCTTCTTTCAGGAAGTATCTGTAATAATAAAATCTTCATGATTTCAAACGAGTACTAAAAGTCCCTTCAGACCTGATATAATGTTTAGATCATTAGATTTTGGTTAAAAAGATCTAATAGAATAACTAATCCACTCGCAATGTTAGACAGAGTTCTTTGCAGCAGCTGCCTCGAGAGAAACAGAGAAAGGACTAACTGAATCCAAGGCTTTTAAGCGCATTCCTGTCAGTTGCGCTGGAGCTGCTGCTGGAAGATGGAGCTTTAGTTCCACCTTCTGGCAAAATTTGCAGCTGCAAGTCTTTTCTAAAACGGGATTTAAACTAAAAATATTTATATTCAGTTAATCCAAGGCTGGGTTAGGGCTTGTTCTTAATAAGGCTCAAAGCATGTCAGACAAATCACAAAATCTGCATGTCAAGGAAAAAAGTAATCAAAGCATATTTGGAGATGATAACAAATAGTCAAAGAAATTATACTCAGCCAGTAACTTGTTGGCTGACTTAGCCCTCAGAACAACATTATTAGTGCTGCAGTGTTGTTAGGTCTTTGCACAGTGATCTCAAGCCTTTAAATTTATTACACCGGCAAAAGGAAGGAAAACCTCTTGTAGAGATTCAATAGCTGTCAGAGAGCCTGGAAAAAGATGGGAATGGAAATTTGGCTGTCATGCTGAAAGGTCCTGGGTGGTGTCCCTGTGCTGTTGGAGTGCTGCAGTAGGTTATTGCATGCCAGCACTGGGGAGTGGGGTCAGCAGCAAACCCTGAGAGAATCCCACAGCAAAGTTTCAAGTCAGATGTTCCCCCTCTCTGGTCCTTTGCAGCCAGACTTGATGGAGCACATGGAAAAGGCAACCTTAACAAATCAAAATCACTGGGAAAAAGAGACAATGCCATCTGGCTCCTCCGGAGAGAGCTGGAGACCATGCTGGCACCATCTCAGGCAGGCTGTGCACTCACCCTTCTCCACACATTCCTGGGACATTTCTAATCATAACTGTGAATGGCATCCCGCGGGGCCTTTCTGGGATCAAGTTCCCATCTCCAAGTGCCCAATCCTGTGTTTGGAGGCAGCAGAGCTCCCACTAACATCCATTGAAACACAGCCTGCCTCACTGCCCTCAGAGCTGCTATTTCATGGAGGGCCCATTTACAAAGCTTTTAATAGAACGTAATTTAGACTTTCAGAGTATCATCATGTCTATTCAAACCTGCAATATTTTAGGAAGCCAGCAAAAGACAGGCAAGGATAAAATGACATATTCCTTGTCCTGTCTTCTGGATTGCTCTAGAGTAATGTGTATATAATCAATTATGGAGAGAAAAGAATTACATTACTTTTAAGAAGCCCACTTTACTATTCTGCCTTTTCAGTGTTGGCATGTTCACACAATTCAGCCTGGATTGAAGTGATAATGAGTAACTCAGCACATGGCCCTGTCTGCTCAGTTTATTATCGTGCATTCCTATCTGACTATCTAATCTAAGATGCTTTTAAAGGACCCATTATCAAAATATTTAAGTGCTGCCACAGGATCTAATTACTAATCTTCAGGAAGAAACACTGGATTTGCTGCAGATTTGAAATAAATTCCCCTTAAATCTTTCTGAAGGTTGAAAAGCAAATGTGTATAAAACATAAAACTGCCTTTCCTTGTGCATGTCTGGGAGCACTGGATGCAGGATGCAGCATAAAACTATTGTTCTATCAGAAACTGAGGTGTTGTTTTACACTGCACGAGACCATGAGTCATTAAAACTGAGCTGTACCATGGCCAAGGAAGGGTTTACATTGGCCTGAGTTCATCACTCTCTTTATTGGTTGGCTTTTCTTTGAGCTTGTTTCCACAGCATTTGAGTGCCCTAATAGTACTTGTGGATTCATTTTCCCAACATCCACAGATCAGACAATATTATTATTTTTTTTTTACATGTGGGGAATTGGAGGCAAAGATGAAGGATGAGATTTGTCTAGGGAAATAAGAGTGATTTTCACAGCAGCATTCCAAGTGTAACCAGATGTCTTATGTCCTAGTTCTTCCCTGAAGGATCTCTACTCATCTGAATAGAGCATTTCCCCTTGTCTCCTGACAAGCAAAGGACAGGTTCACCAGCTGGACCAAATAAAATCATAGCCAAAGTCTGCATCCTTCTGCTCAAAGAAGTTATGAAAACACTTGAGGTGCAATAGGCTCACAGTTACAGTGTTGAATACAGACTTGCCATAGAAAATTGGGGAATAGAAGACTAGGGAATGAGCCTGGGATGAGTATTTTATACTTGTTATAGAAACCATCTTGCCTAAATCTAGGTCATTCTTTCCTTCTGTTCCTAAGTCACTACCAGCTTTATCCTCAGTTCCTGCCTTTCAGGAATATCAGGACTGTCCTGCGTATCCATGTTTCTGGATAGTTCTTCATCACAGAGAGGAACAGCCTCACAAATCACATTCTTGTGTCCCAGGAAGGGGGGAAGACACTAATGGTCTTCAGTTCAGTCTGCAAGGTTTCTTCAGCTCCGTTTGATTTCCATCAGTCAAAGTATGATTTTCCTAAAAGCACTGGAAAACATTGTGTAGGCACAGTCTGATTTAGGGTTTGGGAGGACAGGTCAGTTTGTAGCAGTACATTTGAGGTGAAAAGGAAATCTTTAGACCCAATTCCATTGTAACTGACTTGGCACTGTGGTGTTACTGATGTAACTGTGATTCTAAAGAAACATCCACAGACAGGACTCCCCAGGCTGATGGAACAAACACCACCCACCTCCTGACATGGACAGAAGCATAAACCACATGATCTGAACTCCAGCCCAGCCTTCTCATCCCATTTCTCCAGTCATCCTCCTACCAAGCAATGGCAGCACATTCACAGAGTCAAGGCATGTACGATAAAGTTATCCACTGGCTCAAAGCAGATGTCCTTGGACTGCTCTGCTTGGTGATTCTGGGGTGAAACAGCATCTTTAGAAAACCATCCACAAAACCCTCCTGTGATGGCACCTGTAACAGGGAATTCACACATCTGCTGAGACACGCCCCTGCAATATCAAAGCTTTATATCTAATTTGAATGCATTCAGCTCTAGCATCTAAGTGCTGATTTAATAAGATTGTTTGATGTTTTATTTGTAATGTGTCGACTTCTACTTATTATTTTGCTTTGTAGTACATTTAATTGTTTCTTTTTTAAAGTGCTTTTACTAGGCTGGCACCCAGTTGAGATGAACATCCTTTGTGCGGGATGTTGAATCCCTGTGCAATAAAAATAGTCCCTTTCACCAAGATTTTACACTCTAATGTTATTCCTTTTCTCTGGGGCATTCTCATAGATGATGAAGCCCCTTTCCTCCCTTGTCATCTCCTGGGCAGAGGTCAGAGGGAATACTGTTACCCTGCACACTCCTTGGGAAAGCTGCCTGCCTGCTTCATAGTGGGTGGTTTGCATGGTGCAGTGCAGGGGCTGCAATGAGCACCAAAAAAACTCCTCTTCCTCCCTATATTCTCCCATAATTGTATAATTAATTATATTTGTTACTTGAAAGCCACTAAAATATAAACCGGTCTCAGCCTAGAAGTGTTCATGTTGGGAAGGACAAAAGAAGAATTATAATGACACTGGGACTGAGCACATAAACTGTCATTAAAAAAAAAATCAACCATGCAAAGCTTGGGAAATCTCTTAAAGCCAGCATTGGGAGGGAGACGGGGAGGTGGTGTTTTCTTAAAGGTGGGGAAACAGAGAAGGGCCTGCAGCCAGTATTGGAGCGGCCTCCAGCTGCTGAGTCCGGGGTTTTCAGAGCTGAGCCTCTCTGACTCCTGAGTCCTTCCCCACTCCGAGCTCGTTCAGAATGCCAAGGCCACGATCTCCCTTTAAGGACACTCTCCTGCTCCGTGAGCCTCACCCACTGTCCCGCCTTTGCTCTCCTGCCACGCCAGGGTCCGACCTCGGCTCCGCAGGTACCAGAGGTATCGGTAGGGGTGAAGGAGAGCTGGGACGGAGTGGATGCCGAGTGCCAAAAAAGACAGGGAACAGCAGGGGGAGGTATCAGGCCAGGAAAGCCAAGAATAGGCGGGTAACCCGGAGAAATTCCTGCCTCGTGCTGCTACAGGAGAGAATCACTAAGGAGGAGAGAATCTGGGTGTGCCTGTCCCCACGCTGCGACACAGTGGGCCCTAGAAGTAATTGTGCATAAGGTAAAGGGATTACAGGTGACGGGCAGAGACAACCCTTTGTGCCCTGCTCAACTGCCCAGCTGTGCCCATCTGTGAGCTCTGGGAAGGACAGAGACGCCGGAGGGACGGGGAATGCTTTGCCCGGGGGTGTATTTCTAAGTGCTGCTGACTTCCCATGTCTAAGGGAGAAAGGCAGGGACGCCACGTGCATCTCGGAAAGAGGATGTGCTCTCACCCTGCCAACACATGGGTGCTCTCAACAACCAGAGGTTCCAAAGAACACATCTGGAATCACTTTCAGCAGCATGTGGAAGCTGTCATGAGCTGCAATGAGACACAATTATTCTGGGTCCATATCCTTTGCCACTGTGAAGTTGCCAGTGGCCATTCAACCTCCTCAGCACAGATCCCAGCAAACCAGCCCTGTGTGCTCCTCATCAGGTGGAACACTTGTGATGGCACATGAGCATCAGCTTCACCTTCAGCCCTGCCCTCATGGTGTCCAGCACAAGGAAACAACCACGGCAAGTTCACTGTTACAGCAAGAGGATGGAACGAAAAGGAAAAAGTCTTATGTACTGAAAGAGCCTAGAACAACACTCTAATAGAATCATAGAATATGAACTGGAAAGAACCCACAAGGACATTCAAATCAAACTCTTAGCCCGTCACAGGACATCCCTAAGAATCAGAGAATGAATCTGTGAGAGTTGAGAAAGGTTCAGTCATAATTTATCTCACCACCAGACACAAATGAAGATTTCATTCCCAGCATCAATCCATTCCTTCATGAGAAATCCATCAAGAATCAATTTCCAGCAGCTGTAGGGCTAACATTCTCTTGTGAGATATGCTGGAAGAGGAGAGGAGTATGAAAGTACCCAAGACAGACTTCTATTTCATTATTATACTCCCAGTATCTTGTGCTTTCCTGCCAATACAGAACAGATGGATTTTTCATGGAAGACGCTCCTTTTTGTTTCCCTATCTCTTTACCAACATCTTTGCTGCTGGCAGTGAAGGAGTTAAGCAGACTGTACTGTGCATTTTACTCATAGCACAAAGGGAGAGGGCTAAGGAGTCTTCCTGATTATCCCAGTGCTGGACTTCAAAAGCTTTTAAAGCTGAACTTCCTCTGGAATCGTTTGCATCTTCCCTTTCCGCCTCCAGCAATGCCTCTGAGGTCAGTGTGTTGACCCAGGGTGAATGGGATTAGAGGAGGAGGGAGGCTGATGCCTACACTCAGTTGACTGTTTCAGAGTGGGATGGTGCTCCCTGTGCTAACAGGAAGCAGAGAAACATGAGAAAAAAAATCAAATAAAAATAATAGAAACCAATAAGAATGTTGAGAAGTTCTGAGGGAAAGAGGAAACATGAAAGTACGTGGGATACAAAAGGACAGAGTGCACTCACACAGCAGTGGCTCCAGGGGAGTGAATGAGATGTATGGAAAATGCAAAGGAATGACAGTGAAATCACTAAACCAGGACCAAATTCCAAAGGATACATCTGAGAGTTCAGCTCATGCTGCAATAAACAGCCAGATGGCTGTGTATCCCAGAGAGACACTGCTGGGAAAGGAAATGGAGAGGGAAAGAGGGGGTGAGCAGGGTCACCTACACATGACTCTTCCATTCCCAGTGAAGGAGGAAGAGGAAATGTAGATTAAGAGGGGTCTTCACGGCCCCAGCAGTGGCTGAGCCAGCACAGGAGGCAGAAGAAGCCAAAGAATGTCTTTGAGCCTCTTGTGCTCACATATTTTTCTTGCCTTCTTCCTTCTCATTCTCCCCCAGCATTCCAGCTCCCTCTTCCCTGCACACCAGCCATTCCTCCACTCCTGACAGTCCCTCTGCAATTTTGCAGAGGCCCAGAGCAAGGACTGGTTTCTGGCACCCTGAGCTGTGTGCAGGGGCTCACGTCCAGCCTTCTTTTGGAGCTCTTGAGCAGAGTCCATCTCAGGTCACCCGGGGGAAGCAGTGAGACAAGGCTTTATTCTCACAAAAAGTGCTCTCTGTCACCCCCAAAGATCCACAGGATCTTCCAGACTCATCTTTACCATAAAACCAGGAAAAAAACAGCTCCTCTACTAATACAGCAATGCAGGCTGGAGTTCCCACACTAGGACAGTTATGGAAAATAATGTGAATTTCAGATTGCATCAATTAGCTCAAAAGCAGGACATCTTCTTGTAGCTGTCTCAGAACTCCCTGTGTGATCTTGTGTAAGTCATCCACTCAGCCTGTGTCTCAGTTTCCTCAGCTCTGAAACAGGGAAGAATGCTGACCTTGCTTTGTACAGGACCCCAAGATTTTGTATTGAAAACAGAAAAACAGTTTAAAGAAGCATTATGGGATGAATTAGGTGCTATTAGTGTCTTCTCTAAACAAGATTTTAAAAGCTTTGGTCCTTCAAGCAGTTGTGAAGGTAAGAAACATCAGGGAATTTCAAAGAAGGGGTTTGTTGTTGTTTGGGTTTTTACTGGGGTCCTTTTCTGGCTTGAGCTGTAGTGTTCCACAGTGAATATGGATTATTTTATCCCGTTCAGCTAGGATGCATCAAAGACAAGCTTGCACTGAAGGCAGAGAGATGAGAGAGTGCTCTTGATACATCATTTAGTGGTTCACAGATAGTCCTGACCCACAGCGTGAAGGGCAGCAGCAGGAAAGGCAAAACCTGGTGCCGCAGTCAACCGGCAAAACAAAAGCAAATAAAACAGAGAAACACCACAGTATTGTTCTGTTCTGCTTTGATAAAGCTCCTTCTCATTGAGTAGTACTGTATTACCTGTACTCAACCATACCTGTACAAATGTACAAATGAGTCTTCAATTAAAATTAAATTACTCTGGGAAACAAGGAAGCTGAGCTACACAGAAAAAGCCCTTCTAAAAGGCAGAAAAAGTTTGGAGATTAAATCAAGATTAGCCGGGTTTTTTTACTTCTGTCTGCAGCTGGAAAGAGTCTCATGTGGAATAAATCCAGAAAACTGAGTATCCCATGTACAAGTTCAGATTCCAAGCACTCCTGGAAAGCCAGTTCAGCATGTGCAGCCTTAGATCTCCTCTCTGCTCCACCATGGAGCTGCCAGGCTGCCCTGAGCCCAGGCCAAGGGGGCTGGAGCAGCTCATGGAATGGAAAATAGTAGGAGCAGTATGTTATTATCACTGGGAATGCCAGTAGGATTCCTGAGAAAACAGTCCCAGAAGCCATTCCTCAAGACCTATTCCCATTCCAGCTGTAAAGGGCTGACAGTTTGTTCTGCCCAGGAATACAAAACTGTGGGAGATGTGACCTGTGAGCAGAGGCTCTCGAGTGGAGGGAGACATAAAAACCAGGCTGCAAGGTTCACTCCCTCCACCACTCTGGAAGGTTAATACACCTGGCTGAATTATCCAAGCTTTCAAAAAAGTAATACATTCAGAAAAGGGAAACTTAGACTAGTTTTGCTTTTTTCCTCTCTCTTCTGTATGCCACCTACTTCAAGTTGAATAAGGAATTATTTCTCCTAAGCTTTTAATTTTAGCATCACTGTTTGTAAATTATTTTTCTTTTTACATGTCTGCCTTTAGGAGGAGATGAAAGTCTGCTGTGAGGAAGATGTTGGTAGCACTTGTGTTCCTGGGTGCCTGACTGACAGGGTGCAGCACTTTGAGAAGTCAGCATTTTTAGGGCTGTTTGCTTTCATCTGGTTTAGAACCTGCTGACTAAGCAGGGGAATAAAGAGACTGGGGTGGAGGGGCTGGCTCAAGCAGGAGGGAGACAACAGACTGCCACACCACCTTGCTAAAGGATCCCTTTCACACTGAGACTGCTAATGATGCTGCAGATGCTTTTCACATCCTTTCCACCCTATGAGCAAGAGCTGAATATTAAAAGAATGGTTTAATGGATAAAATAGTAAACCAAATCCTGCAAATTTTATAGATCATCTTTAGTAAGTCCCTGTGTGGTAACTCATCTGTAGAAAACCAATTTGCTTTTCTGCTTTGTTTTTTGAGGCTGTATTTCTTTGGTGACTCATGTGACCCACTCAGCATCTCCCCATGGGGATTTCTGTGTCTCTGAACATCCCCACAGTGGAAAAATCACTGGCTGAATCCTGGGACACGAGCCTTGGCCACCACTCTCATTTCCCCTCAGATCACTCCTGGCATCTGGAGGAGCAGGAGCCTGTTTCACTGAGTGGCTCAGATTCCAGAGCCCTGGAGCAACAGAAATTGAAACACACTGTCCAGAAAGATTTAATAAAATAGTCTTTCAGCCACAAAGGTGGGCACCAAGCCATTTCCCTTTGTCTCTGCTGAGCAACATTCCTTGGCTGACAGGCAATCAGA
The DNA here is from genome assembly GCA_020086605.1 of Lanius collurio. Lineage (NCBI taxonomy): Eukaryota > Metazoa > Chordata > Aves > Passeriformes > Laniidae > Lanius > Lanius collurio. The sequence continues at coordinate 440,503 of JACBWW010000043.1, forward strand.
GTCCAGAAGAGCAAGAACACAGGAAACAGAACAATTCTCCAGAGTCAAAACAATTACAGCATGGAAAGCATTTGTATTTCTGGGCTGTTGCAGTAACTGAGACAAATGTACATCTCCACCTGCCACAGCATTTGCAATATCTCATACTACAGAACAGCCCAAGGTAAACAGGAATCCAGTGGAATTTGCCCTAACTTCCTCCCCACTCCTGCTTTTGGAGCCAGAAATCTCTACCTGCACCATCGGAACAGATAAAGACGTAACTGTATCTTTGATGGAGCTTTCCTTGACTCACTTAATGATGTTATTTTTATTATCATCATTTGCATTGCAGGAGTATCTCAGATCCCACTCATAACCCAGCAGAACCAGTTGTTGTACAGAAAAACAGCAACAGGCTTCACCCCAGGAAATTTCTCTTATCAGACTTGCTGAATCCTCCTTGTGTCCCATACACATATACACAGCTAGTTCCTACAAGTGGAAAGGGATTTACACTCACAGACAACTTCACTCTCTGGAAGTAAAGCCAGTTCATATAAATAAATAATAAAATATTAAAATAAAAACAAAATAATAAAGCTAGTTCATACAAAATTAAGCTCCCTGAAACCATCAAGTTGGAAAACAGGTGCAGATATTTGCTTACTGAGAACAGGAAGAGGTGTAGGTCCATTAAAACTGGTGAAAACTTCCTAGAGGATAATGCCAGTTAATTGAGAGGAACCTTTTAGACAGTCTTGCACACTTCTTAAAAATGGTCTTACTTGGATGACACAATTCAGGCCTAAACTACACACTGCACAGCACAGCAATGAAAAAACCAAAAAAACCTGACAAATAACCCCAAATAAATCCCCTAAAGCTATGCTTTCCTCTGGGGCTCTCAGATACATGTGATTTTTTTTGTTGTTGCTGCTGTTGTTTTTCCTTCCAAGCAGAACTGAAGACCACATACCCTTTTCTGGGTTTCTGGGGATTCTGCAGTGGCTCTGACCAGGCAGATCTGCATCCAGGACTCCTGAACATGCCCACTGTGGGTGTAAACTCACCCCTGCAGCACCTGCAGAGCAAGACTAGGGCTTGCAGCAATGCAACTTAGGAGGCATTAAGCATGCAGCTCACAGCCCCTGCATGCAGAGTGACTCAGGGTGCTCAGAATGTGCTCCACAGAATACCTGAGCAGAAACGGGGCCGTTCTGCACGCTCTGGAAAGACAAACACTGTCCTTGTGACAGAGACTCGGGGAAAGATTGTAAGTGCACAAACCCAGAGCACTGAAGATGTGCAGCAACTGGAGACACTATTGTAGGGCCCAGCTCTATCTAGAGGTTGGTTTAGACAGTTCACAATTCAGAAATAGGCTGCAGAGGTCCATTCTGCCCTCTGGCAACTCCTTTGGTTGTCTCCTACCAAGGTCCACGTTTGAGCAGCCCCATCAGTGCAATTCAGCAGGAGCTGTGAGCACTGACCCCTCACAGATCACACCCTTGCCAGCCCCACTGCCTGGACTCCCCAGCTCAGGGGATGTTTTAAGGCACCGTGCCCAATCCTCCCCTTTCTGATGGGTCAGCACCCTGAAGAGCTGCTACTTATCCATGTCAGTGATAATTTCCTACAGACAGACTTTAACTTTAATTATGTCAGTCGCTTTTGCTTTGCACAGGATTCACAGAGCTTGTTTTGTGTTTTCCTCCTTCCTCTCCGAGGCACTGCAGAACCTTCACACAAACGCCCCCGGTCAGTGGGCTCATCTCTGGGATGGAGACAAGTACTGAACTTCCAGGTATGGAAACAAGCCTTAAAAGGCACTTTGTGATCCTTCACGGGAAGCAACATGAGGACAAAAGTCTGTCTCTTCCTCCTCTTTCATCAGTAAATAAGTTTATTCCTTGATTTCAGAAAGAATAAGTGTGGCAAGAAGCAGCAAAGGGAAGAGAGAGCTCTCTGAAATGAGTAAAGGAATTCCAGTAATTGAACAACTCATATTTTGACACATTGAGTTATTAAATTTTGAGAACCGATGAAATATCTCTCCAGACATAGCACTGCAGCCTAAGTGCCAGGATAAATACCAACGCTTAGGCAGCCTGATTTTCCACACAGATACACTGTCCATGGGCTCAGGCAAGCCTGCAGTTGCTGCTGCTGGAGAAAATCTTCAGGAAAAAGCCTCAAAAGGAGAAGGTGGCTCTGAAGGCAATAGATGCTGTTCAGTAACCTAGGCTAAAACATTAGAGCCTGTACCTCAATATTCCTGCAAACTCTTCCATTTCCTACGGATTTTACTGAAAGCTCAGGAACCTCCTCCCACACCATCCCCTCCTCCAGTTTCTCCAACCTGCTGCATTTCCAGCTCCTTTCTGTTCCAACGGGAACCGATGGGAACCACTCCCACAAGCCAAATTTGGCACAGTGCATCACTTTCACTTGCAACCTGAAATGCACCATGGATCTGACTAGACTGCAAATTTAATATTTCACAATGAAACTAAATTATTTTTACCCTCCAAATAGCTGGGAGCATTGCTGTTAATAACTAATAATCATCCTTTGCACATATGTACCATCTCTCATTCAAAGGTCTCAAAGCACTTAATAAGCAACAATTAATTAACCCTGTAACATCTCCCTGCTGTAATTAAATCATCTATATAAAGAAAAATTGCACCACTGGCAATTCTGATTCCAGTAATTTCATCAAAATGCAGCAGACATGTCACAGCTGTTGTAGTGCAATGCAACAAATGGTGGCAGCCTGAGAAAGAGCCTAAAAAGTTCTGTATGAGGCCCTGGAGAGGGATTAAGGAAAGGAGAATGTATAAGAGTAACTCATAATATTACAGGGCAACGTGGTTTAATACTTCTCTTTTATAGATCCATTAATCACCAGTATAATTCTGTTCATCATGTTCACATTAGGTTAAAAGAACCCTGCAGCATCCTCCCAGGAGCCTTGATCTCCAATTCCCACAGAAACAGTCAAGTCAAGGCTTCCAGCCTCTGAAATAAAGTTTATGGATCAGTTGGACAGGATTGCCTGAAGAAAGCAAATAAGTTTGTGTGTCCAGCTGATGCTCAGAACACTTTTGAGACTTTCAGGCTAAAAAAAAGAAGAGCAATAAGTGCTAATATCTCAGGGTACTACAGTTGCATTCAGGGAATAACAGCCATTGTCTTACAGCCCCTTAATACCTAAATGTTTATGGCATACTCTCAAAAGGCCAGTTTGGGAATAATTTATGTTTCGCTATCAGTTTGGATGAAGCTGTCTCCCATCTCTTCTTTTTCAGAGCTGCATTAGCTTCTTTCCTACCCTTTTGTACCTCCCTTTCAGTAATAGCTGTCCAATCTTCACATACAATTATGATATTTTAGTCCAAGACAAAGGAAAATGGAATTTGTTCCTTTAGAGAGCTTTCCTCTGCACACAATGCCTTAAGGCATCTGCCTAGATTTATGTAACCTGACAGCTTAAAGACGGAACAATAATAATAATAATGATGGCAAGACTTGCCCTTTTTTTCCAGCAGCTCTCAAAGCAATGCAGGGCTCTTCATCAATAATTAAGTCTTACACCATTGCCAGTGTTTTTGTAAACACGAAATCTTAAGCACACAGTGTTTAAAAGGACTTACGGGTGTCACAGGAGTTAGTTACACATTTAGACAGTCCAAATATCCAGACAATTGTGGCAAGGCCAATTTATCCTTATTCCTCTCCACAACGTAATTAAATGTGTTTCTAATGTGCTGATTTATAAGAAGCAGCTGTACTTCATACCCTGCTGCTCTCCTTTTCCTTCCAAGCCCACAGACCACCATACTGGGTCAATGCCCAACACTCAACACCAAAGCAGTGCTTAAAATGCTGAACCTTGCAATGTCATACCTGAGGATTCACATGGTGCTGGACCACAGACTGCTGAGACTGAGTTACCTGCTATTGTCAGGCAAAAATCACACAGCAATAAGGGACTAAAATCTTACCAGGTGTAGCATTTTATTGGAGGTAAAAACTCCAGACCAACTTAGACCAGTCAAAGCTGTGGTAGCAAGACTCGAAGGAAGCCATCAGCATGCACAAAACCATCAAGATCTGGAGTTTCATCATGATGAAAAGAGAAATATTTTGCTTCAATGTTTATGCCAAACTTTGGAAGAGACCCAAAACAAGACTGGGGTGAGATTTTCCCCGCACACTCACTTTATTGCCTAAACAAAGGAGAATCAGGTTATTTCAATCAAAGCTCCTTCTTATGCTGTACAAAGAGCAGAATTTTGGCAGAGCTTGGAAATGAAAGACAACACTGCCAGAGTGACAACACAGCAGCCAGTCAGCAATAAAAGTGTTAACCTAAGTCTGGGCTTGTATTGCCCCAAATTGCTGCAAAAGCAGCAGGAAATAATCAACTTCTCAGTTCAGAAGGCTGGGGATACCCCAGCTGTAACTTCAGCTGTGGAGGCAACCACCCCTTGAAACTTTCAGTTTGTTTCATACCCCAGTTCCTCCTGAATAGGAAACTTATGAGTGGCATAAAAGGCGCTGTTAATTAAAAGCTTCTAAGATGACAAACCTTCTCCATGCTCAGGCTCAAGTCAGCAGTTCTGCAGGGCTTGGTTCAGGCTGCACACCAGCCCACAGCCCCTGGCAGCAGCAGTCAGATATTTGGGAAGACGTTCAGCCAGTATTTAATCCACTGCTAAGAGAAGTCCACATCTTGTTTAAATTTCTCAGTTTGCTCCTGCTAAGAAACATTTGACATGACAGAGCTCTGTCAAATGGCTCAGAGGTTGTGGTTTCTGTCCAGAGGACCCAAGCCAGTGTTATAAACATGCAAGGAGCACTCCAGCTTGGTGAAATCAAAGAAAATGTAGTTATTCTACCTCAACAAAAGTAGTGCTGTCCAGAAATAGGCCCGAAATTCTCAGGTCCCAGCAGAATTCCTGCCACACAGGGCCTGTCTTACAAATGGCTGTGTGTTTCTTGCAAATTAAGAGGCACTGCCTATGTTTGCCATTAAGGCTGGTTTGGTACATCAAGACAACCAACCAACCCCAAAAAACCATGCTGGAGGAGGAGAATGTTCTGTTTTACAGAGCTTTCAGTATTCATTTCTGCCTTGATACAAATGAGACAAGCAAATCTCATTCAAATGGAAATCCATTTCCTTGCTGTTATGGTACACAGGACAGTGAAGCTCATCAAAACTAAGAAAAAAAAGAGAGAAAAGGACATCCCTTCACAGCATGTCGATCACATCTCCCATGCTCCTAGCTGCTGAAAAATTAAGCAACAGAATCCACTTGTAAGTACCAAGTTCCTGATATCCTCAGATGAAACAACTTCACCCTTACAAACTGCCCTTACATGAGACCTTTGAGACGAGAAGCTCCGTATTTCACGTGAAGCACCTGAGGCTGCAGCAGTGACTGAGAGCTGTCAGCAAGCACTGCCACTGCCCCAGCTGCATCCTTCACCTACACACCTAACCGGGAATTATAGCTTCAAAAATGAAAAACCTAAAAGAACTCAAGCAAGGAAGGTGGGTGACTGTTCTGAAGTGTTTGTTCTCATCTCAATTAGAAAAGGTTTCTTCAGTCCTCCATGGCTGGCTGTAGAGAAGACCAGATATTAAATTAAACACAAAGCATGTGACATCGTCTTCTCATTTTGTTCCAAATCTGAGCACGGGATGGAGAACTTGCTTTGCAAAGAATGCTCTTGTTTAAATGGCTTGATAAATTGGATTCCTTTGATGCTGTTTGCTCTTGCCTTCCCTAATCTCTCCTAATCATAAAGATTTTTTTTTGGTCTGCAACGCATCTGACCTACTTCCACATTCCCCCCATCCTGCTGTTCTTTTCTAACTATATTCTCTGTGAAGTATCTGTATTTTTCTGCCTTTTCCATTAAATTTATTCAAAAAATTTAGGATCCCTGGGCAAATGAGGAGAGGCTTTGATTCTCACCAGCCAATGAATGCTGGAAACCACATGCTCAGATTTTTCCCCTTTAACCAGTCCAGGCATCAACCTTTATCAGTCCCAAGACACCGTGAGTCTACATGGAATTTCTTGAACTATTTGAACCACAGGACTCTGACAGAGACCTACAAAATGCAAGCAGATGCAATTTTTAATCGCTCCAGCAAAAAATTAATTTGGCAATTAAAGAAGTAACTTTGACACAGGGACAGAAGGAAAATAACTGGCTTTAAACAGTGGCAGGTGCATCACTTCAGATAAATTATACACCATCCATCCCGAATGCTGCCTGAAGCAGAAGGATAGCCCAGGGATTAGGGTTTTAATAGAGAATTTAGAATTAGGGATTACAGTCCCTGCTCCACTCCAGCCGGCCTCTGCAGCTTTGGCCATTTACAAAACAGTGTTAACAATTTTACTCCTCTCTCAGCAATATTAAGAAACAAGAAATTCCAAGTATTTTCAGGCTGTTAAGGCTAAATACAACCTAAAGTAAATAATTTTTAGATGGGATCTGCTGTAATTTTGCACAGACCTAAAGAGGCCCTGACCTGAGCAGGGAAACATTTCAAGTCACGTGTGAATTCTGGTATAATCCAGGAGAGAAGATCAAGGCCCATTTACATCACCATCTCAGCAGTCAGATTAGTTTCTACTGGATCCCAGAATGGTTTGGGTTGCAGAGGACCTTAAAGCTCAGCCAGTTCCACCACCTGCCATGGGCAGGGACACTTTCCACTAGACCACTGGAGTTGGTTGTTCCAAGCCCTGTGCAACGTGGCCTTGGGGGTTCTCTCTCTTGTGTCTGTGTGTGTTTTTATGCCTGTTTGTGGTTTGGGCTGTTTTGTTTTTTTTTGTCTGAGAGTGAGACAGTGGTGCAACATCTGCCATAAAGCCAAGGAAAGAGCAGCTGGTTCAATGCAAACACTTCCAGGACAGGTAGGTGCTGATGAGGACCAAAGTGCCACAGTGCAACTGAAAACAGCATTTTAGCCCAAACATCAGTATGTGAGGTTATCCCTTTCTGACACAGAATGTAGCAATAAAATAGAAGAGGGACTCAGTCTGAAGAAAGCTGTGACAAAACCAGACTGAAGACCTTGGGACAGTTATTATTTCTGTTCAGACCTTAATTATTTTCCATTTTTTGCCACCTCCACTCTTCCCTGGAGATCAGGAGAGGTAATAGAAAAGCAGCTTTTACATCAAGAAAGTAATTTCTTTCCTTCTTTCTGGCAAACTGCACTAGGAAACCATTTGCAGAGGTCTCACCTCCAGATTCAAATTTGAGAGCTGGCCCTGATGCAGACTCTGCACCCTTCTGTACCAGTGATGCCCCAGTCCTCACTCCATGTTTTGAGTGTCTTGTGACCAAATAAGTGAGTTTTCTGTCTGCCCTGGGAACATGGCTCTCTGGACACCCTTGTCTTTTGGGATAGCCATCCAGCTGAGCTCAGCAGGAGCCAGGCAGCTCCACTGGTGGTGTGGCTTCTGCTGTGACTACAGGGCAGTGAAGGATGATCAGGTAACTGGAAATACAACGTGTGTTATCACCAGGCAAAGCGTAGTCACTCAGTCCTGGAACTAATATTGGAAGATTTGGGAAAAGCAGTACAGAATCCTTGACAAAACTTGGGAAAAAATTAATAATCAAGAGTCCTAATTCCCCTTGTGCGTGTCAATGCTTCCTAACTAATTGCTTCAGAGGCAGTGTTTGGTTTGCTGCAGCATGGGAGAGTGGAGAACCTGGGCCTGTGTTCAGGGAACAAAATGTTTAGAGCCAAGTGAGCAAAGACAAAAGGACAACAGGAATCAAAGGGGGTTGTATCTGATCCAAGAACACAAGGCAGTTGGAAAACAGCCTCCAAAGTAAATTGCAAGAAATGGCAGGTACCATTGTAGCCAGAGAGCTGAGAAACAAAGATATTTCCTGAGCAATAAAACAAGTAGCATTACATAGAAGAAGAAGTAATTGAAAAGGACAATCATCCCCACTCCAGTTTCCACCACCTTTTGTGACATTTTGTGACAAACCAACAAGACCCCTGAACACTGCAGCATCCAAGAGGCTCTCATTTTACCACAGAATCTGTGAAGCATTTTCCTGGATGCCAAGACAGAGCACAGTGATGATTCGTGACCACATTCATACAGTTTGTCTCTGGCAACCCCCAGCTGAACCTGGACCTCCCACAGTTCAGGCTCTCACTGCTGGACTCTCTTTTTTAACACATCACCCCCTCAACACACGCACACCTACAGAAAGGGGCAGGACACTGGGCTTAATTTATTTTTGTTACTAGAAAGCCAGTAAGTCAGCTCTCAGTGAGAAAGTGCAGAGTCATGCACATGTGACTACTCAAAATTCAGGGGAATAGGGAAAGACATCATTTTCCCTCCTGTCCTCAATACCTTACACGAAATGAATTTGCAGGGTGTAACCCCGCCCCCATATCACACACTCCACCATTCTGACTTCACCATTCTTCTGTGTTTGCCCTCTTGTCAGACACCTGACAGAGCCAGAAGAGCTTCTTCATCTGAGAGCCTTCTGCTCTCACTGAGCATTCAATGCATTAATTACAGGTCTCATTCCCACTGGCTAGCTTGTGCTTGTCAGAAGAAATGTGCAAAACTCCCCTATAAATGAGGAAAGAAAGTTTCCTAGACTAAGCAGGCTTAAAAAAAAATTAAAAAGCAGCTCTTGGATGGAGTATATGTGTCTAATAGCTAATTATGCTGCTAAGTCGTGGAATCTTATGATAAAAAAAAATAGCTATCCCCAGAAGACACACAATCTAATAAGCATTCATTGCAAATCTAGCTCCTAAATCTGCTGCCCACCGAGCTAATGAGGAATGATTCAGTCAGCCCCAGACATGTTTTTAATTTCACTCACTGTTGAGTGAGGCTGCTACAGAGAGCACAACTGGGGAGGACAGTCAGCACAAACCAGCCAGCCAGGAAGAGCTCCCTGGCCAAGTCCTTCAGGGCTGGAAGATGAGGAAGAAAATAGGGCCATAATAAAGGCTTGGGGGCAACAATTGCCAGTAGGATTTCAGGCTTATTTTTTGCTTTGATATCACTGTGGAGAAGCACTTTGGTTTATGTTCAGCTGATTTATAGAACAGAGAGAGATTGGGAAGACTTTGCTGCTTGCTAGCAAATCTTCTCTCAGGGCAATCCTCACCCTTATCCCCTGGTAGGTATTTTTCTTTATTCATGCCACTGAATCATGGAATCCCAGAATGGTTTGGGTTGGAAGGGATCTTAAAGCCTGTCCCATTCCATTTCTGCCATGAGCAGGGACACCTTCCACTGTCCCAGGTTACTCCAAGCCCCGTCCAACCTGGCCTTGGACCCTTCTAGGGATGGGGCAGCCCCACCTGCTCTGGGCACCCTGTGCCAGGGCCTCAGCACCCTCACAGGGAAGAATTTCTTCCTAATTCCTTATCTAACCCTGCCTTCCTCCATCTTAAGGCCATTCCCCTGAGTTCTTTATAACCTGCACCTGCCCTTTGGGAAGCAATACCTGGTGACCTTCTTTAATTTCTGAGCTGAGAACAAAGCTATTACTATATTACTTTCAAACACTGATCAGCTCCAATGATAGAGCACTAGGCAAAAAAATTCCCATCTACTAAATAAACTGGGACATGCTTTCTGTTTTCTGACCTACATATCTAATCAAGATGTATTTTCAAGGGTCTGGTAGCACATGGCTCTGTGCCAAGGACAGCCAAAGAGTTTCCATATCACAAATGAGCTCCCAAAAAGTGCCACAACTGATGATGCAGCATTTTTAAACAAAATTGCAGATACAAGGAGGTGGCTGAAATTCCTATTCACCTCCTAACAGAAGAGCCAGGGGGGTAAAAAAGACTCACAACTCCTGAATGGGCATGTAAAGGATATATTGGGGAACTGTCCTTGGAAGGAACATTTCTTATGCCTTTCTTGTTTGCTGCCCACAGGCCAAAGTGCCCGGCCCAGCTGTCATTCCAGGATGCTCAGAGAGAGAGCAATCACATAAAAGCACTGCAGACTTGACCTAAGGCCAGTTTCTCTCCAGCGTAAGTTCGATCAATCAGCCAAGGAACCTTTTAGCAACATTCCCTGCTTATTTCTCATACTTCCTCTGTCCTACCCATTGCCCAAAGCAACCCTCAAATTCTCCCTTCCTTGCAGTGTTTTTTCCCCCCACCCTGTCCCTTCTGGCCCCAGAAGCTCTCTGGCTCTCTGTGATGTTTCCTCCCCTCATCTGGGATTCTTCACCAGTGCCCAAGGGCCAGAGGAGCCTCTGTTGGCTGCACACAAGTCTGGAACACTCAATCTACTGGTTCCAGCTCAATTTCTGCATAAGTCTTCTCCAGGGGAGCTTCACTTACCCTGGAATGGCAGTGCCCTAGAGAGACAGAAAGCTGGAACCTCCCACCTCTGCTATTGCACTTGCAACATCTCTTGTGCTCGGTTCTTATTACCTTTTCTACTAACTCACAATTTAGTCCAGGTTGGTGCTCAGGACTTCTCCCTCTCCTATTCCAGACTTTCAGGCTGGCTAATACCAATATCCAGAAGTCTGACACACACCAGCAATAATCACCTTTTTTCCCAGCATTGTAGTCCTGGTATCTGCCAAGCTCTCCAGCTCAATGTCAACCTGAAACTGCAGAGCTGTTAAATTCAGTGTTTATATCCTGAGCTTTCTATCTACTCTCTTCTAGCCCATTCATTCAGGTTAAACTTTGCAGCCTTAACCTTTTTTTAATCTATAGATTAAGGTTTTTATACAGTATTACAAGTGAAATAATGTCTATACAAGTCTAAAAGAATTATGTGTTGAGGTCCAGCCTGCCCTTAAAAATAAGTGTGATTTCTGGTTTTTACTGCAGCAATATTACAAATTGACTCTCAGCAAAAGGCAGGGTGAAGTTTTAGATCATTACTAAGTAATTCGGTGGGTTTTTGCTATAAATTCTGTGAAGGTAAGCACTGAATTTTAAGCTTCAGCTTTATAGTTCTGTGTTAAACCTTTGTGAGACCCAAAGCCAGGTACAAGGATCCTGTGAGAGCTGAGAGTAAGTGATACTCACTTTAAAAGACTTTTACATTTAGTTGTAAGATTATTAAATTCCTACAGTATCATTCATTTGCTTAAACAAATCACCACCCAGTATCTTGGGTTAACAAATGCATTTTTCCTAAAAAAAAAAATTAAATACGTAAATAACGGTTGAGTGCTAGATTAATTAGTTTTGTTAAACAATGTGTCCTAAAACATCAGCAGCCTTCCAGAGCTTTTCTGTCATTGTGTAAAGGTCACACAACACAGGCAAGTTGCCACAAATATTTACACTTGTGAAATAAGTTTTGTGAGATGAATAGTTGAGCTGAAAAGAGTTCCCTGCCCATGAAAACTGCCCCGAAGCAGCAAAACTTGTGAAAAATTACCCAGCAACTCATTTGCAAGAGGAGGTTTCCCTTCCATCAGCTGATATCTAGGACATCCAAGCACTAGAAGATTTAAATACTTCTTTTAATAGCAACTGAGTATATTTATAGATATTTGTAGTTATTTTCATCCTCTGGATAAATATGCAACACTAATTCCTGTTTAGCACCAGTACCTTATGGCAGCAACTGCTGCTGATTGTAATTATATAGTTGTCAGAAGTCAGGATCAACTTGGGCTTCCCCCAGCTCCGAGGTGAGTGTAGGAAAATAAAAATCTTGCTCTTAGTTGTAAGTCTATCAAGACAAGAATTCTCAGTTTGTGCTTTTGATGTAAGTAAGCACCCTGAGCTTTTGGAGAGTTCACAGCCAAATAAAAGAACTTGTTTCAGTTGTGGCTTTTCTTACTGTGACTTCTGGGAAGTTTTACCCACCTCTGAACTTCACAGTAGATTTGTTAACAAGAAAAAAAAATAACAAAAGTTTGAAAAATAATCACCCTCTTTCCTTAGATGTGGGATCAGTTCCCTCAAACAACAACAGAATAGCAGAAGAGCTGCCTCAGCACTCGAGCTCTAAGGTAGAGGAAGATTTCACTAAAGATTTCACCAAAAGTTTCACTGATTTCCCCATGCTGATTAACCCATCCAAACATTACAGTGCAGGCGTGAGCTCGTCACATCAGGATTACATGATGACCAGATGAAGTGTTCCAGTTCAGGAAAGGAATAAATGGAAGATAAATATGGGACATAGCAAAATAATGTGGTCTGGCTCTGTCCTGCTTGCTCGTGAGCCCTCATGACAGTACAGCTTTTCCTTTGTTATGCATTTCACCAGTTCCTCCCCAAAACCCAACTCTCTTGGATCCGGCTATGTGAGGGGAAAAAGCACCCACAAGTTTCCATAAGCCAGAGCCTGCCAAGCATCTGCATCATGTGTGACATGTTCCCACTTGACAGCTCTGCCAGGCTCTCCTGGAGGCTCCTCAAATGCCATCCGTCCGTCCCAGCTCCAGAGAGCAGCTCTGCTGCTGCCAGCAGGAACCAGAGGCACCTGCTCTGTGCAGCCCCTCCCTCCCCTCCTTTCACTTGCCCTTCTTGCAGGAATGCAACTCAGTGGGTGTGACTGGGAAGGCAGAGTTCAGACCTCATCCCAGTTCCAACCCTGACATCTGTCACTTTGGTTTAAGCTCTCCTCATCTCAGTTCACCTCCAGATTCCTTCCCATGATGTTTTCAGGCCCCCATCTAAGTCATCCTTGCAACTTCTTACAATTTTTCCAAACTTAAGAGCCTCCAGACTTCATGCCACTTGCTCAGGGTCACAGCAGTCCAACTTGAAGCCAAGCCACGTCCAACATTTGGTTATAAGAAAATGCCACAATTATTATCATTACAACAACTGGGTGTCACAGTTCCTGCATCAGGCGTTAAGCCACTCTCTATTAGAGGTGGCGAAAATCTAAGGTTAAAAATGCAGGATTCAGTGCACTTCTCACAGGATACTTGTCCAGCTTGCGTAGTTAAACCTCTGGCCTGCTCCAATCTCCCACATTCACTCACTCCAGGCAATGGAGAGACAGGAATAGGAACAGGCAGCTCTGGCCACACACAGTCATAAATATACAAATTATTACACAACAGAATTTGCATGAAATATGGTGAGGAGCAGCACTGAATCAGTCTGAGAAAATAAGGCAGGGGCCGATCCACCCTGCACTTCTGATCTCCATCTCACAGCGCCTTGGATATCCTTTTCCAGCTGCATTCCAGGGCCTTGCTGGGTTTCCCTCAGCCCAGTATCTTTAGTCACTCAGTGGTGTACACGATGTTTTATGTTCGTGTTCTTTCTCAGTGCTTTCCTCACAGGCAGGTGTGTAACACCAGTGTGTCCTAATTCACACCTACTTCCCAAACCCAGGGTCAGCTCTCCACAGAAAAAACAACCAAGCTCAAGTTAGTAACTGAACAGAGGTTTTGAGCACTCATTTAGCACGTCACAGAGGTGCCCAAGTGCTAAGCCTTGCAGGGCCCTGCTTCCCTAACTTCTCTCAATCTCTGCTCTCATTACCAGAGCAAGCTGTGCCAGATCTCCACACATGCCTGCAACTGGAAATCTGGGGGTGCAAACCCGTCCCGCAGCAAGGGGGTCTGTCCCAGGCTACACTGAGGGAACTGCAAGTGTGAACCCCCAAGCAAATCTGACACAAGTGGCTCAAAGAGAGAAATTGAGTGAACAAGTTGTAACACATTCCCACTTCCCTGTGCACCGAGGTCACTGGCTGGAATGCACTCACCCTGTTTGCTCTGGGAGAAACAGCCTGGCATTGACCCCGTGAGTCACTTGATTTCACAGATGCTGCATGGCAGGGTAGCTCCAGCAGCATTTGTGAGACTATGAAGGATGGATTAAACAGAAAGCAGTCAAAAGAGCAGTTTTACTCTGTCCCAAGCACAGCATCATTTTTGCATGGACAGAGAAGCCAAATAACCAGAAGAATTCCATTCAGCAGCCTGGGCACTCATCTGGGTGGATTTGACCATCAAAGAGACAGGCTGAAAGAGAAAGTAATATTCTGCTCTGCTTGTATTTATACACAGCTGAACTTTACATATGCACAGGCCCAGAGACTGAGCGCACACTAAGAGTATTTTGTAAACATTGAGGTTCAAGGCTTTAAAATCAATTTATTCAGTTACATTTCTAATCTTTCTCATTGCCTTACGTGACCAAACACAATATTCTCCACAGGGATGACAGAATAGTAATAATTTTTAAAGGGTGGAAAAACGTCCAATTCTTGGGGTAAACACTACAGAGTATTGCAAATTTAGACTGTTGTTAGCAAGCATTTTGAGTATTCAGTGACTCTTTCAGCCAAATCAATTCAGAGGATGGTAATTTTGTTGCTAAATAGTCTAAATGAATGGTTCATTAAAAATCTGATCTCAGATTTTCTGAATGCTTATCTTTGTGAGTCCAGAATTCACTTGCATTCACTGTGTGCGTGTACAGAAATGTGCCCAGCTAAAGGGTCTGTATCAATGACACTTTCGAATTTGATGGCTGTTGTGCTGTGGGGGGGTCTTCCCCACCAGGTTTTAATCCTAAACACCATCTCCAAGTTCCTGAACTCTTGTTTCTAACCATGCACAAGGCACACACCAGCACCACACCTGACATGCCCATTGTTTAGCTATCTTCCTGTTTATGACTGCCTTTAGAAAGCATCATGCAACAGCAACAAGCTGTGGCATCATCAGTGACAAGTACTCATGGCTCAGACCCTGGGTGTAGGAAGTACAAAAGCCAGTCACAGACTGGTATCTCTCATTTGGTGAACACCACACCCTTCCCTTTTCCAAGGATGAGCAGCTTTAATGATGTAGATATGGTGTTGGGTTTGTCCTACATGAGTCAGCGGGATTCTCATATCTAAAAACAAATATTCTAGCCATAAAATACTGCAGGGAAAAAGAATCTACTGTATCTGATGACTCTGAGTTGAGATGTCTGAAAACAAACCACTGGGGAATGGAGCACGGCCTGTCACAGAGCAACCAGCTGAGCAATGAGCCAGACAGAGACAATACACCCATTGCTAGGAAAAGAGACATTTATTCTCTGAAAACATGAGTTGGAATATTGGTAATGACAGAGCCTTTATCTCTCCTCCCGCAGAGTCTTCTCAAACATGCCAAATTTGCTGCTGAAGTTACTTGGATGAAATCTCTTGCTCTTATCATTAATACCTACTTTTGGGAAAGAGTCTGGCTTCAATTGTCAACAGCAATGTGCCTGGTGGCTTCAAGAGAAGCAAGATTTCACACTTGATATCCCAGTCCTAACAGGATTACTCACTTTTCCAGCAGGAATAAAGACTAGCTCAGAACTGAAGTTAATGAAAGTAGTCATATTTTTATGCTCATGCTTTTTTCTTGATGGCAAAACCACTGTAAGGATTCTGTTCATGTCTCTGCAGTGATTATCTTGGAGCCCCAACCCAAATTCACCATCACCAGCACAAGCTGCCACAATCCCGCTCCAGAAAGGACTTGCCTTTTCCCCCGGGTTATTCATATCCCCAGACTCATCCTCTTGAAGGGTGACAGGAATTGCCCTGCTCGTCTCCCAAATCTGGCATGAGCCATGACTAATGCTCGTGCTGTGCCCTGAAAGGGGGGGAGCAAAGGTGCTATAGAAATGGAAAGTGGCTTTCAGGAGGAGAAATATATAATCTCTCACTCTCCCCTTCCCCATCCTTTATCCTTTCACATGTCTTCGTTGTGGTCCCAGTTTATTTTGTAAACAGTCTAGTACTGTTTGGCATCAGCATCTTCTCAGAACAAACATACAAAGCTCAGAAGTCTCCAAATGCAACTGATTTCTTAAATATTTATCATTTCACTCCAATAAAAATATTTAAGAGAAAAAGAACACGAAGTAAAGGAAGGGAAGATACAGTCATCTCACATCAACATCTTCTCAAAGCATAGCCAGGCCAGCTGATGTAAACCAGAATCAAATTCTGTACCAGCTAGCACAGAGCTGCTCTCTAGAACTTCTCTCAGCAGAGGCATCTTGCCATTGACATTTCCAGGCAAAAAAGCCACCCCCAAAACTGCAACAATTCCAAGATAGGCAAAATCTCCTTCAGATTCCCTCACCTTCTTCCTCAGTGGAAAAAAAATATAGCAGAAAAAGAAATCCACGTGGATCAAAAATCATCACTCATGATTAAAAAAAAAAAAATGGTACCCTTGCCAACAAATAGATATGCACCAGTTTTTAAAAGCTGAAACCAAGAAATCAGACCTGGAGGAACTGCCACCTGGTCATATCCCTTCCTCACATCCTCTGGGGAAGTTTTTCTCCTGGATGCCCTGGCTAACTTGCTGATGAGGTGATGAAGGCCAAGTGACCTTCAGGTCCATGGAACGGGCAGACAGGCCCTGTGGACACACAGAAGCAACCTGTAAGTGGCAAGGGCTGAAACAGTTCGGATCAGTCCTTTCCTGTTTGGGAGAGCTAGATATCAGGGCTCTGTGCTGGTGAAGCATTTCCTGGCATCCTCAAGAACCATTAAAGTTTTCCAGAAAATTAGCAAGACCAAGAACTGACAAGAGGGGGAGGGGTAAATATTCTCCCCTTATTTATTTATATTTTAAGCAACGATGTTGAGACACATAAGTGAAGGCAATGAGACTCAAATCACAAGGCACAGCATGATGGGAGGCAGTTAAAGGGAAATTCAGGAGGGATCCTCAGCACCGAGTCAAGACCTTTCTTTGATCTCCAGTTTTCCCAAGCTGCATTCCCACATGCAGCCCACCATTTGTTTTTAGTTAGACAGGCATAATGAAAAAAGCTCTGCTAGGGAAGAGCAACAAACAGGCCTTGCAAAAATCATGCAGCAACAGCCAGTCAAAATCAGGAAGAGGCAAAACCACAAAAGTGAGATGATAGCATCTATTACAGAGAGAAAAGCTCAGCTGCTTAGGGATGCTCCAGGTATCTTTCCTCCAGGAATTTCAAAGTCACCCAAATCAGCAATGGATAGATAGGGATCACCTCCTTGCACGTTACTGAATCTTCTCTCTCCTAAATACAGAGCCAATAAACTGCTTCTGGCACCCTGAGGTTTACCAGCAGTGAGCCATGCCTCATCCTAATTCACTTGTCAGGTTTGACAGGACCAGAGCTGGAGATAGCACAATACATCACATCATTTTGTCTTGTCATCACTGTCATTTGTATATTCTCTGCCACCTTTTTTGTTTATTAGCCCACATAATTATGCTTTTCCCTGTTTTAGGCACTACTGTGCAACATCTTCATGATTTGCTGTCTCCTTACCCGTGGAGCCCCAGTCCCACCAATGCTCTTAACTCCTGTTTTGTGTGATGGCATCTGGCACAGCATATGCTGATGTGGAGCAGTTCACATGTCTCAGAGCTATTGTCCCAGACTCTGCACATTTACAATTACCATCAGTTATTCACAACAGGCTCTGAAAATTTTCATCACAACAACTAGAAGTTCTTCAAATCCTTTAAATTAAAGCTCACATCTTGGAATTTCTGCATGCCTAAGCTTGCCTTTCTTAGTTACCCAATACATTAGCAAACAGTGGTATCATTTATCCAAATACTGGGTAGCTGGCACCAGCAGCCCTCATATAGGCCATGTACTTCAGTTACAGTGTTTCACAGATGGAATTAAAACCAGAATGTGTCAAATCCAGCTTGAAGAACAGTTTCAACTATGCCTTTCATTTAGAACATTTCTGAAAATGTACCAAGTGGGCCATTTCATATTTGACTTTGCAATGCAAATGTGGCTAGCCCAGGCACACCCCATACAGCTCTCTGTGAATGCCAGGTGCAGGATCCACACCCCCACTTTGTGCTCCTCACCCCATGGCCCTGGCCAAAGGCAGGGAGTGCTCCCAGGATAACTGCCTGGCAGTGCCACTGCTGCAGGAGTAAACAACACCAGCAATCAGAGTTGTAACCTCTGCGGTCACCAAATGCCATAATTACCAGGGAAGGGTTTCCACATGTCCTACTGACAGCAAGATCGAGCCGTGCATTCCTGGCCGTGCTAATGAAACAGTAAAGCACACAAAGCACATTAGGAAGGCGTTTAGGGTCAGCCATCGAAATGCAACACGCGGGTAATGGCTCTATCCAAAAGATCCTCTACTGAAGCACAGAAGGTCCTTGCAGTCACAGAGGCATTTATCTGGAGGAAGGAGTTTGTGGTTAACACTTAAACCTCACTTAAAAGTGTGAATTAACTTCTACTGATAAAGCAACACTGTCTCATACAGGTTTAATAAATTTGAAGCTTGACTAGAGGGGAAGGTTTTGCATTGTGAACAGGGGGTGAAAGTGGCCTGTCTACAGATAAACATGTTTGTGACTGCAATAAAACACCTTTTCTGGTCTTACACTATCACAGTGAGGTGGGAGGGCTGTGGTGCAGGCAGGTACCTGGTGCATCCCTCCTGGCTGGGACCCTCCTTGGAGGGGACATGTGCCTTAAGACACAGTAAAAAACACCCAAACAAACTTCAGGACATCTTTGGTGAGTTTTTTCATATTCAGACGTTCAAAACTCATCCTGGACGTGTTCCTGTGTCACCTGCACTAGGTGACCCTGTCTTGGTGGGGGGGCTGGACCAGCTGATCTCCAGAGGTCCCTTCCAACCCCACCATTCTGTGACATGAGCAGCCCTGGCCTCACTACAGCACACACAGAGCCACTGCAGGCCCTCCCAGCTCCATCCCTTCTGCTACCTCTGGACCAGCCCCAGCACCTCTCACACTCCTCAAATGCACTTCATCAATGTGTATAAATATATAAAGAGGTGGTGCTAAGAAGATGGACCAGGCTCTGCTCCGTGGTACCCAGCAATAGGACAAAAGAGGAACAGGCAGGAACTGATGCAAGGGAAGAACTTGAGGAAGAACTTCTTTCCTGTGCAGTGACCAAGCACTGAACATATTGTCCAGAGAGGGTGTGGAGTGTCCCTCACATGAGATATCCCAGAACCCTCTGGACCCAACCCTGTGCTCCATGCTCTGGGATGGCCCTGCATGGAGCAGGGAGCTAGAACCTGGTGACCTGCTGTGGTCCTCTCCAGCCGGACCCATTCCGGGATTCTATGAAATAAACCCCTTCCTTCACACACCACCAGATCAGCCCTCACACCCTCCCTCCTCCCCCATCCTGGCCCCAAACCAGGCACACCTGGCAGTGCATTCCCACACTGAGGGGAAACATTTTCCCTGTGCCCAGACCCACATCTTCCCCGTCACCTGCAGCCAGGTGTGGTGGCTTTGGTCCTGGAATCCCAGAGTCATTTCAGTTGGAGAGGACCTCGGAGTCCACTCTGTGACTGATCCCCCCCTTGTCACCCAGCCCAGACGAGTGCCACTTCCAGTCATTCCTTGGACACCTCCGAGGTTGGGGCCTCCACCATCTCCCTCGGCAGCCCCTTCCAACATCTAATCACCCTTTCTGTGAAGAAATTCCTCCTGATACCGAACCTAAACCTTCGCTAGTGCAGGTTAAATGTATGTCCTCTCATCCTGTCGCTGTTCCCTGGGGGCAGAGCCCGACCCTCAGCAGGCTACAGCCTCCTGCCAGGGAGTGTAAAAAGGGACACGCATCCCTGCCAGCCCGAGCCGGCACCCTGAGCTCCCTCCTCCGTGTCTCCCTCACGGCCACCCCAACACCGCGTCGTCCTCCAGCCCATCCATGCCTCCCTTCATCCACCTCTCCATTTCTTTCTCCTTCCCTCCCTTCCTCCCTCCCTGGGCCACCGCCTCCCACCCGCCCTTCCCGGCGTCGGGGCGGGGCCGGCAGCAGCAGCAGCGCGCATGGGCTCCGCCGCCTGTCCGTGAGCCGGAGCGGGGGGCGTGTGCCGGACGCGGATCCCCCTGGCTGGGCCCTCGTGGCCCCTTCCCGGCGGCTCCTCCTCACCTGCGGCAGCCGCGGCCATGGCGCTGCGGGCGGCGGGACGGGGCTGCTGAGCGGCGGTCGGGGCGAGGCCCCGCGGCGGCGGAGCGAGGTGAGCGCGGCCAGCAGAGGGGAGGGCTTGAGGGGACAGGTCGCCATGGCATCGACGGTCGCGATAGTATCGCGATAGTGTCGCGACGGCGCCCTGCAGGTTGTGAGGGCGGCGCTGGGGTGGGTGATGGGGCGCGCGCCGCGGCCGCTGCCGCCATGGGCGGGAGGGGAAAAGGAAAAAATCTCGAATAAAAGCACTCGTGGGGCTGTCGTGGCCGGGTTTTATTCACCCCAGGGCTCCCCCCGCTCCCTCCTCGTTTCCCGCCCCTGGAGCTCCGCTCATGCCGCTGAGGGTCTCCCAGGTGGATGGAATCGCGTGTGGCCGGGGAACAATCGGTGGCAAGGAGGGATAATGGGCATCGCAGCCCCTGCGGGCCATCCCCGCGTGGGGTCGGCGTGGGGACGCGCCTTTGTGCCGGCTCCATTGTCCTGCTGCCCTTTGTGGGGCTGCTGGGGGCACGCAGAGTTCGTGTCTGGGGACGTCCCTGTCCAGGGCCAGCCCTGTTCAGGGACGGTGTGACACGGGCAGCGCCCAACAGGTGCTCCATGTGCTCACGGAGGTGCTTCATCCGAATTATCTCGGTGAGCTTCCTGCCCAATTGCAGAGGGAGGTGAGCGGTGGATGCCAGAGTGAGGTTGGTAGGGAAGGATCCATAACAGTTCTGGACTCCGAGTGAGCAGTGGCAGCTTGGGAAAAAGGTAAATGAAGCTTTGAAACTCGCACGTATGTACCCACCTGCGGTGCTGTTTTCCTTCTGCAAACCGCCCGTCCCATCTTGTTCTCCCTTGGGAATCTGTCTCCTATGGCAAATGGCTCCTCCCGACCTCACCAAGGGCTGCCGGATTGTACGAAGGTGATGGGAACGAGCCAGTTTTTGTTCTTTCTCTGTCCTTTCCACATGAGATGGTGCATAAAACAGCACTTTGGACAGAGGCTCGGACAGCCTCCGGGGGTGTTGGGCGCCCAGTTTGTTGTGTTGGTTGGTCGTGGCACTGGGAAGAATGCAATCGAGAGGAATAAATGGAAAGGCAGCAAGGTAGAAGCTTAAAATGTGCAATTTAATTTCAAGAAACAGCTGTAAGTGTGTAATGCAAAGGTGACCAGACACTCTTCTTTGAAATGAACTGAATGAATTGGTTTCCAACACTCTTAAAACCTATTTCAAGTGTTTGAGGTTGGAGCTTCTGCAGAGTAGGGACAAACATCCTCTGTGTACTTATTGAGAACCGTGCTGTTTCTTTCCCACTGCACAGAGGTCTTCTCATTACAAATTCAGGTTAGCCTTGAGTGAGCAACTTATTTTGACTGGTAAGTAAAATATTACATATTCTTCATGATAAAAGAGCAGTAAATAGTTCTTGTGCTTGGACTGGTTTGTTTTCATGAAACTTATCAGAGCTCTACCAGGGTGTGTGCATGAGGAGCTGATGGGTCTGTAGTGTTTGAACACATTGGAGCCAGCTGCAAGAATCAAAATTGTAGTCACTTGAGAGCATATGGTGATAGAGATAATAAAGTGGGGGAAAATGGGGTCAGTCTGGCAAAATGCAAAACCTGTTACTTAGGGAAACAGAACTGAAAGTGTTACTATGGTATTAATGCTGTGTGTAATGTACAGAAGAAATATTAGTCCATTGCCAGAAGCAAATTATTGGCCAGTCTTCCAGCTTGTGGTCTTAATCTGAGGTTTGTTTTTTTAAAGTGTTCTTTGTTTCTTCAAAAACTCGACCGATACATCTGAGGCAGGTCAGCAGACATATCACCAGGTAATCGTTTTAGTCTTTGGATTTTATATCCAGCTTGTAGCTGGATGTTGAAGTGGTTTTGTGCCACTTGCTGCTGCTGGGTTGTGAAACATCAGGATCACAGACCTTATTAATCTGTTTTCTGTAATGCAATGTGAGGGAAATGATGATGATCATGTTGAATTTAAGGGGGATGATTGCAGTGGTGACTTACTGGCTGGGGAGACGATCCCAGAGGGAGTGGAGGGAATCCAGCAAAAAAGGAGAACAGTGCTACTTTGGCCGTTTTCCCCTGGGACGTCTGGTTCTTTTGTGAAGTTCTGAAAAGGACATGTCATTTTGCTGTTTGAGTGCATTGTTTTGTGTGAAGTGTCAGACCACATTATGGGGATGATTCCAGTCAACTTCTGCCATTTCAAAATGAACATGTCAAATACCGTAATATGTTTATACAAAAGCTCAGTGTGTTTTGCAGAAACCAAATTTCCTATCTCCAAAAATAAATGACATTTTTCATACTTAATTATGGCTAGAGTAGTTCGTGTAGGAGAGAAGAACTGAAATGGGTTCCCTTGGCCTCTGTGAACCACTCTCCACCAATAAGAGGAAGATGTTGGCTTTTTCATGAACTGGGGGATTATTTTCATTTGCACTTCCTCAAAATATTCTTATCTTTGCAGTAGTTCTGATTCCAGTGGCTGTGACCAAGGCAAGAGCTGTTGTCTCACAGCTGCTGGCTAGTGCCAGGGTAAGGACAGAAAGGGAAGAAGATAGAAGAAGATGTAGGTAAATTTGGCTGCAGAACCGAATTGCTGCCGTGGGACTGAGCAGGGGTGGCCTCTGTCAGGTGTGGTGTCCGCAGGGCCAGGTCCTCTCCCGGGTGTGCTCCTCCCCTGCAGCTCCTGGGTCCGCTTTCAGCCTTCCCCTGGGCAGCAGCAGCGCTGTGTACCAGCCAGGCTGGGGAGCTTGCTGCTCCTGCGGGTGTGCTGCTGAACCCGGCAGATCCGAGCTGAGAGGGATCCTGGCAGAGCCACCAGACTTGGGCAGGGATTTGAACTTGAGCACGATGGGAGTCTGTGTTTCCAACAGTGGAAGTTGTTCTGCGTCTCTGGTAGCTGCTCTTGGGATATCTGATATTGCAATAAAAGAGAAACAAATTGCGGTGTTTATCAACTTCTAGAATCCATAACTGCTTTCATTGGAAAAATAAGGCATTTTGGTATCTGGGGTGAAGCGGGTCAGCAAGTCTGGGCAGTGAGAGCTTTTGGATTTTCTCAGTGATTTCTATTCTTATGCTAATCCTTTGAGCAGGCTGGCTGAGCGCTGTTGGAGAGGATGGGTGTGCACACCAGAGGACACTGAAGAGAAGCCATTTTTTGTACCATTGTTATGCAGATTAGGTTTTTCAGCCAACCAGAATCTGGAGAACACATACCCCGAGGATGTGATGCTGGGGGTCAGGAGTCACTGAGCAATTCTCACCCGGTTTGGCTGAAACCGGTTCTTTTCAGTAATAATTTTGTGGGGCTTTGTTTGTTTTGCTTAGGTTTTATTTTTGTAAATCTGTGTAGCAGCTGAAAACTTGTTGTTGTCTTTGCTGGTAAACAATTAAAATTGGAAAACTTCAATTTTCAATTTTTAATTATTATGCTGGGTAAGAGGTGTAGGAAGGCAGCAAAACTGTAAGCAAAACTGTGATTCATTTGAATCCTTGTTCTGTTTCTGTGTGTGCCTTGTCTTTTTCCCACACTGTCTTCGAGCCCTCAATTCCTGCTATGTAAAAGGTTTTAGATATATAGATTATTGAATAGTCTGTGCATGTTCCTAAGGAGGTGTGTGTGCCACTAGAAACCAGGTACAAGATGTAAATCTCACTCACAAGATTTACTTATTGTATATTTGTTTTCTAAGATTATTTTAGAAATCTGAAGCTATGGAGAAATCTGAAGGAGCTGCTCCAAGTTAGGATTTTGTGGCACAGAACAGGACACTGCAGCTGTTTGGGGTCTCTCTGCTGTATAATATCCCCAATAATGTGGGGGGTTTCTGCAGTACAAAGTGCTGGGGCTGTTAACGTGCTTAAGCACGTTAAGAAGTCTCTGGGTGTTTGTTTCAGGGTCGTTTTGTGGTTCTGGGGTCTGTGCTCCCTGCAGTATCCATATCTCCCTCCAGCTTATCCATATTTGTGAGTAGCGTTGGATTCTTTGGAAGTGTGCGAAATAATTAAAACCCGCCCTTTAAACTATTTAGTAAATTGGATTTGCTTTGCCAGCAGTGGGACAGGAAGTTAATCGTGTTTAAGCTGATGTTGACTTTTCCAATCTGATTTTCCCTGCGAAGAAACTTTACTACCTAGTTGTTAAATGCAGTTAATTACCTGCTGATTGGTTAAGCTGATAAACCAATGCTACCAGGTTTACTGTAATCAGGTTGGTAAATGTGCCACGTATTTGCTTCCTCATGCTATTGTCTTGCTTTATGATTAAACCCAGTGTTAACTCTTATCATGCTCACGATTTGAATGTATTTAGTATTGTCAGGTGATGATTGACACTGAAGTTACCATTCACTGGATTTTCTTGCTCCGTGCTTAGTTACACATGTGTAGTTCTGGAGTTCATAGTGTCATCTCTTAATATTCTGTAAGAATATGGCTCACAGCTTTTAACCCGTAGTTTGGAAAATAAAATACATCTTCTCTTTTTAAAATCATTGTTTTAGGCACCCTTATTTTCTTTCAATCTTGTTTCTGCAGCTGTGTTGCAACGTTGAGTGTGTCCTGACGTGGTATGAGGTCAGTGGTTGATGCAATAGTCGTGCATGAGTTACTGATCAAGGAATCATCCACTCTCTTGGCATCTCAGCTGCTTTTGCTGTGAAGAAGCTGCAGTTGCTGCCTCTCCATCCCATCCTTGCTGTGCCTGGGGCTTTTGCCTGCCCACATCTCAGTACTGATGTTTGTGGGGAGAAAGCATTGATTTTTAGTGTATCCATTGTAACTCATTAAGGATCAGAGGAATTGGAGTTTCTCCAATTTCCACCATTAATTCATTAAATCTGGACTGCAAGCACTTTGGAGCCTGGCTTCCTATGGATTTTAGGGTAAAGTTAAATGCTTAAATATCCTTGAAGTTTTTTGTTGGATGGAGGGACACTTGGTCAGCCACAGTTGTCTTCTGGTGGCAGCTCTTCCAATGGGTGAGTTGCTTTTGAGATACGTGGATGAAAGGGGCTTTTCTAAAAGCTTTGTCATCACTTACTGAGACTGAGAAAAAAATCAGATTTCCCAAAAATAGCTTTGATGGCAAGGTGTTAGGTTGTTATGTGTGGTTTGAAAATTCTTCCTTCTTACAGAAAGACATATTTAATTCTTTGTGTATTTTGTTTGTTTATTACCGACTAAAATTTTTCTATTAAAATGTTAAAGTTGTTGCTTTTTTTCTTTTATTTCAATAACAATGTTTCCTGGCTTTTGGGAGATGAACTTTTTGGTCTCTGCACTCAGAATGCTCAAGGTGCCTGTGGGTTCTCTAGGAAAAAAGAGAAGATACAGTGCTTGGAGTTTTGAAAACAGTTTGGTTTTTTACTGCCAGTGTAAAGCCAAGAACTTTTCCAAGTCTAAATATTATAATTTGGCCATATTCTTACAGACTTCACTAAGGCATAAGTGTGGCTATTATGAGGAATGTAGCTGGACAACCCTGTTTGTGCACAATTTTAATTGTTGCAAGAGCCCTTGAGTGTTTGCAGATATTTACCTTTTTCCTCCTTGTTAGGATTCATGAATATCTTCATTAGATTTCATAATACCAGTCTTGTGCCAGGCCTTTTGTGTTTGTATTTTACCAGAAGCATCTCTAGAGAGTCAGCTCCCACCTGCTGGGAGCAATCAGTCTTTTAACTGGGTGATTTCAGTAGTTTTTAAAATTTATTTTGACTTCAAAAAGACTGTTATCTTGCTTGATAATACACCTTGCTTGCTCTTCTCCTCAAATTTACATAGCAGCTGATACAATCTGATGGAATCTTTACAAATTTTGTCAACAATTTCCATATCAACTTTTCATGGACCATGAATACATTTCAGTAACTGCTTTCCATAACTTGCCCTTATGATTATCATCTTATCCCTTACACTCTGTCTGGGATAGAAATGAAAATTGCTCTTTGGGTATCATGATTTATTTCTAATGCTTATATATGTGTATTTATAGGTATTGATGATGATACCACTTTTGCACTAAAATATAAAATGTAGGTTTTTTGTAAAACTCACAAATGAATAAGCAATAGCTATAAATATTCAGATAAACCAAAAAGAATTCTTTGGCACAATCTGTAAACCAAAATATGTTGCTTCTTCCTTGCTTCTAGGAATATGCCGAGGTGTAATATGTTCCCTGGTGGTTGAATCAGTAAAGAGTAGTTGGTTTTTATTTCAGCAAAAGTTCTGATAATTTATTTTTGGAAGTGTAAATGAGATTCCATAGTCCTCCTGTTGCATGATGCACAAGGCAAGCTTCAGATGTAAAGTTCAGCCATTGGTAACTGCTGCAGCTTATTTCATTGAAGAAACAGGAACAAAAGTTTGTTTGTAACTGCTCTGGAACTGAGAACAAAGGCTGTGGGGACCTTTGAACCTTTGTGGCTGTGCATCTGAAGGAGGAATTGTTCAGGAATGGGAAAAACTGCCAGAAGACCAGGGATCTGCTTTTACTGACATCTTTCTCCAGCAATGTTCAATGACCGTATTTAAAGCAGAAAAACAAGAAGTTGGTTAATTGGAAGACTCTCTGACTTGTTCTTCCCACCAAGCTCTGATTTGATAATCAAGCATGCAGGGATGGTTATTCTTACTTTGTTTTTCACCCAGGCAAGCTTTGAACAAATGAGTGTGTGTGCTCTCTTTCAGGAGAAAACTTAATGATTGATTGCATCCTTAAACATTTTGTTCTCTCTCAAATGTTCTGTGCTAGGGATTCTGGCATGTGAAGCAATTTGTATCTTGTGCTTCCTGGTGTTGTTCTGACTTCACAATTATTTTTCATTCAGTAGTAGCTATCTGCTCAAGATGGGAGGAATTCTCAGTGTTCTGAAGAAATTGTTACTTCTTTGCAAAATGTGTTGACTGGCACCTTGGCTCTCCAGTGGCTTGTCCAGTGTGAAGGTTCTGCTGCAGGCAGTGATTTGTGCCTTATCATTCTATTATAAATAAGGGACCAGATTATCTGGTCCCTTATTTATAACAATTCACCTTCAGGAATTTCACAAGGCTTAAGCAGAGGATGGGCTGCACTGGAAGAACAGATTCTCCCAATTGCTTCGTGCACAGGGAAAGAAACCACAGTATTGAGGGTTAATTATTTTTCCTTGAGTAGTGAACATAAGACACCAGCTGGAAAAAACATGGTTGTTCATTTATATTTCTCAGCCTGGACGTGCAGGTCATGTGCTCAGGCACGCGTGTAATGTGCATGTCTGCCCCTCTTTCTGCTGCTGCAGAAACACTCTGTGCTGCTCTGCAGTTCTTTGGACAGAAGGGACAAGCTGGGTTTGCCCCTTAGGGTTTGAATTAGGTATAAAACAAGTGGAGACACGGAATGAGGCCTGGAATCTGCTTGTCTTCATGCAGCCACCCTTAGAGAGGATGCTCCACACCAGTTTGCAGGCAGGTGATGTTTGTGGCTGCAGCCACCTGAGTGAGAGCTTTCCTTGGGGTGTTCCTTGCATTTCTGGTTCCCAGAAAAGCACAGAAGGAATTGTGAAAGCTCCAGATACAGAAAGAAGAGTTAGCTATCGGGGTTGATTTAGCAGACAGATAAGTATTTTAAGCAGTGATTCTTCTTGCTGCTAGAGAGGAAAAAAATCCATTTATTTCAAATTATTAGGGGCCTCCAGTTCTTCCCCCCTTTTTACTTTTCCCTGAGGAATGCACACATGGGGTGGTACTCAGGGTGAGGCTGGTGTAGATCCTTGTTGTATGTTCAGCCTGCCTTTTCAGCTGTCCTGATGACAGCAGCTCTCAAATGTCTTGCTTCTTAAAACTGTTGATCTCTTTCTAACCTTTGGCTGCAGTGTCTGTGAAATTAGGCTGGGCTGTAAGGAAGTTCAGCTTTGCCAGCCTGGCTCCCAGGAGCATGGGAAAACTGTGTGGTGGTTGCCCGTGTCTTTGAGGTTCTTTATGGGGTATGAATGAGTTGGATGTCCTGTGCTCTTGACGTTCTCCCCTGTTAAGGTGTGCAGCAGCTTAAGCTGCTCAAGTAACCTGCATACAATCATCCTTACACAGAACAACTGCCAATTGCATAAGGAAGCCAACAGACCCATGGCTATTTAGTTATGTAGCCATACTGTGTTAATTTAAGAAGAATGTAGCTGTCTGGAGTACAGTTTAGGGGCTTTCTTAACAGTTTCACTTAGATTGCAAGAAAACTTGGTTCTGTGGTTGCATCTTTTGCTATAGGTACCCTTTGCATTTCCAGTTTGGCAAATGCCAGGGTTAACAATTAAACCACAGTTAACATCTATGATTAAAACTGGAAATGAAAACATATAGATCGGTGTTTTAGAAAACTTAATTTGTCAGTTCTTATCTCTAGCAAACGTGTGGAGGAGGGATGCCATATGGCTGCTAAATATAACTCCACTTGCTCCTGAAAGCAGTTGAAAAAGTACAGAAGTTCACAATCTGGTATCCGTGTTGTTAATAAGAATATGCTGCAGACTTGGAGTGCAGACTAAGGTAATGGGAGGAGAGCCAAAAAGTAATCCAATAAAATGTAGAGTATTTCCTGTGATAGGGGATGGGGGCTGACACACTGGGGAGGTGCTCTGCATCCTGCAGGCACTGGACCCTTTCTCTGCAGTGTCTGTGCAGTGGGAAAGTGGCAGGAGCTGCCCAGTTACACAAGTTTTCACTGCTCACCACTCTCGAGGTCTAACAGCTCCTATCCTTGTTTGCTTTAAATATTTGCACTGCTGCAGCCTGGTGCTGGGATGGTTGAGAACTCAATCTGCTGCAGCTGTGTGAGTAAGATCAGGAAGAGAGGGCTGTGGTGGCAATGCTTGGGAGTAGTTATTCACAACTTTTAATTCTGTTTTTTAAATTTTTGTGGTTTTTTGTGTGGACATGTTGCTGAAATACATGTGATTCCATGTTTTAAGAATACACCTATAATTGAACTACAGGAGCATTTCTACTAAATGTTTTCAAATTGTATCTGTGCATGAGTTTGCAGGAAGTGTAAGTTATCCACTGTGCAATGTGGTATTTCTTTGTATTTTTCAGCAGTGGATATTTCATCAAATACTTTGATTGTGAAATACTAATCTGTATAGGAGGTTGTTCATTTTCTGATGGGAAAACCTGTGAAGAAAGCAGGACTCCAAAATACTTGTGATTTCCTCCTCCTCCCCCCCCCCAAAAAAAAATACCCACTGTGCCATACTGTTGTTCTTGCTCCTCTTTTTGAACACAAACATCCAGAATAGATGTTGAACTGATTCAGCAAAGCACTTTAGTATATGTCTAATGTTATCCTGTGAATAATCCAAGGGCTCCTAATAGGATAAAAGTCATTGCTGAACTGAGGCAGAAATATCTGATAGGAAAAGCTTATCATGGAAAAGAATCAGAAGAGAAACTCTATCGGTTATATTCCTTCAGGCTTTTAAAGTATTTCAAAGTATTTCTGATGGGGTTTTGGTGGCTAAAAATGCAGTTATGCAAATCACAGCTTGTTGGGACAGGGAGAATTAATTTATGCACTTGAACATGTGCTTGTCCACTGTTTTCTCTGTGAAGTTGAATTATAGACAACAAGAATGTGCTTTGTTGTTCTCTAATAATAAATAACAGCATAGCAGTTTTGATCTTCAAAGCACTGCTCAGGCCTTAATTAATCTTCATAATAGTCCTGTGAGAGACTTAAAAATACTCCCTACCCTTTTGGACAAGGAGCTGCTTAGCAGGGAGATGTTGGAGGGTTTGCTCTGGGCCACATTGTCAGGGCCAGCTGGGACAGTTGCTCAGAGATTCCTGGCACTGGGAGCTTTGGCTTCTCCTGGAGGCTGTACTGCTTTTCTCATTTATGTGTTAAAATTTCAGAAAAATTTGGATACATAAAGAACTGCAGTTCTAAATTATTTTGGATTTCCAACTGAGTGTTAACTTATGCATATGCATGTTGGAATTTCCCTGTTGAATATTCCTGTGGGCAGAAAGTGCCGAAGGTTTGTGTGTGTGCTGTTGTGTGGGAGCAGGTGTGGAAAACTGCACCTCAGAAAGCCTGGGTTGCAACTTCGGTGTGACAAGGTGGAAAATAAAAGTAGTAAGGCTTCAGAGTCTGTAGGACACAGCATAAATACATAGAAAGTGTCTCTCAGTCCACCTTCCGTAATCTTCCTAATTATTTGTGTTTAAAATAAGGAGAATAGGTAGAATAGAATAGAAGAATAGATGCTGATTTTCAAGGTTTCTCCAATATAATTGCTGATTGGAGTTTTAGAACAGATTTAGTACATTGCCTACATTTGGAGAATGAAATAAGAATGGCAAAATTAACTAAGACTGTTTAACTCACCTGGAGAAACAGTTCAGAAGGAATTATAATGTAAACTCTTGAAATAATCCTGTGTGACCAGTGGGATCCAGGTTTGTTACACATGCATTTTTCTCACAAACAGTGGGAGGCAGTTCATTGGGAACTGGTTACTGCTGCAGATAAGGAACCCAAAACATGAGCTTTCAGGAGAAATGCAGAGATGTATCACAGTCCTCACATCTGTGTTTGCCTCTGCCATAACAGACCCAAGGGCAGAATGTTTAATGTTTCGTTTAATGCTATGTAAACTCAAAACAGCTTTTCAGAAACTGGGATGCTTCAAAATCAAGAGTAGCCTGTGACTGCTGTTTTTGTTCTGAACTCTGTGAACGCTTTGACGTTGTAATTTCTGCTGGAGGTTGCACCAATTTGCATGAGGAATGAACGTGGGATTGGCTGTTGAAGCAGAAAGCTGACAACCTGTTAAACAGGTCTGAAGGATTCCTCAGCATG
The DNA here is from genome assembly GCA_020086605.1 of Lanius collurio. Taxonomy (NCBI): domain Eukaryota; kingdom Metazoa; phylum Chordata; class Aves; order Passeriformes; family Laniidae; genus Lanius; species Lanius collurio. The sequence continues at coordinate 471,322 of JACBWW010000043.1, forward strand.
GAGAGCAAAGTCAGCAGAATCCTGGAGCCAACGCCAGCAAAGCCTGGTGCACTTAACCTGGTGACCTTGTCATCTTGGAGAAACCTGGCAGGAGGATGTTCCCAGTGCTCTTCGGGTGAAGGTCTTTTCAGCATCCTCTGCTGGGCCAGTTATTTGGCCCATGGGTTCCCAGGAGGAATGAGTGAAGTGTTTCAGTGTCTTTTTAAAATTCATTAGAAATGCAGTGACTTAGGCTGACTCAGGGGTCCATATGGATAGTGCAGTTTGTTTCGAATGCAAGGTGCAAATAAAATGTCCAGATGGAAAAGTTGTGAGAAGTTTTAAGAGTTCTGAACTATCAAGTCTAATCTTATATTCTAAATTCTGTTGAGATTTTTTTTGGCAAAATTGTGCAAATAATATGTTTAACTACGTTGGGTTTATGCGTTCTGTTCTCCCCCATTTTTGGTACATTAGAGCAGCAAATCTGGATTTAAGAGAGGGCAGAATATATCGTCATTAGGGAACTGCAGCCCCATTACCCATACAATGCATGAGGTGTAAAATCTTCTCTAGGTCTTCTAGGTCTGACTTAGTTACTTCATTTCTGGAGGCTTCTCAGGTGTTCAGAGTGATACATCAAACATCAACAAACAAGTTGGAAAATAATTTGTGTATTTTGGTTTCCTAGGTACTGTGACAATAAGGAAAGATTTTGATTGCTGAATAAACACGTGGTTCTGCACCAGCTGTGTCTGATAACTGATAAGATTGGGGAAAAGATGGGATAAGATTTGGGATAGGCAGAGATCTGCTGCCTTTCTGAAGCACACACTGCATAAATGCTTCTGGTTAAAAATGACTACAATTATTGAACTTGCCTACCTTTCACAAGTTTTTAAAGCTATTTATGCAAATAGCAGCTTCAGAGAGATGATGGTAATACCCAGGAGTTGTTTCTTGTGAGGTTTTCATGCCTCCTTGAACTAATCTCTGGCCCTAATTGTGTGCATACATGTGTAGTGCTCCTGCATCTCCTGAGGAAGGTCTTGTCTTCCCTCCCTGCGAGGTATTCATCATGCTGCATGAGAGCCAGCTTCTGGGAACGTGGTGACTCTCATATTGTCTTAAAATGAAGAAAAATCTCATTCCTCATTAGCATTACTGATAGTTTACCTACCCAATAAGGACTTCTAGAAATGAAGTGAGAGGTATTTGATGTGTTAATTCATAGCCGTGTATAGATGAGTTAAAGTATTCACTTCTAAGCCTTTTGATTCTTGTCTGAAATTTTATTAGCACATAGCTAGATGAAGTGCTGTGTGAGGGGCTAGACAGTGTATGGGTGAGATTTGAAAGATCTCACTGTTATATTTAATTTTCTTAAATAATTGTGTAGGCAACTTGTTCTCTCCCCAGACGCTGCACATTCTAAATCAGACTAATCTGTGTGGTGTTCAGATCCAGGCAGCAGGGCCTTGTAGGGCTCAGGGAAGCGGTGCATGGATTTTCTCCAGTTGGTTCAGCTGCTCTTGAGCTGAGCAAGTCCAATAAATCAGTAATTCTGAAGAACTTGGGTTATTCTTTTTGCTTAAGATGGTGGCAAAAACATAATCTTTGTTTCAAGTGGGAGTAGTTTGTGGGTTCAGTGAGTGTGGTCTTAACTGTGCTTATATCAGGCACTGGTTTTTTGTGGAGTAGACTGACGCCTTCCGAGCACTGAACTCCTGCCCTGCATTTGCCTGATGTCTGAAAGGATTAATGCACGGACAGTGTGTGGATTTTTGTGTCACTGCTTGTTCCTGCTTGTGTGGGGAAATATGGATGATGTGTGGCTTCAGAGAATGGTTTTTGAGAGATGATTTGTGAAGGTTGTTTGCTGACTGACATATGGTGTGGCATACGGTGCTATTTACCACCTCGGAGTCTGAACTTACAGGGAAATTATTTTCTTTTTTAGACATTTAACTCTATTAAGTACTTGTAGACATCTTCCAACATTGCCCTGGCCAAGTCAATTTACACTTTCCTTTTATTCTGCTTGTCCCATCTGTTTGTGACTGTTTGTTTTCTTCCTTTTTTTATACTATAAATAGATTTTAGCATTTCAAGGGCTGAGGGTCTCAGTAGCATCAAGCACTTGCAAATCTCCCTTAGCTTTTTACCTGCAGCCTCCAAGGTGTCTTGTCTCAGACCTTCCTGTGATGTAGAAATGGAAGCTCGGCCAACTGCTGGACTGGAAAAATGCTCTCTAATGCAGTCTGGGTTAGCATCATCTTTCCAAGTCACCCTAGTTCTCCCCTGGAATAGCAAACTTTTGAAACAGTGTTAGTGATGAAGAAATGTCAAAAGGTGCCATTTTTTTTGGTTAAAAATCTGGTTTGTAGTGAAAGAGGAGAAAAATAACATGGGACAAATTGTTGTCTTAAAACTTGGGCAAATGGAGCTTTGAGATGGTGGAGTTTCTGGCAGAGTACATCAGTCCTTTTTGCCCTGGTGGGAGATGTTGAAATGAAAAGGCTTCTAAGGGAGAAAAATGCTCTGGGCTTTTCCAGGCACAACTCCTCATTACCATAGAATTTGCTGTTGGGTTTGCCATCTTCCAGCTGGGCCTGTGTAGGTATTGCAGTGAAGATACTATTTATTTGCTTTTATATGATTGCTTTTTTAACAAATACTTTAAGATTTTCTCTTTTATATGCAGAACTGCAAATTTTAAGAACATGAACAGAAGAGAAACAAATGCACAAATGCTCAAATGTAGATTTACATAAAAGAGACATGAAGAAAGGACCTGAAATATACAGGGGGGACGGTGTGTGTTTTCTGAGCTTGTTTCCATCTTTCTGGCTTATATTAGTGTCATTTCCCTAGCAATTTTACTGAAAGAGAAATTAGGAATGTATACAAACACTTTGAGAATGTTTCCGCTGCTCTGATTCTACTTCTGCCTCCTCCAGTCTCACTGGGAACATTCTGATTGAAGTGTGAGTCTACATCCCCCTAAAACAGTGTCAGGATCTGTCCCACTTCCCTCTGAGCAATCAGTCACCTTGAGAACATTCCTGTAGAGAGAAAGCAATGAATGTTTCTCCTCCCCCATTCCTTGCCTCTGCTACTCTGCCTTTTTCTTTTCTTTTTTTTTCTTGGAGTCATAAGGAAATGGTGGTAAAAGCTCTAAGTAATAAATCTGTATAGACTACTACAGCTGCTGCTTAAATGTTAAGGTCCAGCCTCTACCACCTTCCTGTATTTCCACTCTATCCCAGCTATATGGATAGAGAATCTCACTTCAGGAGGCTAAATGTTGGTACTTGTAATATTTTTAATACAAATGTTAAGCAGTGTGTAAAGGAAAGGGGTTTTTACTTAGGTTATTAAGTTCTTTGTGGTGTGAGGCTCTTTCACACAGCAGAGAAAAGTATTCTCTACTTATTTGAAGCTTTGCAAACATTAAAAGATTCGAAACAGAAAAATCTGTGTGGATGTGTCATTTACAAATTTATTTCTTCAAACCAATGTTTATAACATTCAGAAGAGATTAAGAATGTCAGAACTACACAATAAGGAGGAGGAAATGTAGGTGTCTAGTCTGATGCTTAAAATACAGAAGACAACTTTTGGAGGCTTTCTTAACTGGGTAAAACATCCTTGTGAAAGTGTTTAAATGAAGACCAGTTTTGCTTACAGAGGCCATACATTTAAATAAGCTTAAAATGTAAACACAACTGCATGCCTTCATGGAGACATAAACCAACCTGCCTTACATGTTCCACTCCTCTCCCACTGGGACTTGGTGCCATCCTTAGTTTGCCATATGACACCTTTTTGTTGGTAATGAGGAGAGCTGTCAGTGTTTTGAGGTGTGACTGTGTGTTACCCTGCATGCTGAATGTTATGTGATTAAAAACCTGGTGCCACAGTAAAGTCAGCTGATTCTGGTATCAAAGAAGAAATATTGCAGTGTCATCAGTTTGGTAGTCTCCTCCTTTTCCTGTCTGTGGAATTCAGTGGAGGTGGAAGATGACACACCAAGTCAGAGAGACCTTGTGCTCACAGCTCAGCCATTCCCTAAAGAGGGATAGCACAGGAACAGCTACCTGCCAGTGGCCATAAGGGCCACTCAGTGCTGCTGGTGTTGAAGGGACTTCTTTGTGATGCAGATGTCATGGGAACCCTGCTGAGCCTCAGCTGGGAGATCATTAAAACACATGGTCCAGGAGTGCCAGTGCCTAAACACCCTCCCGGCTTTCTGTAGGGCTTGTATGTCCATGAGGAGGGGATTCCACCAAGGCTCCAGCTGCCTCCCAACCAATGGACAAGCCAGTTTGAGATACCAGCAGAAAGGAAATGTGTTTGAAGCTCACCAGACCCAGTTCCAGTTGGTACATTCTTGCAAAGTCAAACTTCCATGGAGTTTCAGTTCCGATTCTCTTCTTGGTCACTGGAGCACCACCTGCCTGCCAGCTCCAACCCAGCTGGATGCTGGAGCCTTGAACCTCTATCCCTGTCTTTCATTTGCTGCTGTTCAGTTTTTCAGGATTTATCAGGTCTGTGTTTTACTGCAGCGTGGCAGAGATGTCTCATTCACTTCCCTCGAGACATTCCTTTGTCAGACTGCAAGAATGTTCTGCTTTGCTTCAGTAGAACCAGAAGGCTGAATTTGAACATTTTCATAAGGTTCTGAAAATAAACTTTTCTGGAGGTTGCAAAAAAAAAATTGTCAAATTAATTTCACGTTCTTTTAATTTAAAAGAATTTATTTATTTAGCCATGTTATTAGAAGCTTTTTAGGTTGCTTTTTTTTTTTAATCTTCCTAGTGTATAAAGCGGAGATTAAATGGCCATGTTTTGGAAGTGGGAATAAATCTCTCTGAAGTGGCCTTTCCTCAGCCTTGATGTCCATCCTTTGGAGGAGATGTTGACAGAGCAGTAGCATTTGTGCATCCTTTGATGTATGAGAGTTTGACACCTCAAACTCACCGTTGCTTTAAATAGTCTCAATTATTGCTTTGAAGCAAGAGGAGCAGGAAAGGCGAATGACTGATGAGACAAATTTCCTTAATAACTTCCCATTTAGGCAAAAGATAAACTGGTTTTCATCTAACATTCCTCATTTATAGCAAGTCTGAGACTCATGTTAAGTGTTTCCACAACATGCTCCAAAATCAGCTTCTGAACAAATAAATCACTTGCCTGTGGCTAGTTTGTTTTTTAATTGAATTACAGATGCAGATTCCTGAAGTGCTTTTATTGAAACAATTTAATGTTAATTAAAAATATAGGGCTGCTACTTTATATTGCCAACTTTTGAGGGGCAGGTCTGCAGTGTAGAATTGAAGCACCTGTTTGGGTTTTGCTTTTTTTTTAAATTTCTTGTGGAAATCTCTGAAGCTCTTTTGGTTAACTTTGAGTGGATATGTGCTGCTATCCTTTGAAGAACTGAGCAATGTGTTTTCATAGGTGATGAAATGGGAGTGTATATTTTGGGTGCAGCAATCCTGCACATCCCCTGCACAGCTCAAGCCTGGTCTGTACCTTGACACCTCTGTGGTGTAAAATCCACTATTTTAAATACAAAATATGTTAAAGAATTGCTGTTGCTAAGCAGACACCTACCAATGTGAGTGGCCTTTAAATATGATTTACCATTGAGAGTATCTGTCATCCGAATGTTATCAAAAATATTTCTGAATTAAAGAATTGTAGGGACAGTTGAGAGGGTTGAATCTTTGAGTGAGTAATTTTTAACTGTGCTGTTTCTGACAGTTGAAATGTTATTGACCAAAAACATATTTATGTTTGTTCAGCATGAATGTTGTTCTCTGTAAGAGTCACCATCTGTCTCATTTCTTCTGCATCTGTGGGTATTTTTTGTTTTTTCTTTAACTCTGGGTAGACTTATTTTTAGAATCTGTATTAGGTGATTAGTAGTTGTAGTTTGTTGCAGGTTTTTTCTTTTTAAAAAGAAAATAAAAATCAATTTATTACTTAATACAATTTTTAACTCTTCCCCCCAGTAGTTTGATACTCTGCCAGTGTTTGGTTATGGTATTAAGCCATGAGCCATCAAGTTATTTCAGCTGCAGTGAGAGATTATCATCTTCTCACTGCCTCTTGCTGTCCCCCCAGGCTGGCACATGTTGTCACTCCTTAATCCAGTTCTGCCAGGCCTCTCTGGGTTAGAAATACCCCAGACCATGTTGAGTAAATCCCAGCTACTTCTGTCATGTTGGGCCAGCAGCAGCAGCAGCACTGAGTTCTGTATTAACTTTATTTTCTGTGTCTTTCCTGCAGTTGTGCTCCTGCTGACTTGAAATGAGTTTGAAATTGTTCAGCATTTAGGAAGAAGCAGCAGCATCTGGTAAAACCAACACTCAAGAGTGTAGTGGTTCCAAGGTCTCCCAAGTAGTGGAATAGAGGTCAGCGTGGGAAAACTTTTAGAGGGAATTCCAGTCCTTGAAGTGTTGGAAAAAAGCACTTCCAGTGTAAATGGAGATTTGCTAGGAGCAAAAAAATCTTTGGTATGTCGAGCAAGATGCTGCAAGTAGCATTGCTTATCAATTTATTTATCTATTTAATCTCCACCCAGGGGATTTCATAGTTATCTGCTTTTTGGAGATAATTTTTTAAAATATATTTTCAGTTTTCATGGGTGCTGATGATTGTTGGTTGTTTCTTTTTAGAATGGTTAAAGCACCACTTTTCAAAGAATCAGAGAATATTCTGAGTTGGAAGTATCATGAAATCCAACTTTTAAGTGAATGGTCCATACAGGGATTGAAGCTACAACCTTGGTATTATTAATTTTGCACACAGCTTTTAAATGTCTCTTTCTGTTTTGAGAACAAAGCCTTCATTATATGGCTTGTGATGCAAGGTTTGCAGAACCTGGTGCAATGTACGTGACATGGCCTGAAATGATACAGTGGCAAAAATCCCTTTCTCCAGGTAGTTTTAAAACCAATTTAATTAATTTTCCGTCCCTCTGACTGATGTTAATATGGTGCTTTGGTGGTTTTTCCCCTTTTTGTTACTCCCTTAAAAGCTTGAAGGAGCTACCAGGTAACTTGTGGCCTTAGAAAGCACCGTGCCTTCATGTGTAGCTGAAATTTTCTAAGTAAGATCTTGTCAGCTTTAAACCAAGAGAGAGAAGAATCAGGCAAGTGTCAGCAGTGCCAGTTTCAGTCCCTGTTTTCATGGCTCCTGGGGAACCACCAGGAGGACGTGTAGAATATTATTTAGGATGATGGACCCGAGACAAAGAAGGGCATTTTAAATTCACTGTCTGAAGGAGTAATTTTGTGGCTGTGAGGATATTTGAGCCAACATGAAACCAACACCTGAAACCAATTTGTTTTCCTATTGTAGAGCTGCTGGTGATTCACTTGCATTTTGTGGCAGGTTAGTTGCAGCCTTCATTAATGAGTGTTTTGATTCCTTTAATTGAGCTCTTTCACATAATTTGTACATGCAGAAACTTTAAAATCCATGGAGGGGATGGGGAACAATGTTTTTCACAGCATTTCAGAAAAAATATAATTACCATTATTGAAATTTTGTATTTAAGACCTGTATAACAGGACTTCAGGGCTGTATCCTCCAAACATAGTTTTAGTTAAAGACTTTTTAATAGTTTGCTCCAGTTTCTTTTCTTTGCTAATAAACTGGGTGGTGTCCAAGTTAAGTAAGTCGACCATCTTGTTTTTAAAAACGCATTTTTTAAAATCTTCTGCCTGGTTTATCTGCAGTAGAAGAGAATCTGGCCAGCCCAGCCTGTGCTCCAGGCTCAGCCCTTTCCAGCTCTGGGGATGAGCTATGCTGACTGCATGGGATAGGGAGAGCTTTCAAGTGAGTGGGTTTTGCTCAGCTCCCTTTACAAACCTTCACACTTCTGGAGGTGCACAAAGCCAAACATTTCAGCAACAATTTGCTTCGTTCCCACTGCTCACCCAAGTTGCAGATGCCCTTGATTTAGGGCAGTGCTCCAGCACTGCTGAAGCATCAGCACAGCCCTGCGGGTTCGAGGCAGTGCGTGGATGTAACTTGAAGGGGATGCAGAGCTGAAATGGAATGTGAACCAGGATAGCAGTGGATTTTGTCAATTCTACCCCATTGCTCTGTGCTTTTACTTTAGGAGTAAAAGGGCATTTTGCCCGTGCTTGTCTGTTCTTCTTTGTTACCTTTTAAGATTTAGATCTTTTTTTCTGGATAGGAAACTTCGTAGTTCTTCCGCATTTCTGTGGTCGAACTACATAGAAATGAATTCACCAAGATAACATCTGGGAAAAAAAGTGGTTTGGGTTCAGTCTGAGCAGGAAGACATCCCAGCACTTTCATAGCTCAAGTGATAAGTTACAGGAGAGTTTAGGTCAGGAACCTGCTGGGTTTGAGTGACTCCACTGTGCTGACCTTCTACTCATCAAGAGATGTTGAAAATCTGTTTGAGTTCAGGCCACAACACTAGTTCCATTTTTTTCCCCTTTTTTTCCCTTCTATAGGAACAAAAATTTGAAGCTTATATTGTCTGGTCTTGCCTCTTCAAATACAGATTATTTTATCTGACAAACACTGGATTTTGGCTGCACCTTCTCTTCAGCGACTTGTGTATTTAAGAAGAGGTCACCACTTGAGCGTGAGAAAAAGTGGGTTATTGAATTGCAAAAGAGCATACTTGTCTCTTTGAATTCCTTTGAGAACAGCAATGTGCATTGCTGTTTGGAATTGGCCCCGTGCATTTGGCAAGCACAAATGGAAGTGGGTAATAGAGCCAGAATATTGTACTCACTCTTCCTTAGTGCTGCATCCTGGAGTGTGTCTTTGGGTTTTACTGAGGTTATTAGATTATTAAATTAGTGAAATGTGTGTTTGTGTGTATTGGAAGGAGCTTAATAGTCCACTTTGTTTCAGCGTTTTTGGTGACTCAGAATTTTTCACCCTATAGTCACATTAAATAAATCATGGCATTAAAATTCTTCTTATAAAGTAGAATAATTTATGCCTTGCCACAAATACTTTAGAAAGATGAAGTTTTTAAATTAAAAACTTTGGAGATCTGTCTCTGTTTAGCATGTTGTAGTTGTGATTTGTTTTCCATTGGTGTTAGAGGAAAATGGTGGCAGTTTATGATGCAAAGGAACGTCCTCAATTACAGAAAAAATAGAGCAAGGATATATATTGAGGGGAGAATTCTCATTATTGTAATGAAATTTAGCACTGCTTTCTGATTCCACTGAAAGTTTTCAGGGCACTTATATTCAAACCCTACAAAGAAGCACTGGGCACACAGAACTGATTGAAAAGAATTTTGAATTATTACTTGGAAAAAGAAAGTCTGTACATTTCCTTTCTTTCCTGGCTTTCCTCCAGCTGCTGTTGGTGACATCAAAATAAACTCTGATTTTTGGGCAAAGGTGGGATTGTGGATTGGATCAGGTGCTTATTCCAGCGGTGAACACTGGTTTGTTCTGGAGCTTGCAGTCATTTTTTGTTCATTGCCTGAAGTTCCTCCTCCCTCCCTGATCTGCAGCTGTAAATGAGGGCTCCCACACGCCCTCCCCTCCCTTTCTGGGGGTGTGGAGAAGGGCACAGACCCCGAGCTGCTCATAAAACCAAGGGTGTCTTGGAAGGTGGGGCCTGGAGGCCTTGGAATCAAACATTTCTCTGCATTACTTCAAACATAAACCTCCAGCAGCTCATCTTTTATGATTCTGCACAGCACACTTTGGGTTTTAAAAGCTCCAGCAGATATGAAAGCATTGATTATTGGCAAACTAATCATCCCAAATTCATCTGGTGTTTCAAAGGCTTTTTCTAATTGAGCTGTTTAGGAAATTGGTTAGTCAAAAGATATGCAACTATAAAACCCATTTTCTTTTGGGAGTATTTTTAATTCATGTGTTGTATATTTGATACTTAGAATCAAATAATGAGGAGGCTAATAACTGCAGAATGTTCCAAAGGGAACTATAAGGAAAGTATAGGAATTTTTCTGCTTAAAAATTGAATTCCTGGGCTGGCAAATGGGTGTTTTCTTTATTCCCAGACTGATATTTAAAATGTATTCAACTTCGCAGCATTATCCTTGTTTCGAGGCATTGTCTGCCAAGGGCTGTCCAGGTGTTATTTCATCTTGGGATTACTTTTTATGTAAAAGGCAGATATTTAACTGAAGTCAAGCACTCAATTACCTAGACCTGGCTCAGTGAGATTTTGCCAAAGAAGGGTTCCTAGAGAATTGCTCCCCAGCATAAAACAGTTGATGTTCTATTTCTCAGCTCCTTGTTCTTTGGTTTAAATACTACTTCCATATATATATATATATATATAAGGAACATATATCCTCTCTATAAAGAAGCTCAAGGAAGAACTACTTAGTTGTAAAACTGCTTTAAATTGTTTGAATGCTGAGTAACAGGCTGCTGCAACTTCCAGTTTTAAGATGATTTAACAAGAACCACCTGTGGTGGTTAAGATGCAGAAGTCACATATAACTAATCTTTTTTCCAAAGTCTTTCTGTCATATTTATTTTAAAATTGTTTATTTCCTAGTATTTTAAATTCTGACTTTTCAGCTACACCTTATCTTGTTCTTCTGCAGAGTATGTACACAAAAGACATAAAACTTTGCAGTTGTGACGAGTGTTGAGCAGGAAGTGGAATTTTCCTGTCTCTCACACAAAGGTTCTCTGCAGTGAGGTTTCAATCCATTGCCCTCTCTGGAATCAGATTCCTATAAGTGACCACCTCGTATGTGATAGCTGGAAAAATAAATAGTTATAAATAGGCTAATGAGAAATTTGGAGTGGAGTTTGGGGTACAGAGGTTGGTAGCCAATATTGCCGAGTTCCCCCTGACATGTGAATTGTCAGCTCTTTGATGGGAGAGTAGAGACGGGGCCGGGGGGAGGTGGCACCTGGCTGAGCATTGGTGCTCTCTCATTTCCCTTCATTTACATTGGGTATCTGCAGAGCAGAAGGACACCCGAAGGAAACAGATGCTTTCCAGTGATACCCTTGTGAGTTGGTGCCTCCCAGCAGTGCCCGGGAGGCACCAGGCACATCTGAGTTGTTATTTAATGCAAACTGAAGGTGTCTGAAGGGCCCTTCCTACTCCCACTCTAAAAAGAAGCCGAACCAGTGAGTTTCACGGGCCAGTTGGCTTAAACTGATGCATCCTTATGGATTTTTAGTGGAGCTAAAGCCAGTTGTGGATCTAGTCCTTGTTGTCTTTAGAAAAACTGCATCACAATAGTGTAGGACTGTGTGTGTTTATTGTAATCCATTAAGAACCACAAACCACATGCTATGAATACATTTACTTAAAGCATTGTGTAGTGTTCTGCTCTGATTTCTCTTAATGTTCCACTCTTACCGTGTTGATTAATTTACAATTCATTTAATATATCAAGTTCTAAACCCACTTAAATGAAAAGCAGCATAAGATCTTTCTGCTGAGGTGGCTGTTATGCCTTGAAAATACTGTGACTTCTCATTCTGGCATTAAATTCCAAGCTTTGGCATAGGCTGCAGATGTTTTAGAGGTGTGTGTGAGATCTTCTAGACCTGTGAGGCAACGAATTGGAGATTACCTGGAATGTTTTGACCAGAACTCTGTTCCAGGTTCTTTATTTAGCTCAGGATTTTGCCATGAATGTGTCCAGACAAAGAGCTTTGCTCCGGAATGATGGATCCTGCCATCCAGTCTGGCTGTTTCCTGAGAGACCAGAGCCCAGGATATAATTCACTTTACCTGTTCATCTCTCACAATCTGTAAACAGCTCCTTTCACCCCAGCAGTTCTTACAGGAATTAATAACTGAACAGCTGAATTCAGCTTGTACAGGTAACCAGCATATCAGGAACAAGTACCTTTCAAAAGGCTTTATGTCTTTCTCTAGTTAGCTTGCTTTCCTTTCACATATGTTTTTTGTCAAATATAAATACTTGGAATTAGGTATTTTCCACAGTTCATCCTCTCACTGGTTCTAATGGTGCTATTGAAAATAGTGAAAAGCTTTCTGGAGAGGGATATTCAAGCAGTGTATGTGTTCAGCCCCTTGCTTCCAAGCTCTAATTCCAAATCAGCATCCTATGGAGATCTGCTACTGCATTTCCTTAATCCTAAGAAGTTCAGGATGTTTCTTCCCCGTTCAGAGGAATTTTAAGTATTTTCGGTAGCACATGTGTGGAAAAAAAGGTAAAAAACTCCCTTTTGCTGTAGTGTGAATGCAAAGTCGTTGGTATTGTCAGCTCTCAGTGGGTTACTTGCATATAAATAAATTACGGGGTGGGGGGGGAAATAATCTTTTGTTAACGTTGCATTCTGTTTCTCGTGGCTGCTATGGCAACAGATGAGCCAGTGCTGGCGTGGAAAAGCTTAATGGCACAGCAGAATGGAGTGATGAATTTAGGAGGAGGAAGAAGGGAAGAGCATAAATCCTTCAGCAGTTCTGTGAAATGAGTCACCAGTTAAGCCGCAGATGGGTAAGGGCTTCCACATGTATTTACAAATTATTGAAATCAGATTTTGGTGATTATATTTGGAGCAGGAAGAGTGACAGAACTTTAGGGAGCAGTAAATCAGACTGTGTCGTTTGCAGATGATTGGGAGCTTTTTCCCCCCCCCCCACCTTGAATCAGCTCCCTTGTGTAGCTGTAAAGGTGGAGTTTGTTATCCTGAGTGTTTCTTAAGTAGAGTCCTCAATGACATTCCTGCCTCTCGACCTTGCCAGAAAAGGCAGTGAATGATTTCTGTTCCCTCCACTTTTAAGATTTTGTGCTGTAAGAGTTGCCTTTTCCTGTTTTGTCCTGCTAGGATGCAAATAAAGGGGGTTAACCCTCCTTTAGAGGATAAAGAGTGAGTGTTTTAACTCTGCTTTTTTCTTTCAGTCTTCAATAGTAGAAAGCACTTCTCACACACTCCAAAGCTTGGCTGGAGTAGCAGTTTGGTTCATAAATCAGGATTTCTTTGGGGAGGGAAGGTTTTATTGGAATGACTGCAGAATGTCATCTTGTGCCGTCTTTAGGTGATACTTTGAACTTGATAAATGTGATGAGCCAGATTCTGCACTTGGCTGGTTCATGGCCCCTACTTTTTAAACTCACAAACTTTGGTTGGATGGTGGGCTGTTTTCCTCCACGTCTATTTTGGCATGACTTCTATTATCCTGAGACAGAGAATGATTACTGAGAGCTCTTAGGGAGAGTACTTGGCATCTCAAGTTCCTGGTGAAACATCAAGCAGGCATTATAATTGCTGCTCCAGTGGGAGTGTTTGTGCTGAGGAAAAGGTTCCAGTGGGATCTTCTTTGTGGAAACTTCACCTGGAGCTTTAGCATTGTGGATGGCATGTAATGGAAATGGTTCCAGAAGTTAGTAACCAGATTATTTACTGTCAGTAAATAGTGCCAGACAGTGCAAATTGCACAGCTTCGAGGTTTTCACCAATCCGAGGTTTTCAAAAGCCTGGAGGGGAGGAATATTGGGCATGAGAGGAGGGGCAGAGAGAGGGCTTTGCCCAGAACAAGGGAAAGCTGAAGGGAAGATCAGTGGAGGATGTTCAGAAGGCTGTCAGAGAAGGGGATTGAAGAGTGGCAAGAGGCTTATTTTTTATTTTAGTGAAGAGACAAGAACATTTCTGACAGATTTTTAGCAAGAAAAGTTAGAGATGGATTAAGGATCTTATGTGAATAGTGTTTTGGCTTGACTAAAGGTTAAAAAAAAATAAAAGTCCTGTAGGGGAATCACTGATGCTCTGGGTTATGCTTCCCTCTTGAAAACTGAAAGTGCTGGGGGAGAAGGTAACAAGCTACAGGAGGCACAAAAATGCCTTGTTCACTGCAGACACAAATTGCAGAGAATAAAGTATCTTTGTGTACCCTAAAAGGTCCTTTTGGAGATGCTGTTGGCACTCGAAAGCTTCAATCTGTATTGTCTCTTTTCAGATTTCAACTTCATTATTTAAGGGGGTTGAACAATGTGGCTTGACTCTTGTCAGAGCTGGGTAAGGGCTTTTCTGGGTTGCTTTGTGTTTTGGTATGTGTGATGCTCCCAGTTGCAGGCAGAAAAGTACCTGAGGTTGCTTTGTGAGGGTTGTGATAGATGGTGACTGGAACAGAGTGGGAGAAAAATTAAATGCAGTGGATAACCAATTTTTATGTATTCTCCAAAACTGAGTAGAGTTGTAAATATTGGGAAATTTGTGCCTCTGCTATGTGCTGTGAGCTTGTTAAAATGAGTCCTCTGTCCCTCCTGGGCAGAGAATGTGTCCTTGCCATCCTTTGGGAAAGAAATTTGCTTTGACAAAGTGAGAGGCTTTGTGGGACCTTACCTGCCCTTCTTGATTATCAGCCCCTCTGGGGAGAGATGGAGCAAGTCTATAAAGGACAGTTGATTTTCATTTGAGGACAGGCCTTGCAATAGGATGTGGGCGGGAAATACTCCTGGGTCCTTTGCAGCCTAATTCTGCTCGTGGAATTGCCTTATTTTGCAGATTCTGTGGTTTGAGATGTGCTCTGAAGGATAAGGCTGAAAGGCTTCGCTGTAGGATTGGTCCTGCCTTAGCTGAGGAAGGAGAGCCCATCATCTTGCCTGCATCAACGTTGTTAGTCTTGGAAATAATCTTTGTCATTGTTTGAAGGAAAGTCCCATTAAATAATGTATTTCAAACATTTGCTGCTGAGCAAATGATTAATAGTAACACCTCAGATTATTCCTGGCTCACCATTTCCTTTCTTAACTCCGCTTGTAAGAAGTGTGTTTCAACCCTAGACACTTCTTAAAAATTATTTTCTGCTCCATAAACCAGCATAGTGCTGAATCTCTGATTTGAGCAAGAAGCACCTTGTTAGAGGTGATGGTAAAGTGAAGGTAAATTTTCTTGCCTCTGACAAAGTTGTCCCTTCTCTTGACATCATTATACCTTTCCTGCTAAGGCTGGCTTTCTTCCCAGATAACTGAAAAGCAAAATTATTTCTGAAGGGTTGGGATTTTGGCTTTGGACATAATTTAAACTGAACCAAACTGCAGATTGGGATTTAAAAATGAAATATTTTTGCAGCACCCACTTCTATTACAGCTTTTGACTCCTCGGCCCCTGTGGGTGTGGGTGTGGGATGTGCTGAATTTGTGCTGCTCTCTTGGTGGGGGACAGCTCTGACTGCCAGGAGAGGGGTAAAAACCTTGTGTTGAGAGAGTTTAAGTGCTACAGGAAGTTCACATAGTAAGTTCACACTTAGGGCATGTTTTATTTGGTGAAGTCAGGAGTTTGTAATTATTGAGCTGCTAACAGTGCTGTGAGATAATAAGGGAGCTGTCTCCAGTCTGGACATGGAAAAGTAAAAGCTTAGAGGAGAGAAACTGTAATCATTTGAAGTCATTGGGAAATAAAGCTGCTCAGGGAAGCCTTTCCTGTGTCAAACAAAAAATGAGTCTAGAGCTTGAAATACTGAACAGGGATGCCTGACTTGCAGAATGCTCTCTGTGAAGTTACTCTCATTTTCTAGCAAGAATCCTGCTGGTGACATTCTAGTGTTGATAATGAATTGAACCAAGAGATGTTCGTTTCCTGCTTTACAGCCATTTGCACAGAATTTTCTCAGTTTGAGTAACTACTCCAAAAAAATCCCCCCCCAAAAAGGCTGTTTGGTGTTTCTTTTTTGGTTGGTTTTATTTTTTTCTTTTTACTCTGGCTATTTGGAAGTTCAGATTCTGACCCTTCATGCAGCACTTCAGGATTTGGGTGTTTGCCTGAGTTTGTTGGTTTTGGGTTGTGTTTTTTCCTGTTTGGAGTGAAGGGACTGCACTGAAGTAGTTGTTCTGAATTTTGTTCATTTTAATAGCCAACGTAGAGCTCTTGTGATGGAGAAGAACCTTCAGCCTTAGCTCTTCTTGTGCCTGGATCTGCTGTAGTGTTTGGCT
This sequence comes from Lanius collurio, assembly GCA_020086605.1. Taxonomy (NCBI): domain Eukaryota; kingdom Metazoa; phylum Chordata; class Aves; order Passeriformes; family Laniidae; genus Lanius; species Lanius collurio. Next base: position 487,220 of record JACBWW010000043.1, read on the forward strand.
GTTGCAGGATTACCCTCTGTAGCCTGTATTTCCATACTCTAAATCTTCCCTAACTGCCTGAAATGTGGGTGGACACTCAGTACATTTGTTTTCTGTGGAAGGAGAACAGGTATTTTTGGTTCCTTGCCATCCTTAACCTTTAATACTGTGAGGGGCAAACTACAGAAAACCCATTTTGAGCAGTGTACTGTCAGCATTGCTCATTAATTCCAAAAAAGTTCCTTTTTACCTGGCAAATCCTTAATATACAGGTACAGCAGCACACCTGGAATGCCTTAAAAAGCCAGGCAGGATGAGACACAGCAAAACCCATTTGTCTGAACACGTTTCAAATTCCGTGCTGTAGAGAAAGTGTTTATATGTTGCTTTCCAGAAACTCTTAACTCTCCCTGCTCTTTCCAGTGCTCCACTGAGCTTTGTAAACTCCCAGGAATATTTTGTTACCAGTTAGAATGCTTTTTATCTTTATTCCATATATTTTTCAGTGTCTGCAGGTTGGGACACTCAAGTGGATGTGGTTTCAGTATTTTTCTTAAACCTTGTGTTCACTAATCAAACATATTTGTGTGGTTAAAGTGGGATTAGAGGTGTGATGCCCTCAAGATTTGACATCCCTTTTGACAATTAAATACAGGATTCTACAGTTATTAAATATCTCAAAGTGTCATCAAATACAAAGATACAGGAGAAAAAACTTCTCTTTCTTCCTGAAAGCTTAGAGCATATCATTAAAAGAAAAAAAAAAAAACAAACAAAGATCAAATATGCAAAATTCCACCCCAGACCTGCAAATCCCAAAAGATTGGACCAGCCAACCAATGTATTCCTAGTTCTTGTTAGTCATAAGACATGAAGTTATAAACTTATAATGACAACTGCCTTGCCCTTTTTCCCCCATGTAATTTTAGCTGTGAGAATTGTTGCTGAAATTCTAAAAGAGCATATATTGAATTATATAAAGCATTAATCTTTAAATCTAGCAGATACACTGAAATTGCTGGGATTATTAGGCTTTTCTGGTAGCACATGTACTCATGTGAATCTGGTGCTCTCAGTTACCAAGCTTCTTTAAGGCCTGTCTCTGATGTTATCAACTCTTTATTTTTGATAGGAGAGAGTTTCTAGCCAAAGCAGTTTTCAGGCTCTGAAGCTTTATAAACAACAACAAAAAAAGAGCTTAAAAGAAGAAAAGAATGAGACCAGTGCTAATTGTTGGTTTCTTACAAGCAAGGCTTTCCTGCAGAGCAGTGGCTTGGGGGTGTTCAGGTGAAATTCTGCACTCCAGAATGCTACAGGAAGCTTTTTTATGGTTTTGGGCAGGTTTTCGGAGTGACTGAATGACCTAGCCTCCTTTTGAAAGGGCAATTTCATTATTTAGTGTGAATTTTATGCATTTTTAGTGAGAACACATTCAGCAGTACCTTATTATGCTTCTAATGAGGGCCAGATGTGCTTCTGCTGCAAAACCGAGGCCATAATGCAAAGAGGGACTTTCAACACAAGAAGTGCCTTTCCCAGGGTGAAGAGCAGATCGTTTGAGGTGAAGATATTAACTTCTATTAATAATTAGAGGAGGGGAATCCGTGGGGATTAGTGTGAAACCATGGGCGATACTGATTTGTACAGAGGCAACTGGAGGGCCCTTTATAATGAGGAGGAATGACACTGCAACTCTCTGAAGACAATTACATTGCAAATAAACAACTTATGTCAGCTAAGTGGTGTTTATTGCCATAATGGAAATTAATTTCAAGGGCTTGAGGCAAAGTGAATACAGCCCAGCTGAGCAGGGCATTCCACAGCGAGGTGCTCCTGCCATTCCCAGACTCCCGAGTTCCTGAGGAGGGCAGTGAGTGCAGTGCTTGCCTGTCAGGTACATTACCTTGCTACCAGGTAATTTGGGTCCATTTGCTCAGTGGGGTGTTAAAAACACTCTGGAGGACACTCAAATATTTTTAATTACCATGCTCTGTGCTGCCATAGAGAGACTTGGACTGGCAGAGTGGCCCCTGTGCTCCAGATGAGAGACCTTAATTTTCACCCTGCTTGATGCATTTACCCAAGGTCTCTGTGTTACCCAAACTGCACTCCTCTGGCTGTTTCTGTACAGCATGGGGATGATAGCCCAAAGTTGCCTGACTGGGATAAGTGCATTTAAAAGTCTGTAGTGCTCCCATGCTGTGTGGAGATAAGGTCTGTAACAGGAATTGTCAGCTTTACTTCATTTTTATTGTTCCCATTGACTGTTTCCCCAGGCTTGTGTGTGGGCTGTGTGCCTGTCACCACGCTGCATTCCCAGCAGATACAGTTTTCCTTCTGCCACTGTGGTTTTTGAGGTGCTGCTTCTGCTGTTGTTCTGGAAAACTTGCCCAGGTTGCCTGGATGAGATTGAAGACTTGTGATTAAAGAGAGCATCTCTGCATTGGGGCATGATCAGCATAACTTCGGTACAGAAGGTGAATCCTCCAAGATGTATCTCCTTTTGAGAGGGCTGCTGACTTCCTTATGTCCTCACCAGCTGGAAGAAGTGAAAGTTGTATTTTGAAGGTGATTCATCTGGAGTAATCCTGTGTTTGATTTAACACTGCTGCACTTTGCAGAAAACTCTCATTGAACTGATGAGCTCTTTGACAGCAGGTGAATTCTCTCTGAAAAGACAGAATTTTGTGTTTCCTCATGGGAATGGTTTGATATATCACACCTGAGGCTTGAAACATCCCCCTGATGTTTCTGCAGAGGCTCATACCATCACTGTATTTTTCAGCTGTGCATTAAGCTTGTTTTGTTCTTGTAAAATCCAGGAAAAAACAGTCAGAAGACCAGAATAGGCATGTTGTTTTATTAAACCTTTCATCTGAGTGAGTAGGAGTTACTCCTGTTTCTTCCTGTAATGCAAAGAATTTCAAATTGGGAACAGTTTAAACTGAAGATTAGTAGCTGGGTCAGGATGCATGTGGATAACAATGCATCCTTTCAGAGAGAAGCAAAGATGTCCAAGCAAAAATAATAATAAAAAAGATTAACAAAATGACCTTTCCTCTGCATTAGCTGCCATGAGGAGAGAGGAAGCCTACACAGAGAGAGTTTTGATCCAGAGAGAGGCACTCAGGAAGTTCAGCCATGTCCTGTGGCAGAAATAGCTCCTGTGATGCATTGGCTGTTTCCTAACTGTGTTTTCAGCAAGTTTTGAATCTTGTATGAGCATTTTAAGGCATTTTCTTGAATCATCACTAGGCTCTCATTTCCCCTTGTTTATTTTTGAATGAATACCTTGATACGTAAGACTCTGGAGCAGGGAGGCATCGGGATTGTCATGGAAACAGGAGCTGCAGCACTGGCTTCCAGCCAGGAGATGTGGTGATTCATGGCTTCAATGTGGGCGTCTGGAAATGAAATAAGTTCCAATTCTCAGGTGAATCAATGAAATAGTATTTGTGTTTGTGTTTTTATTTTCCCCTAGGAGGTGTTCTGACCATCTTCCCCACGTATCCTGTTTTATTTCTACCATTTTAAAAGGTAGGAAGGGTGTTCCCTAAGTATATACTCAGCATCTGAGCTGCAAATACAGCTCTGTGTGAGGAATAATCACCTGCCTCTTGTTTTCATTTTAGCTTAGCCTTAAATTCAAAAAATATGAAACCTGTAAGCTGGAATTTTGTAATGTAGCAATTTAATTTAATCCTGGATGAGTTTGGGAACGGGTTTGTGCACTGTATGTGTGAATGTGGTCTCAGTGTAGGACTTGAGAATGAGGTAATTGCAGATCAGGGTTTCTAAGGGTTACCTCCATTTCTATAAATAGTGTTTGTGCCCACACCGAATCCCACGTTTTGTTTGTATTCAGATAAATATAAAGTAAGTAATTGCAGGGCACAAACACAAGTGTAGATGTGCACAGCAGGGCTCTGCTGTGGGCACATGGAGTTTGAAGCACTGCTGGTGCTGAGGATGAGTGAGTAGCTCATCTCTGAGAAGTGCCAGGAGTTGATCCTCCTCTTTAACTGCTGGATCCCTTCAGTGATCCATGATACTTTTCCAGAGCCTTGTGGAATCCCTCAGTTGTATATAATAGTACCGAAATTGGGTGGAATTTTTGCCTCACATTGCATATGCAAGATGCATCTTCAAGGTTTTCTTTAAAATGAAAGCAATTTATGAATGAAGATATTTTATAATGCGTTCATCAGGAAGAGAATCTCTTGCTTATCTGCTTTTATTGGTTTGTTTTTAAGTTGCTGCTGCAGTGGCCAAAGAGCTATGTTGCTGTTTTCTGACCTTTGTGGATGTGTGGGAGTGGATGGGTACAAGATAAATTTACTTAAGCTTTGGAAAAAACCAAAATTTTTCACTGTATCAAAATTTTTTACTGCTGTCTTTGAGTTAAGGTGCCCTATCAATTAATAAGGAATCACTCCTGCCAGTAATTAAGACTACAGTGAAGTGATTTAATAGGTTTTATGAATTTGAGTGCCATATATTGTTACTGATTGCTTTTCTGTTTAAATCTTCAAGTCACAGACAGGGTGACCTTTTCCTCCATTTCTTCCTGCCTGTGCTTTTGCCATCAACTCTGTGGTTTAGGTGATCAGTTTTTCTTCTAATCATTTTTGTTTCAGTGGGCTGTGCTGTTCCCTGGGTATCTTTTTCCTTGGATCAAAGAATTCATTTTGTTGCTGGAGCTATGGTTTTACCTTCTGTCAGTACTGTTACAAATCCACATCTCTGAGCTCTTGGAGTAGCTCTTTCACCAAGTGTTTGTCAGTGCACAGGCTTTGGTGTCTGGTGTTTTGGGTTAGCTGCTGCTGAGGTCATTTATCCTGGGGAGGCTTAGCAGGTTTGTGGGTGCTGCTGTGAGTTCCACACCCGTGGTGCATCTCTTGAGGTTTGCAGTGCCTTCTCCAGCTGTGCACAAATGGGGATGTTCCTGTTGCCATCCCAGGTGCAGTGGGGCCGAAGGTCCAGCCTGGGTGTCTCTGCTGTGGAGGAACAAGGAGCTGGTTTGCATTGCAGCAAAAAGATCAGGAGGATTTGGACCAAATTCTTGTTTGCTTTCCCATCTCAGAATCTGCTTCCAGCCCTCCCCCTCTGCCTTTTAGTTTTAATAAAGCAAAAGAGCAAATTTGTTCTTTCACACGATTGTTTTGTTGCATTCTGAGCCTCATCTGTTTACAACATGTGCAACTGAGAGAGATTAGGTGTGGGGGAGAGGGGAAAAGAAACTTCTGGAGCCCTTGTGGGCTTTAAAAACCATTTCTCTGTATTTCTGAGGTGCCCTAAAATGCCTCTTCTCTGATATGAGCTGCTCTGTGGGGTTTTTTTTTAACCTTCTGTTAAATTAGTGGGGCTATTTTTGTTTGGCTTATTTTGATTATGACTTTTTATATTTTGCTTTACTGTAGATATTCTTCATCAGGAGGCAAAGCTGTGGAAAAACAGGGAGATGTCCCTTTGCCTCCCTGGTTTTCCTGTGCTGTGTCCTGGCACTTCATTTGGCTGTTGTCTTTTATGAATAGTGGGGCTTTTACATCACCGTTGCAATTGGGAAGGAATGTGGAGGAGAGGAATGAAGCAATCCTTCCTCAAAGGCATCTCTTGCTGCTGAATCAGTCAGTGCTGTGCTTCTGCCTCACCTGGTGAAACTGCTGCCTCATACCTGCCAGAGTGAATGTCACCTGGCACCCATGGGAAGGGTTTAATTTTAGATATTTTAGGGTCAACCCTGAATATTCTGTGCCTTTCTCATTTTACTCAGACTCACCAGGATGCCTGAAGAAGCCCATGTAGAAATAGGTCCCATTGAATATCTGCCAGCAGCTGAAGGAAATGTGTCTGAAGGACAGCAGTGTTCTATTCTGACTGCTGAGAAAACAGAATAGCAGCACTTATATTCCTATCCCTGTAGTCAGATGGGAGCAAAACTAATCAATGTTTTTAGTATGAAAGAAAATTTGGGATACAAAGTAAACAAGACACACAAAATGTGGCAATTTTTGGTTCTTTCTAGAAAACTTTGCTGATATTTGATTAACATGTCTTGTTAAATGCAGACAGACAACAGAGCACATCATTGTTTTGGAGAAGAGAGCACTTGGCTTTCACAGGACAAAGGGCAGGGTTTGGAGCAGAGAAGGAGCTGTGTATCCCTTGATAACCACATTTGACAGCATAGTGGCTGTGCTGGAAGAAACTTCCTGCAGACAAGTTCTTCTGCAGAGCTTTGTTTGTCTCTAAGGCCACTGAATCCACCTGATTCAGCTGTTCATACCCTACATGGGAAGCTTTTTATATTTAACTTTTCTAAAACCAAATCAACAACAAAACCCCCCTGAAATGTAGGCTAGGAATGGATGTGACCTAACGGAATATTTAAAATTAGGACTGTTGGGTTGGTTTTGTGTGGGTTTTTTAGGCTTCAGCCAAGTCTGTACCAGGACTTTGAGTGACCTTTTATGTTGTATTGAGTCCTGAAATTCTTCCCAGAAACGTTCCGGTCACTGGACCAGATTAATGGGGTTGGAAAACCACCTCCTCTGTTAGGACACATCTGCCCCAACATCCAGTTTAAATATTGTGTGGCTGTTGTGTCTGGGCTTCCTCAGTAGCTGATGCTGACAAACAAGCACCTCCCCAGGGTGATGAAGCTGACCTGTCTTTAATTCTTGCCTAAGGAGAAGATTAATTCCCCATGAGCAGTGTGTCAGGGTTTTTCCACTGACTCTAAATGTAATCTAGGGTTGAGTAGTTTGCACCTGGAATTCTTACACAAATAGTAAAAAATATCTAGCATCCCTTTATCTCTGAACAAGGTTTGCAGGTAAAACATAATTTTTTAAACACCATGTACAAAGAAAAAAAAAGAGTTCTGGAAAGGCTACAGGATTTCCATGCTAATCAATGCCTGATTTTCTCCTGTGACTCAGAGGAGATCTTTGACCTCATCTTGAGCTCTGAAAGTCCCTTTTGCCCCTCTTGAGGAGAACTGGGGAGGCTGCAGAGACTGAGATGTGATTGAAAGTGGTGGTGGAACTGTTCTCCTGTGTGTTGAGATTATGATTATCACCCAGCTTTACAACAGGTGAAGCACAGCAACAAAATGCAAACTAGCAGAGACACTGTCCCCTGTTTATCTTCTATTTTCCCCCTTTCTCCCCCCTTTTTTCTCTCTTCCCCCTCTTCTCTCCCCTTTTTCTCCCCCTCCTGCCCTTTTTCCTCCCTTTTTTCCCCATCTCCCCTTCTTTTCCTCTTTTTCCCTTCTTTTCCCCTTCCTTCTTTTCCCCTTCCTTTTTTCCCCCTTCTTTTTCCCCTCTTTTCCCCTTCCGCTTCCTTGCTCCCTCTTCTTCCTCCCTTTCTGCCCCATAATCCTGTAATCCTCATTCCTGAGCGTCCTTGCCCACCCTGTCCCAGGGAGCAGAGCAGGGGGAGGTGTTTGGGTGCTTTGCTCAGGCACAGAAGGCACAGAATGTTCAGTTCCCTGCTGGAGCCTCCTCGCTCCCTGAAATGCATTAAATGCTCGGTGCTTTTACCTTCTCCGAATCCTGAATGCTCCTGAGGAGGCCAGCACAGAGGAATACAGAGGAGGAGTCTCTGCATGAGCCGGGCCTGTTGGGGCAAGAGCTGGTTTTGCCTTGAAATGCAGTGCAAAGCTTAGGCAGGACTGAAGATTAAAGGCAGCTGCTGTGCTGGGTCCACGGGAAATGATGAGTGTTCAGTCATTTCTAATGTGTATTTACTGTATCTGAGGGGTCAGAGTTCACCAAAGATGACTTTATAACTCCCTTGCTTGTACTGGGCTAGTGAAACAAAAGATAATCACAGGGCTAAACTTAACTTAGTATTTATTTCCCATGCCGGGGTGGGATGCTTTTGTAGTGTCAGCGGTTGGTTCGTGTTTTCCCCTTCAAAATTCAAGATAAAGTTGGACTTTTGGCAGAAAGGGCTGATCTTGTTAGTATTTTAAATTGAAATAGCATTCTGCAGGACTGAAGTGATACTTTACTGCTGTACTTTACTGTGGTTGACTCCATTCATTTAAAAATATCTATTCTAGGACTGGGAAGCTGCGTATTTTCCTTTGCACTTCTGTCTAAACAGCTTCTTTTCTTCAAAGGATTGAGTACATCAGAGAGCTTCAGGCTCTTGAGTTACCAGACAGCTCTGGGTACTGAAAATGTGCATGGAGCCACATGTAGTTCAGCTGATACACTTCATTTAGAAGGAAACTCTAAATTGAGACAAGTCAAACCAGCTCTGAACAGGGCAATTGTTTGTGTTTCTGTGTTTAATGTGTGATTATTTATTTCCTGGGAGTGCATTTGTGAAGGGGAATGTTTTCCATTTTCCAGCCACATTTCAGTGATGTGGTCAGCATGGCTTGTGTTTTGGTTGGGCAAAATATGAAGCTTGTTGAGAGCCACATGATCAATTTGGAAGGGAATGCTGTTTTTCGAGGGTGTTTAAAAAGGAAAGCCCCTTTGCCTTCCTTAAACACAGCTATAGCTTGTTAAAGAATTAATGGCACTGCTCTTCTACCTGTCTGTTGTCCCAGTTCTGCAGTGCCATCACTGTTACATGGTATGTAATTCTCTACAGCCCAGAAAAACTGCCAAAAACTCATTTGACTTGGATTAAAATGCATTTATGTGGGTATCAGTCTAAAGGCTGGCAAGATAAAAATCTTGTCTTGGCTGAGATGAGGGGGTAGCTGGAATTCAGAACAGGCAGCACTAGTTTGGTCAACTGTCAGAAAGGCAAAACTGTGGTGATTCAAGCTCTGAAGGCCAAGGATATTTTTCAATAGCTACTAACTTTAAAAGAAGGTTTTTCCTCTGTGGCTGCTCCTAGAAGGCCAAAATCCCCATGCTGTCCTCAGTGGGGGCCCTTTTCAAATGTTTCTGTTCTTTACTAAACACCTCTATGACAAGCCCTGTGCTTGGGAGTGGTGGGTTGAGTGCATAAATGAGGAACAGTGAGGAATAGGAGTATTCCTTGTTTAGGGTAAGGAGTAGCTGCCAGCACAGCAGGCTGTTAGCGATTGCTGCTGGTGTAAACAATTAACATATTCCTTTTGCATAAAGCCCAATCATAGCATTTTCAAGAAAAGGATGATTCTGCCCTACCACCCCTCTACAAGTGACCACACCAAGTATGTTATGATGCACCTGGGTTCTGATCTCTGGATCCTTCTTTACTTTCCATGGGGTTTCTTTTCTTGTTCCGGTGCTGTATTTCTTTCCTGATGTTTTTGTGTTATTGGTCACACTGCTCCCTCTGATTTGTTTGGGGTGACACTTTTGCTGTGAGTGGATGTTTGGGGGACACTTCAGCCAGCCCATGGTTACTCCCTGTCTGTGAGTGCTGCTGTGGAAGCAGGAGGAGAAGCAGAAGGTGAACTGCTGGGGCAGCCCTGGAGCTTTGGGGAAGGTCCTTTCTCATGGTCTGAAGTTGCTGCAAGGGGCAAGGAAGGACTGGAAATTTGGGCACATCTGGGGTCATCCAGCTGTTCCTGCCCTGGCTCTCACTGAATTGTTCCTTTCATCTTCTCTGCACTCGCAGTGTGCTGGAAGTTCACTTATTCTGAGGGGTACCAGAGCTTGGTGCCTTTTTGTGCCCATCCTCTGGCACTTTCAGCACATGCCAGGCGTGTTTTCCCACTTGGTGCTTCTGTGTTGCTGGTAGGGAGCTCAGCTCAGAGCCACAGGGGTGTGGATGGTTTGGAGCCCAACTGTCTTAGACTTCTGCAATGCTCTTCAGCTTATAGTTTATACTTCACTGGTGAGTTTGGGCTGTGCTTGTGTTTCTCCTTGGCTTCGTGATGATTTTGGCTGGACTTTACCTTCTTGTGGTTGAATGAATTCAAAGCTTTCTGAACACCCTTGCAAGGTGGAAGTTGCATCTGCCTTTGCTGCATTCATTCATTCACTGTGGTGCTGGGAACTCACCCTGCTCTGCAAGGAATTGCTCTGAATTAGAACAAAGTTTTCTTGGAAGCCAAAGGCAAAACGGTGCCATTTAACTTGCAGAAAGGCAAAAAAGTTCTGTCTAGCCTGTAGGAATGACAGTTGCCCAGGGAAAGTTAATACTTCCAAGTGCTCCTCACTCTGTTTTTACATCATCAGCAACTGTTTATGCTCTGTCAGCTTGAAGTTACATTATCTGAAGTGTGTCAAGTCAGAATCATGTCATTGCTTTTATCTCTCTCTTCTTGAATGTCACCTCGTCTACTACTTCTTAATTCCATTTCCATCACTCTTTCCATCCCTCATCTCTTTCCTGGCTTGCCAGACAGCACTGCAAAACTATCAGACTTGCTTTCCAATTGAAGTCATTGCAGCTTAGCTCACAGCCAGGCTTTGCAGCATTAGTCAGGAAAGCTTTGGCACCAGCTTGCTGCTGAATTCCAAGGCAGACGTGGCTGCCTCCATTGGAGGGATGTGCTGGAGAGAAATCCAAGGGTGTTTCTCTGCAGGTGCTGACACAGATAAGGGCACTGGGAGTTTTTCTTGTTTTCCTCCCTTACAAAAAAATTCACGGGTTTATTCTTCCTTGCTGTCTGTTTCAGAAGTTACCAGAGAAATAGAAATTTTCAACAAAGAAGGGATGCAAAGCACAGAAATGCAATTTAAGTAGCAAAAGGGAGGTGTGGGCCAGACAAATCTACCCATTGGGAACTGTACAGTATGTCAAGTTCTTATTCAAAACCTTGTGGAGTTCTTCTGGTTTTGCCATGTATTTTTATAAAAGAGATTTTGTGATAACTCACCTACAGCAGAGAAAATTCTGTAGCACAGACAAGAGTGCCTGGGAGGGAGAGAAAAAGAGAGGCCTGGATATAAATTAGTAAGAATTTATTCTTGTGTTTTTACATTCCCTCGGGGAATGTCCACATGAGGTTCTGAAACAGAGCTTTCTTCTCTTTATCTTCACTGCTGGGATTTTGTGTGACACTGGGGGTGGCAGTGGAAGGGGAGGCTGGAAATGGTGGTGTTTTCTTGAGTAATGAAACAGGAGAAGAGAAGTGGAGATGGGAAATAAGGACAGGTCTCATCAGAGTTGGAGATCTCATTTGAATCTAAACACAACTGTGCTTTATGTCACAGCAAAAAACCCCAAACCCAGCCAAATTCTGAAATATAAGCCTCCACTGCTGCTATGAAAGCAAATATTAACTTCACTTTTATTAAAGAGAAGTTGAGTTTTTCAGTCTGTGAAATCACATTCTGTCCTTGTGCTAAGTTTGAGACACCATAAAAGCCTCTAAAACATTTACCTTGGAATTGTGTTGGAAAGATTATTATATGTAGCCAATATACAATGTGTTTTTGTCTGACTCTTTAACTTAAAAATGGGTTTCTTTTAATTTTTTAACTTCAGAAATTACCCTGCTTTAATTTTTTTTTTAGCAAGCCAGTTCATGTATTAAATTGAAATCTGTACAAATTACAGTTAATTATAGTCAGCTTGGAGTGAGGACTAAAATAGGTCACATGCTGTTTGGAATAAAATGTGCTGAAAATGATTAGATTTGTTTGGTTGGGCCTGAAGTCCATTCCAAGGTGTTTGATCCTCCCCTGGCTGTTGTTTGCCAGTCTTCCTCCTGTGTGCCATGGCAGGTCTGCTGGCTGGGCCATGAAGTGACAAGATTCCTTGGAAGGAAAGGAGGAGGGTGGGAGGCTGTCGAGCCTTCTGTCTTTGCCAGGAGAGGCTGCAATGGTTTCTCACTCCTGTTCATTTGAGACCAACCAAAATTCTTCCTCAGTGTTGTCTCATTATCCAAATACCAAGGGGAAAGACATGCTAGTCACTAAAATAGAAATCAGCTAGCACCAAACTTAATGAATTCTGTGTTTCCCCCCACTTGGAATTGCATTTTGGGTCCTGACTTTCAGGGCACATTTGCTGTCCCCCCCTGTTTGGAAGAGGTGGTGGCAGAGCTGCCTGGTGAGTCAGCAGGGGCTGCTTAACCCTGTCCCAGCCCAGCACTGCCAGCTCTGTCATGGTTTTGTTTATGCATGAGGCACAGTCCTTGGCTGCTTGTTGTCCTTCAGCTGAATTAGTGCTTTACACCAGTTTTTATTATTCTGAATGCTACTGAATTAATTACATTAAAACAACTTCACAGTGACCTTGAGGAAACGTTATTTCCAGCAGCGCATCTTCCTGCATTTATGTAGTGACTTAATGAATGCCTGCACACTTTCACTGTTCAGCTATTGTTTCACATTCCTGCATGCATGTCCTTGATGGGAACTAATTATTACTTTAATTGTACGCAGGAATATTTATGCATTACATTTTTTGGAGCATTATTGCACTAGGTACTTGTAAAATCATCTACCAATAAAAATATGAGATCTAAAAGGGTACCTGCAGTAGGACTGACCTGCAGGTACACCTGGGAAGCTGTTTGGAAAGTAAATTACTTTGAAAATAGCAGTGGACCTGAGCTTAGTCATTCTGCTTCCTGAGCAAGTGTGGCTGCAGTGTAAGTAGAAGAGGTTTTATTCTCTACCTTGCACAAACCTGGGAGCTCTGTAAACCCAGCTGTCTTTTTCCTCCTGTTCTCTCCTCCATCACTGACTCAAATTTCTGTGTAATTGGTAACAGAATGTTCAGCCAAATTCTGTGCTCAGGTAAGGCTGAGACTGAAAACCTGCCCTTGGTGAGTGGTGCAGCCCTGGCCCATCCTGGTGGATCTGCTGTGGGTAAGGAGGTGAAGCTGCAGTTGTTGTGACCTGGTTTTGTCACTAAAGGAAGGAGGACATTTGACCTTGGACAGCTTTCAGGAGCTGTGTTGTTGGGCAGAAGGATGCTTGTGTGGAGTTATTTTGAAGGATAAAACTGTGGTTCAAACTCTTTTCTTTCCAAAGAGGTACTTTCTGAGAGAGGTTGAGATGCACATGGAGGAACCTGAGGAACACACTCCACACCCCAGCCTTTCACTTGCAGCTGACAGAAGGCCTTGAGCTTCTGGCTGGACAGGGCAGAATTTCTCCCAGTCACCAGCACTAGAAGTGCATTATGAATGTTCTTCAGACTTGTCTGTACAGGGTGGTAGGGGCTGGTTTTGATGTATCTTTGAATGATTTGGGGAAATCTGCATGACAGAAAGGAAAACAATGGAGCATTTAGGTTGTTATACTTTGAGTTTTATTGAAAACTCACTAACAGAGTGCATTTGTTTTCCTTTGCTGACATCACGTTCTGCCCTGAGCTGCCAGAGCTCCAGGAGTGTTCTGACAATGCTCTCATGGACAGGGTGGGACTGTTGGCATGTCTGGGTAGGGCCAGGAGTTGAACTCAGTGGTCCTTGTGGGTCCTTTCCAACTAGGATATTCTGTGATTCTGTGAAAATGGGGAATGTTTTCCATACTCCCTGTGGCTGTAGAGCACTGTTAGCTCCTAAGCAGAGCTGTCCTACACCCCGGCTGACTGAGCTGCCATTGTTTCTCCTGTCACTGCTGTATTTCCTATGGATCATCACTTACCAAACTAAGCCTGGTGAAAAAAAACAAGGCTTGAGCAGTTGAATTCTCCTTGCTAAAGGAAGCAGCTCAGGTAATGAGGTAGCTGATGATGTCATCCTGTTAAGGCTTCAAAAAAATTGTTTATAAAAGATTTCCTATCCTTGAATGTTTCAGTCTGTGGCCTTTCTTTTCACCTTGTATCTTTTGCAGCTGTGGTTTAGCAGGATCTCTGAGGAAACAATGGCAATCTGAACATTTTAGGTTTGAATTTCTGGCAGAGATAAGTCTGTTGAGATTTACTCAGCACAACAGGACTCTACAAGCGTGGGGTTGAGCTTTGCAAAGGGTGCTTGTGCATGTCCCACTCTAAACCCACGAGCTGCTCTCTGTGAACCTGCTCAAGGGCTGCATTATGGGTGCATTGGCCACAGATCTACGATTTTGCAAGAGGAGAACAAACTTTTATAGCCCCTGTTCACTTAGTGGTAGGTCAAGAGGCCAGTCTTGCAAATCACTTCTCATTGTAGTTGCTTCAATATGGAAAATGTTTCAGGGGAATACATCCAGCTTTTTCTCTTCATTTTTCTGTTTCCATGTGCTGTTCTTTGAACTTGGGACACTGGAGAGGGCACAGAGACATTTTGTGGGGAATATAATCTCAGAAAGGAACACTTGATGGAGGCAACTTGTACAAGTGAAATGCTCTCTGTAAAAGGAAATAATTCATGGCTTTTAGCTCTTTCAAACCCATCCTAACACTCCTGCTGGGTTCCTTTCACTGTGAAGTAATGCAGAGGATTAGTCAGCATCATCTAATTAGGCAGCAGCAAAGCAAAAATGGTGTTCAACAGCCTCTGCCCTGGTTCTGTTTCCATTCATAGGACTTGCCCATGGAAGCCAAGGACATCTGAGTGATGGCACTGGGAATGTCGGAGCGGCTGGGAGGTGAGGCATGCTCAAATGGGATTTCACCTCAGGAGGAATCCAAGGTCATTTTCTGCAGTTTCTATACCAGAACAGTCATCCTGTGTGTTCTGAGTGAGTCTGCAGGTAACTGCAGCACCTCCTGCTTCCTTAATAGCTCTGGTGATGTCAGAGCTTTAATTCCACTCCGTGCTGCTGGAAAAGACAGGAGTGAGAGTTGCTGGACAGCATCTCCTTCCTATCGGTCTGGGCTCCTCTGGTGTCCACATTGGATTGTCTAGTGATGTATCTGTGGTTGAATTCCTTTAAAATGTGCTTAGCAACAGCATCTGGCAGGGCTGAGATGGGAGAGCTCACATTGAATTCTTCCAGGGTGGGCTGATGGTGGAGTCTCAGCATCCAAGAAAACTGTATTTTACACTATAACACACAGGGAGCAGGAGAAATGGTTTGTTTAGGGGGGCTGTCTTGGCCTTTCACTTCACAGAAGCCCTGCAGCACATGGTTACCTGCCCTGAAGGGTCCCAGTGGCTCTGGGTGACCCCAGCCCTCAGTGAGGAATGCTGACACTTCAGCTCACTTGGGGCACAAGCTGGATTTCACTTCTTTCTCGGTGGATGACATAGGATTACTCACAGCTGGAGAGCTGGGGAAGAACAGCTCAGCCTCTTCCCAGTAAAGGTTATTACTTATCAAGCTTTGCCCACTGGGGCATTAGATCAGCAGAAAGGAAGAAATTGATCTTTTAAAACAAATAAGCAAAACACTTTTCTTATTAGAACATGGGAGTTTTACCAGCAATGCAGTTGGCACTAAATAATTTTAAGCAAAAGACATTGCTGTACATGAAGATCATCTGCATTTAACTGACAGAGCTGGGACATGAGAGAGGACAGGATGGGAAAGTTTTCTGTTTATTTCTGTCTAAACTGCATTTTTGGTGTGAAGTTGTTGATCAAATCAGCCTTTTTGCTGATAGTTGATACTGATAATGAACCTGTGAATTGTTCTATTGTGGTTTTTTGTGGCTTCCAGTTTCAGTTAATCTGAACCCATGAGCTCCCAGTCCTTTGTGGGAGGAAGGACGTGTTCCAAGAGTCCCTGATATAGTGGAATGTTCATTTTGGTGCCTGGGAGTCAGTGTGGCTCTTCTGACCATGTTACACAGATGAGAAAAGAGGCGTAATTCCCTCCTGGTACAGCTGCTGAGGAGCTCTTGGGAGGAAAGAGCTGTTGGGAAGTGGGGTCTGTGAGCATTGGATGATGAGGTGCTGCAGCCCTGGGGTGGTGTGGCCTTGATGTGGGGGATGAGGTGCAGTGGAGAGGGAGCACGTGGATGGCAATCCAGGGAACTGGGAGAAGGAAGCAGCCAGGGGTGAATAAAAACACCCCCAAAATGTAGAATTTGAAGAAGAGCAAGAAATCTGATTCCCTTTACCTTTATGCATTGTAGGAAGGCTGTCTGGAAAAGTTATTTTTCCCTGCCTCCCACACCCCCTCAGGAACACCATCTGCAAGTGTTTCTCTTTTCCAGTCTAAGAAGTACCAGAGGAGATTAGTGCTGTTTTTTCTCAGACTTTAGATGGGAGGTCTCTAGGGACATGTCTACCCAACTTTCCAGCCAAGCTTCACTGTTTTCTTCCTTATTTTTCTGATTTTAAAGGAATGTCCTCAATATAATAATAAAAGCAACATAACAATTTACTTCAGGGACTGCAGTAAAAAAATGACTTTGTGACATGTCTGCCCTTTGAAATGATGTTCTGAATGCAGATGAGGTTTGGATCTTCCCGTTCCTGCTGCTGTTGCAGGACTGGGCAAATGGCAGTGTCAGGTGAGATCAGGGTGACAGTTTCTGGCCCAGCTGTTCCCCTCTGTGCTCACCCCAGATCACCATGGCAGTTCTGAGCATTCTAAATCTCGTGTATCACCCTTTACAGCCCTGTCACCAGCTCAGGATGAACTCCAGGAAGAGATCTTACTTTCACAGTGTTTGTTGTTGTTTCTTGAAGGGAAGGTGGAAGAGGAGCCTTGTGTGAGGAAGTTGTAAGGTGAGTCACGTCTGTATAAATAGAAGTGCTGAGCACATCGGATAAGCTGCAGTGGAAATGCTTCGGAGGCAGGAGAGCTGCTTTGGTGAAATGATCCCAGAATTGTAAAGCCTGTCCTTTCAGGCTGCTGCCAGGAGGACCTGCACATCAGTTTTTCCTCCCCCCTGATCCCGCTTCAAGTGCAGGCTCAGTTAACATTGTAATTAATGCATTTTAGACCCCTGAAGTTTAAGCAGAGAGCACAAGGGGTGGGGATGGCTGCAGCAGAGCTGGGGGTGCTGCCCAGGGGCTGTGCTGTGCCAGGAGGGAAAGGGTGTCCTGGCCTCTCAGAACTGATGCAGGGGTTGTCACCTCATTTACCCCTGTGCCTTCACTCAGGATGGGTTTGGAAGTCTGTGGTGTTATTTCTCCAGTTTCCAATGATTTGCAGAGTAGGACAGTCCTTGACTTCCTTGGCAGTGCTGTCTGCAGAAGAGACACCTGGCAGTGTTTGGGCCCCTTCACTCGGGGTTATTTGAGCACACACAACCTCTCCTCTGCAGTTCAGGATACTGGGAACAGCTCAGCAAATCCATCTTCAGAAGCCTCAGTTTGGTGTCTTCCAGAACACTGAAAGCCTCAAGTTGTCACTGTGAAATTGAGTTTGCCCAAGAAATTGGGGGCAGACTGTTTTATGTGCAGAGTGCCTGATCTCTGTGCCTGATCCCACTGTGTTGTTGAGCAGCTGAAATCCCATGGTAATGGAACCTAGTCTTGGAAATACTTTTTGTGTTCTCGTTTAATTTGTCACTCAGTCTTTATTTCAATCATCTTGGATGTACACTGGCATAAAGCAGGCTGGTTCTTATGGAAAAGGAAGATTCAGGACAGTGCAAATCCAGGCAGAGTTGGGTTTTCATTTATTTTCATGGGAAGGACCTGCTGGTGCCTGTGCAGTTCCTCTTCTCCAAGGCTTCACTTACTCCAGGCCAGCTGCCTCCACGTGACCTGTCAAGGTTTGTTATCAGCCATTCAGCCTTGATCTCTGGAAAAATTGATCAGGGTGTTGTGAGCAACTGAGGGTTCCAAAAATCCCCCTCCTGCATGGAACTGCACTTCATGGACTTTAAAAATGAACTGGGACAGTCTGACAGGTTCCTGCTTGTTCAGGAAGTCACACACAGAGGATTCAACTCAATCCACCCAAAGTTAATTGGGCAGGAGTCCAGAAGTTCAGTCCCAGCCAAGGTGTCCCACCAGAACTTCCCAGGAATGCCATGGCCAGGTGTGTGCTTTGGTGCTGCACTGGATGCATTTCAGCTCCAGCATGGCCTCCTTCCCCAGCTGCTCTCCCTCCACACTTCACACCAGGCTGGGTGCATTGCTAACAGCTCGTGAGGAGCCTGTTTGCCTCAATAGTCTGATCAAGGAGGAACAGAGAGATTCTTTCTCTTTACTCTTTCAACAAAAAAAGGGAAGCCTGTCTCACTGTTTATTGCTGGGTTCCCTTTGCTTTTTTAACTAGGCCAGCACTAAAAATGGAAGTGAAGATCCCAGAAATTTCTTTTGATTAGCTGCAAGTTTGAAGAACAATGTGCAAAGGAGAAAGTGGAGGAACATGGGCTACTGAGGGTGCTGGAAAACACTGAAATAATCTGTTTGGGTCCTCAGATGCCACATAAAACAGGAGCTTGCCACTCCAAATATGAAAACAAAATTAGTCTCTTAGTAATACAGGCTTTTTTTAATTACTTTATTGGATTTTTCTTTTTTTCTTGGCTTATATTAAACTGGCATTTCAAGCCTCTGTTGGAATATATTGCTTCATTTCATCAGCCTTTCTGTAAAGAAGCACTGGGAGAAGAGCAATGTTTTCTCCTTTTTGCAAGCTCTAGTTTATTTTTTTTCCTCTTCCTTTTTCCTCTGTTTTCTTTTTCCTGTAGGAGTGTTATGATATTCAACAATGATACAAACATATGGAATCTCACAGAAACTTATTTTGAAAATTTGGATAATTTTTTTAAAGATTCCTAATTACATGCATTGTGAGACATCCAGGAGAAATTTTTAAGGAGATGGTTGCTGGCTTAAATACTCAATAGGATTATTTATCTAATTATTAATTATTACTGTTTTATTGTTATTACTATTATTTTTAAACCACTTGCATCTAGATTAAGTCACAAGAAAGAGCAGAACCAGTCCAGCACTAAATGTGGGTTTTGCTTTCATTATTGACAACAGTGAGTTTGTCATGAAAACAGAGAGGCTGAGTTTATATGGTAGCAGTAATTCTGGAGGAGCAGAACTGGAATTCAATCTATTTGATTGTGACCAGGAATGTGATCCAAAATAATTCTCCAGAATGTGATTACTTGTACTCTCATATATAGCCCACCTTAAAGGGCTAAATTAAGTACTGCGTCACTTGACAGGAAATCTGTAAAGGTTTTAGTTTGAGATCTGTGGCTAAATCAATGCTTATTGTGTCCCATGCCCAGGAATGCAGTCACAGCAAAGATAACATTTGCATTAGTCTGCGTTAAAAGCTTTAGTTTAGATAAAAGGGAAATCCTGTGCCAGTAGATGGGCAGTGTGACAGGACTGAAGGCAGACAAGGCTGATGCACCACATTGGCTCATGTACACAGCACTTTGTGCTCTTCTTTGTGCTCATCTTTGTGCATCTTCCCAAGGGAAAACACTGCCTGGCACAGCTCGGGTGATCCAGGATTCTGTGCCAGCCCTGAGACTGTGGCTCCTTCCCTGGGGCTGGGCTGGGCTCGTGTGCTTGGTCCTGGCAGGCAGAGAGTCCTCAGCTGCACCAGCCTGAGCTCAGCTCTGCTGCTGCCTTCCAGCTGAGAAAACCCCCTTGAGGTCTCCAAAGGGGCTCAGACATTACTTTTGGTGCCCCAGGAATGTTCTTGGAATAGATTTTGTCAGAGACAGGTTATATTGCTGAATGCATCAAATCCACCATCCACCAGTTTGTCTGCTGTGTAGGAACTTAAATCAGGAATATTTGCAGCCACTTCCCTTCTTGACTTGTCTTTCTCCTGGTTGTGATAGTAAAATTATGCCAAGTTGATCTTCTTCGTAATAAATATTTCTGTGCTTTTTCTGCTTAGGAAGCAGTGTTGGGAAATCATTTGGGAATCAGGAACTGGGATTGAGATTGCTGAGGAACATGACTTGCTGATTTCAAACTTTTGCCTAAAAATGTATATGGAAACATTATTTTAGTTAGTGGTTTGCCCAGTGAGTCACTTTTAACCCATCTGACCCTTTCAAAATCCTATTCTAGGCATGAAATGTAAGTTCTGTTCCTGTGTGGAACTTCAGATTGTGGCACATTGTTTAGAATTAACAGGGTAAGAGGGAGCTGTGGATCTCCATCCCCAGAACTGTTCAGGAATGGTTTGGGTTGGGAGGGCCCTTAAAGCCCATCTCATCCCACCTCCTGCCATGGGCAGGGGCACCTTCCACTATCCCAGGTTGCTCCAAGCTCTGTCCAACCTGTCCTTGGGCACTGCCAGGGATCCAGGGGCAGCCACAGCTGCTCTGGGAATAGAAACACGAAAGGCAGCAATTCTGTAGCTGTAAGCCAAGGCTGGTGTGTTGGTCACTGTGTACTCTGGGAGAAAGAACTTGCCCCAGAAGTGTCAAGGAAGGAAAAGGCATCTGGATGTGCTGGTTCTCAAGGGTGTGGGGTTGCACTTAAGGAACCTGCCTAGTTGCATTTTTCCATAAATTACAGTGTTTCAGCATGCCCAAACTTTTCTTTCTGCAGTGTCTGCTCCACATTTAGAGGCAAGCTTTTTCTAATGCTTTTAACTTCCACTATTGTTTGGGTTGCTTGTTTCTTTTTATCTCTTTATTTTTTTTTAATTTATTCTCCTTTTTTCTTTTCTCCCCCTGCCCCCACTTATTCATGCACAAAGCCACTCTTACTAAAAATCTTTCTTGGCCTTTTTTACATCCTGTGGGTTACTTTGTCATGGGGTGGGAGTGAGGGACAGCAAGAAAAAACCGTGGCAATCTTTAGATCTTTATTAAAACCACACTTGGTTAAGACTTAACATTTTTAGAATTGCTTTCCCTGAACAACTATCACTTTCAATGCTCACTTCTCTATCAGAACGGCATTTTCAGTCCCTTTCATAATCTTCATTTAAATGCAGCCTCTTGAACTCTGTGAGTGATAACTGGACACACAGTTTAGTAGTTCTGGAGTGCTGGGTGTTTGGCACTAACAGAATTGGAATGAAATCAGCTGTGACTCCTCCTATTTGATCTTGGAAAGATGTGTCTGTGAGCTTTTCTGTAGTCATGTGAAATGATGGGGATGGTCTTGTTTTCAATTTGCAATTATTGGACCTTCTTGCAGGTTAGCCCTGTATATAACCTGTGTATAAGGTTATATATTGAATGCAAATCCACAAGCAAAAGGTCATTTGGAGAGCCTGAAGTGAGCATGAGAAGCCTGATAAATAAATGTGTTCTATATGTAATTGTGGTGCAATGAGCAGAGTTTTTCTTTCTTTTACAAGATCTTGATTTTCTTAAGTTTCTTGTGTGTGTTTAGGGTTTTTTTTTTTAATTTGATTTATAAAATTCTTGTATGTTTTCCATATAATAGGACACAAAAAAGATGATTACTCCCTCTGCAGATCCGAGGCCCTTAGCAGAGGCACCAGCTCTGGCACCAGCTGTCTGGTTCCCAATCGCAGCCCTTAGGCACAAAGTTGTCAGAAATATCCAAGTAATCACCTCATGTGCTTGAAATCTATCTGGTGCTTCCCAAGATTCATCCCTGAAGAGTTGTTGGCAGTGTTTGTTTTCACACTGGAAATATGAACATATTTAACAGTTGCATAATAACACTGATCCTTATAACCAAGTTCATAATTCCCCCATGGAGGGGTCTCAGAATCCCAGGATCAGGTTGTGTCCAGGTTGGAAAAGCCATCCCAGGCCCTCGTGTCCAACCTGATCCCCACCTTGTCCCCAGCCCAGAGCACGGAGTGCCATGTCCAGCCCTTCCTCGGACACCTCCAGGGATGGGGACTCCACACCTCCCTGGCAGCCCCTTCCAGTGTTCAACAACCCTTTCTGGGAAGAAATTCTCTCACCCTGTGCTTTTGGGTGTTGGTGCCAGTGGGGATGTTCTAATGATGTTTTTGATTCATGGTAAATGTCCACCTGCATGGTCAGGTTTGAAGAGGTACTTATGTTTGAAGACAAATTTACTTTTGTGGGGGGTGCAGGATTTTTCATCTTATGCTTTTATTTATATTCAAAGAGCAGTCTCTAAATCTATTGAGACAAATGTGCACTCTTTTTTATAAAAATACCCTCCTGTAAATATTGACTATGATGACTTCTTCGCACCAAATTACAGTGTGCCTGTGCCAGGGCATGAGTCACCTGCCCACCCCACAGTTGTCACCCAGGAGTCTGACACTCATGGTTCTTTTTATAGGTTTGACTTAAACGTGGTGACTTACTCATTTCCCTCCGTTCCTCTTACAGAACTTGAGTCCCAAGACATCTTAAAAGCCACGTGTGGATTGTTGAGACTTTTAAAAGGTTCAGCCTATTCTTCCTGGAGAGAAATCAGAGGTGTTGGGTTTGAGGGTTCTCTGGTGGGACTGGACAAGTATGCCCAAGTGATTCCACACCATCTCTGTTTCCCTGGGAACAAGGGCCTTACCTTGCCCACCCTGGGCAGGTACTGTGGGCAGTCGTGTCCTCTCACAGGAGTGAGAGCTGGTGGTTGGTGTGGGAGCTCTGATCTTCAGCTGCCCATGACTCACTGACAGCTTCTCAGCTGGTGTGTAACGTGCTGCTCTGCTACACTATTTACAGTTGTGTTGTATTGGGTTCAATGAAACACTCAATTCCTTTCACAGTCTAGGAAAAAATGGTTACTTGTTTGGTTTCTGTGAGTGCTTAGGGGTGAGCTTGAAGGGCTTATTTTGGTTCAACAAAATGTGCAGGAGATTGTCTGCCTTCCTTGCTGGTACTGCATGATGATTTTTCTTCCTCCTGCTTTATTGAGGAAGAGGAAGGTGTATCAGTGAGCCAGCACGGCCTGTGAGGGATGGGCAGATAGAGCTGGAACTTTGGAAACCTGACTAACATCCCACAGTAATTAACTCTGAGCTCAGACAGCTCATTTAATGCCCCATCCCTTCATTTCTTCTCCTCCTTTTCTGTGCAGACTCCTCTGTTTGGTGAATGTTTCTGCTGAAACCGTGGAGTTCAGTCAATGCTGGGACTCCCATACACGACTGGAACTAAATTTAATGGAATGGAAAAATGGGTTTATTTGCTTTCTTTAAAAAGCACTCAGGTGCTGGACTCTTCTCCTGTATTCTTTTATTATTTACTGACATCATTTGTCCTGAAGTTTTGAAGCTGTTGAGCCCTCACATCCATAGAATAGGTGCTGGAGATCTGTTTAAAATAACTGGCAATGGATGTCTAAGAAATCCTGTCCTGAAAGACTGGGAGGTAAGCCTTAAGCCAAGGTTCAGGTAGTGCTTTTCAGGAAAAGCTTGTAGTTAGCAGCTTATGTTGGGTTCCTTCTCTTTAATCTGTGAAGAACTTGATTTATGGCAGCAGCAGTTCTTTGTGAAATAATGAAAATGAGTTTGTGAACCAAAAGAGAGGGTGGCCTGACCAGCGAGGTGGCTTCAGGGGAATGTTCCTTTCCCATATTTAGGATGTTACAAAGGATACAAACAAGTGTCCTGTTTTGCTCCTTGGGCTGGGTTTATCTGCAGTCCCTTTTTCCCCTAGAGCAGCATCCTCTCCAGCACTGCTCACACGCCTGTGACTCCAAGCAGTCGCCGGATGTGTTTTCAAAAGGCTGTGCAAGACCAGCTGCAGCAAGGCAGGCAACAGTGGGGCATCCTTACAGATCTTTCATCTGTAGGAGGGTCTTGAATCATCAGTTAGGAGCTTCAGGTTGTTGACCTGAACTCTGGTGATTTAAGCTGTTGCCATTAAATCTGTGATAACCCCTTGAGGAGGAAGGAGTGGTGATAATGGTAAACATACCACCTTTTTGCTGAGTGAAATATGTCCAGTATAGGTTAAAAAGAGCATTGCATGTGTGTAAAATGCTGGGTTTTACTCATAGCTAAATGATCAACTGCTTCATTGTGTGAATATGGAGTGTAAAGGGCTGTACTTAAAGTAAAACCTGGCCCTGCTGCAGAACTGTGAGCATGAGGACAAAAAGCACATGAAATCCTCAGTTCATTCCAATTACTGAGAAAATGCTTTCAATCTCTTTTCCAGTTTGTGTTTAATTTCAGTTACCTGTGGATGTGGGGATGTCTGGAAGTGTTATGTTGTGGAGACAGGAGAGACTGGGTTTTAAACTGCTGTTTTATACGTTGTGCGCTCATTACATTCTGGAAACTTAATGAGGAAGCAGCTTTTTAGCCTGGTGGGGATCATTCCCAGCTTTCCTGCTGTGTGTTCAGCAAGGCTGGTTTGGAGGCTGTGGCCAGGGATGCCCCAGCCTTACAGTGCAAACCAGCCTGGCTGAGCTGTCCTGACTCTGGGGTAAATTACACTGGACACACCCTGGTTTTTATTTCCCAGAGATATTTTTGGTACATCTTACAGTTTGTTTTTCTAGTACATGCATTTAACAGCTTCTGTTATTCCCTTTCACACCATACCAGTCATGAAATCCCAGACTGGTTTGGGTTGGGAGGGACCTTAAAGCCCACCCAGTCCCACCTCTGCCCAGGGCAGGGACACCTCCCACTACACCAGGTTGCTCCAAGCCCCATCCAGTCTGGCCTTGGACACTTCCAGGAATGGGAGTGTCAGGAATTCTGGATGTTAGGACTGGAATATCCTTTTCTGTGTGTCCATTTTCCCTGGCCATAACACTTTGATGTTTTCTGTCCATAACACACACCCAGGCTTCTCACATGGTGTTCTCCATGCAAAATGAATGAAAAATTTGCTAAAAGATTCCCCAAGCTCTTTCTCTACTATTTTCCTGTGGTGCTTCATAGGTTTGTTATAGTTTAAAACATTTAGATTATACCCATAAGGAAAGTAATTAACAAAAATCTGTGCATCAATGGATTATAATGAGAGAAAATTAGATTTGTCTTTCATCTTTTTTTCTTTCTGTTTCAGAAAAAGTATAATCTCCTTCATGTTCAAAACAGCCATTTTATTGTCATTTAACTGTGTGCTGCGTTAAAAAGCTTTCAGTGGTGTTGAAAGAAATCCCAGAAGCTCTACTTTGAGAAAATACAGAACTTATCTTTTAACAAAAAGCATTTATGTCCAGTTTTTAACAAAAGCAGTGATTTTTCGTGAAAAAATTTGGGTAAAAATGCATTCTGTGCTTTGTGTATTTTTCTGAGTGTTAGCCAGAATTGCTCCTTACCTTGGAACATAAGAGGATGAACTAAAGCTTGGGGGTGCAGTGGTTACCCTTGGGGGTAGGAGCAGGAGCAGCATTTCTTGCTTTGCAACATTTGTGTTATGTTACATAAGATCTACGTTTCTATGCATTATCCCCCTGTCCAGTGTTTAAACACAAAAATAACGCCCCCAATACCAGCAGAACATTCCTGTCCCAAGGATCTCAGTGATCTTGTCCTTCTTGATGCAGAGTGAATGTCACAATGAGAGATGCCAAGTGACAACTTCCATGATTATTACTCAAGCCTCATAAAACAGAATATTCCTGTGTTTCTAGCACTGGGATGGAGGAGGAGTTGCAGATACAGAGCTGGGACTGACCAAATAAATGCCCTGCAGGCAAGGACAAGTCTGTCCCTGACAAACAAGAGGTTTCAGATGTATTTTGGAACTTTCTGCATGTTGGGTTTCTGTCCTGTTGGCTCTTTCTTTGTGTTGAAGCAGCACCTTCTGTGAAGGACAAACTCCACACCTCATTTATTCAGGGTGTTCCAGCTATTTGCATTTGGAAGTAATTGGTGCCCCAGTGCTGGGAGCAGAGCATGCATGGGCTCTTCCAGAGGCCTCTCAACTCAGTCCTATTTATGCTGCTGGGTTTTCCCTGGGCTGTTCTGAGCTCCCTGACTTTTTGTGTGGCTCCAGCCCTTCCCAAAGCTGTTAAAGTCACATCCAGGTATCAGCAGACTGTTCCGAGTCACTCCTGAGCTTCCAGTGCAGCTCCATCATGGCTTTCATTTATTTACCTCCCAAAAGCCCCATCATCTTTACACAGCTGGAAATGCCTTGTATAAAGGTGAGTTCCCAATTTGAGGTGACCTGTGTGATGCTTGCTTGACCCACAAGCTTTAATCCAGTTTTATACCAACAGTACTCCAGAATTTCCTAAGTTCCTCTCCCAGTCCTACCCTGGGGTGCAGAACTGTCTGGATTTTGTGTGAGACATTGAGCTGATCCTTCCTGCTGCTTCTCCTTGTGTCTCCCACTTTTGACAGTACCATGTGTTGTCTTGCTTCAGCAATCTCAGCTGATTTAATTGGATTTCTTTCCCTTCTTCAGCTTCCAAACTTGCTGCAGAGCAGGGGAGAGACTGTCACCTCTGTTTTGCTTGGAGAGGGAATGCTTTGCATAGCCATTTTTCCAGAGACAAGAAGATAAATCTATCAGCATAACAATGTGTCCCATGTCTGGATAAATGACCTGGGAGAGAAAATCCTGTACTTTATCAAGTGTTCTTGGTGTCAGAGTGTCAATGCTTGTGTCAAGACCTCTGGAAAATTGATTTAACTTAGGCTGGGTTTTGTTAGCATTTCATTTGCCCATCAAAGCTGTGGGCATAAAATGTTGATTTAAGGGCACCAGAAAGACAGTGTTAAAAACTAAAACCAAGCAGTGTTCCTCAGCTTTTTCCAACCTGTCTTGAAGGGTTTAAGAATTGTAAGACTTGATTTTTTAATTGTAGCAGGGTAGAGTGGTTTCTTAGAAAGCAAGGCTTGAGAGAGGAGTTACAGGACATTTTATAATAATGGAGTGAAAGAATGGAAAGAAGAATATGGATAAGAGTTTGTGGAAGGTCTGAAGTAACAGCAGGACAATGAGGGATGGGAGTGGGAAAGCAGGGTGATAAAGTGGAGAGCGGGAAACAAAGGATGAGAACTTAAAAAAGAGAAAGCAGTTGAGTAGGAACCTTATGAAGTAAAGCAATGAAGAGAGATGTGAAGAGCAGGGCAAAGTGGAAGTTGGGTGTCAGGTTTTCGGGCATTTGATATGGCTTAAAACACACTTAAGTAGAGGAGGAACGATTCTGAAAATGCCTTCTAATAATGATAGCAAGGCAGGGGTCATGAGGGGTCATTTAAAGATACCTTCCTGCTGCAGTAGTGTCTGTGCAGAATCCAGCTTCAGTCAAGTGAAGCTTCCTGCAGCATTCACAGGCTCACCTCCTGGGATGTGTGCCCTGACTCCCTCATCAGTCCCAAGTCACTGATCTCTGAGGAAATAGTGCACATTCTTTTACGGGTTAATGTGGAGAACTTGGCAGGACACTGAATGTGAGCTCTGAGAGGTTACACAGGCAGCTTTGGGAATGTTTGAGTAATTATTGCTCTTCTGACTTTCAGTTCCCTGCTTATCACAGGGAGGACATCAGCAATATCCATTCCTAGATGAAGTACTTGGATGTTGAGTATGGGGAAGGAAGGTTTAACTGCCTGCATATGATTAGAAAGAGTAGAACTGAGCAATTGTACAGATGGAGGTACTTAAACCACAGTATCTGCAAACTTTAATGTCTGAACAGGCAAAACCATAGCCCTGTTTCAGAGAGAGTCAGAGTAAAAGGAGAATGATGGCTGTGATAAGAGCAAGCAGTGACACAGAAGGCAGAAATTCACTTCTCTTTTTGTCCTTGCAATTGTTTTGGGGGATATTTTAAAGAAAAGCTTTCATCCAGGTGGGGACTGAGATGAGATGGAGGCAGAATTATTGCCAGAGCTATTACAGTTTATTCCTGTGAGTCAAATCGTGGTTGCCTAATGTAAAACCAGAGCTGCTCATTGCCAGTGTTACACCTGGGGTAAAAAGCAAACTGGAACCCTTTGTAGGACTGTGTATTTAGCCACCGAGTGCCTGACAGCTGTACCAGAGATGCTTAATGCAATTCCCAGCTCTCCCAGATTGGAAGCTCCCTGCTATGCAGGTGTGGAGTCAGATCACTCCTGCTGCAGAGCATGGACTGTGCAATCCCATGGGATGCCTTCCTGCAGCCTAAGGTACACTGCTCTGGTGGTCTGGACTGCCCACAGTGCTCACAATGGACACACATTTTTCAGTTCATATGACAAAAGAGAGGATCAGCTTGTACTGAAAAGTGGAAATGGGGAAATGTGGAATGATGCTCAGAAAGGAGAGGGATGGACAGATGGGGGAAGCATTTGAAATTTTTCAACTCTTGTGCAGTCTCCTCTGGTTATAGATATGGATGATGGTTATAGATATGGATGCTCAAACCACTTGCAAGATGTTCTTTCTGTGTCCTTGCTAGTACAAAGCTCTTGCTCTGGACAAGAAGCTGCTCCATGAGCTGCTGTCTTTTGGGGGCCAGCTGCTGTTACCTGGGGGAGCTGTGCCCGGGGGGCAATGACGTGTCTGTGCTGCTGCCATTTGATCTGTTCCCCCACTGCTCGGACTTGGCTGCCTTCCACCACATTCAGTCTCAAACTGTGGCTCTCCCTCATGGGCCACTTCCATTATCCAGCTTTAATGAACAGAGTTTCTCTCTTGGCCACGAGTTTTAAGGGTGGCAGAACTCTTCACAGTAGTGTCAGGAGCTCAAACACCTCTTTCCCCTGAGCTGCCTCTGTTTCTCCCTGCTGCTAAACCTGCTCCTGTTTTCTTCAAGGCTGGAGAAACTCAGACCTTGTGTGTGGTAATTACTGTGCTTGCTTCCCTCTCTCATGTCTCTGCTCTCCATCCCTCAGGAGTTTTTATTGTCCTTGCAGCTTACCTTGCACTTTCTCTAGCCTCAGTGGGACAGGTTTTCAAGTCTTGAGCCAGGTGGAAACACATCGAAGGAATGAGCTACTCCTGAGCAGCTGTGACACTGATGATCTATTTCTCCATAGTGGACTTGTGAAAATGTAAATTTTTAACCAAGGTTGCTGTTTCCTTTGCACTGCAGAGTTCTCTTTTGTCATGTCTCAGACACCTTTGAGGGGGATACCTCTGAGTGCCTGCTCATTCCCTGAGGGGCAGGTGCTGAGGAATTATGGACAGTGCTGAGCAGAGCAGGTGGATCACACACAGAGACACACCTTGGGCACAGCACCACAGGACAAGCTCAAACCTATCCTGAGCAGCAGCTTGTTCAGACTGTTCTGGCGGAGGAAGAAAGGCAGTGTGGGAATGCTGGAATTACTCATCTAGTTGAGTGTCTGCTCCACAAGGCAGGTTCCCCTTTACCCTGGAATAAGGTTTTGCTAACAGTAAGTTGCAGGGAGTACCTCTTTCTTCTTCTGGTGGGGATTCCACCAGTGAAGATTGTGGTTCATGACTTAAAAACACATGGTGTGTGTCCTGTGCAGGACTTGGAGCCAGGTGGGGGCTCCTTAGCTTCCTCTTCTGGTGCTGTGTCTGGTCTGAAGTCTGAGTGTTCTATTGGAGCTTTTGACACACATTTTACAATGCAAACTCAAGGAGAGGATCTGAGTTTTCAGTGTGGGTTTGACTGTGGGGTGTCAGGCTTCACAGCAGTGGTGTTGTGCAGGAGTGCCACAGAATGTGCCAGTGTCTTTGCACAGGTACAGCACCCGATAGCTCAGCCTGGCTTGGCTTTAGGAGGGTGAGGTGGGACACTCAGTTCCTTGTATTTGCTTGGCACCTCTAGCAATGACTGTGCTGCTGAGTATTCCTTTAACAGCCTGTCTTGCAGCAAAAACTGAATTTGACACCTTTTAACACAAGGCTTGGTTGGGAGCTGAAGATGTCCCATGTTATGTACCCCATGTGAGTGGAGCTTGGTCTCCACATCCCAAACACCCTCTTGCTATGAGGTGTTTTCAGGACTGGGTTTTCACTGAGATCCTAAATTGTTTCTTCTCTCCTTCCCTTGATAAGCACATTCGCTGTGCAGTTTATGAAATCAGTAACATGCCTGTAGCAGATTGGTTGGGCATCACAAACCCAAGGTCTGTGCAAGGAATTCAGCAGCACAGAGGTCTGCAGATGCAGTAACTGTCCCAGAGATGCAGTGATGCGTGGCTGGGTAAATGGCCCTAAAGATGATTAACTGGGAGCTGTGCAGCAGTGGCAGTCCACTTGTATTTAAAGTGGAGCCTTGGGCGTAGCTCTTGCCCGGGAGAATGTGCAGGAATGTCCCTCTGGACCAGGAATGTCCCTCTGGACAGGGGTTGGGAGGTGCCTGCTCAGCACTTTGGCCTTCATGTGGGAGCACGGCTCAACCAGCCTTTCAGAGCCTCCTAACCCTGCCTGAGGAGCCTCTGATGTGGGCACAGCTTGAAAGGCTTTTACATATGTTTTGTCAGTCACAAAGTGCAACCTGGTTTTCTCTTTCTTGTGCTGTGATTCACTGAGTCCTTCTGGTATAAAACCACCATTTTCCATATAAAATTACATTAAACAAGCCCTGAACAACTGGGCTCCATGGCTGGGGGAGGCAAATGTCCTGTCATAATCCTGATGAGAGAGCAGTTTGTGACCTATATCGTTAATTAGAAATGAAATAGTTCTCATCTTGGGCTAGCAGTATGATTTTCTTTTAAATATTTTAGTTTCTTGGTTCCAGCTGTCCAGTTCGTCTTTGTTTTCTGAACTTGCTTCACTGCATATTGAGCGGCACCTCAGCTAAAATTGTGGTTGTAAAATACCCTACAAAAATGGTGTTGCTTCAAATAATGTACTTAAAAAATTGTGTATCTTAACATTGAACTATTTTCCCATTAAATTAGTTTACTTTTGGAAACAAAAGCAATCCTACAGTGTCTTATCATGCATACATTATTAATGGCAATCCATTTTTAATTTAATGAAAAATTAGGCAAAGAGCAAGGGAGGAAGGCTTGCAGCATCCTTGGTCTTTTTCAGCCTAGATAACCTCAAGCAATCGAAGAGGTTATATTTAAAATCCTCTTTTGCTTGGCACTTTTATCTTCTTAAATGGAATAGTGTTTAAACTCAGAGAAACTATCAAAGGTGGAAAGAAAGTACTGGCAGAGGTGAGATGTGGCAAAGAATTGCATAATCCTGTTCTTTAATTGGTTGACAGAAGTTTCTGTTAGGAGAGAATTATCTGAAACAGGAGTTGCTGTTGCAGCTTTCCAAAGTTCAGGTGGTAGAAAGCTGAATAGTTGTGTAAATCAAATTATCCGTGCGAGCTCTATCAACCTGAACTTAAATAAATTGGTCATGGGTGCAGCTGTGTCATAGAGCAGCTGTCCAGGTTGGAGATTTGTTTTGAATTCAATTCTGAGCCATCCACCCCCTGTTACTCCAAGGATTAAGAGATAAAATGTTCCCAAGCCAATTGCTAATTTAACAGCAAATTAGAGCAGTTAGTGATACCTCTCTGTTCTGTTCTCCTAGTTGAAAAAACAGCAACAAACTCCCAATTTGAGTCACACTTTTAATTTTGTTTTGTTATTGTGATACTTCAAGCCCTAAATAAGGGGAAAGCATAGGGAGAGAGATCTTGTCTGTGTTAGAAAAATGATCCATTACTGTCAAAACTTATCTGCAGCAGGAAGAACCCAGTTCATTTGCAGGAAACCTGTGAGGTTACATCGAACCATAGCGATTTTGAGCCTGGTTGTTTAAGAGACATCTTAAAGACCTTTTTAAATGTGACACTTGGATGTGCACAGTGGTGTTCCTAGTAACTGGTGAATTCTAGTTAGCTGTGAAACCAAATCCTTGTTATTGTGTAGCTGTACAGTCCTGAGCCCTAGCCTTGGAAAAAGGCTGTACTGCACTGGAAAATGTACAGATAGAGAGCAAGAAGGGCTCTGGCCTTGGCGAGTTTGCAGCCAAAGTGCAGAACAGGTAGCCCTGGGGGAGGAGAGAGGAGCTGGAGGTGGGATCTCAGCATGGAAACACGGGAAGCAGCAGCAGGGCACAGTCCTCTGCAGTGCCCCCAGCACCTGCCCGTGCAGGGAGTGCCTGTGCTCAGCCTCTGTGCACTGAAATGCACCTTCTCTGTGTTGTCACAGGCTCCAGGTCGCTGGAAGAGTCTCCTGGAGCTGGAGTGAACACATTTCCCTAATTTTTCCTCACAGCTATTTCTACTCCTCTAAGCAGGGTAGATAGAATGCCTTAGGCTGTAGCAGATGCTGTGTGGACTTGTGTTTTTATGCATTTATCACTTTCTGATGTGACAGCTCTGGGTTTGCTTTGTTTGGTTCTGTTTCATTCAGCTTGGATTGAACACTGTTCACCAGGAGCTATGGAACTGGGTTTTAGCCTCACTCCTTGAAGCAGAGGTTAATACTCTATCTGTGGTCACCTTAGGATGCAGTATTTTATTGTAGTATACCTGGGTGAAGGATTTCCACAGGGCTTCTCACCCTGTGTTCTCATTCTGTTTTGGGGTCCTGGACCACTGGGGACCTCTGCCCTGGCTCTGTCCTCATCACATTGTGCAAACCCTTCACTACTCAGTGTGCTTCTCTTTTCCCCTGTCTTGGAGTTTAAATTAACTTCCCCACTCAAGTCAGAGAGGTCAAGACCACCAGCGGAGGTTTATAATCCCTGGGATGAATCCACCCAGTATCCCTTGATCTCTGTCACTGGGAGCTGCAGGTGAGGGGCATTCAAACAGCTCCTGCAGCCACTGATGCAAAAAGAGAACAGTTTTTTTTCCTAAATGGGTATGTTGTTTCTTATTAAATTGTTCTATCTTTAGCTTGTCCCATTCTCTGATGTCTGTTTTGGTGAAACAAATCAAAATTAGCATTGGGAAAGAGGGATTTGGAAAGGATTATTAGGCTTTCTAGGCACAGAACGGGTATAACCTGTTTGACTTTGCTCAGCTTTGCCAAGCTTGAATCTTCCGTGTCTCCTGTAAGTGCTGAGCTGGTGCTTGGCCTGGCTGTGTCCTTAGGCAGGAGGGCTGGATAACAGCATTATTGTCACTTGGTTATACAGCATTTAGCAAGCAGCGCTGATCCAGCCATTACAGACTGAAAAAGAACAGTTATACTGACTGTTCTGTATAATTTGGGGTTGTGCAGCCTCTTCTGTTGAATTTTAAACAAAAAGGTGTTGTTTTGAAAGTCTTCTTGTCTTTCTGAATGTGGTGTCTTGCTGAGTCCAAAGAGCATACAGAATTTCACCCCCTAAAATCTTCACTTACACTGATAACCCTCAGCATCCTGCTGAGTTGAAAGGAACTGTGTGCAAAAGCTTTAGATTCCACATGGAGTTTCCATGGGCTGCAGCCGGACAATATCCAGTATTGCTACAAATTCTAGCTTGTACCTTTGAGCTTCAGGCAGGAGTAGCAGTGATAACAAAGAAAATCTTGGGCCATTTCACAGAAATGAGAACAGCTCTGCATTCTGTATCAATACAGAAAGATTAAAATTACTGGAGGAAGGTCACATAACAAACTGATGGCCAAGCCAGGACTGAGAGTCATCCAGGCTTTCCTCTTATTTGCTAGACCTCAGTGCATCGGATGGAGATCTCATCCTCCTCACTGCTGCACTGGTGGTCTGGTGAAGGATTTCAGTCTTTTAATGGGATCTGACAGTTGGGTTGTAATAATTATTTCTCATTTCTGGTTTGGTGTATGAAGAAGAAATGGTAATAGCAGTTTTTACACAGCTCCTTTTCAAACTGGGCTGCATAAACAGAGAAATAAATTAAGGCTTACAAGTCTCCTCTGGGAACACAGTAAATATTACCCTGTTTTCCAAAAGGAGGAAGCAGAACAGCAAACACCATAATGTCATATATCCAGGGTTAACCAGTTGGCAGAACTGGGAATAACTCCTGCTCATATGGTCCTTACTGGTCACTTGTTTAAGTGTTATTTAGGGGTAGATCATGCAGGGCAGGTGAAAACATCCCTGCGTGCATCCGAGGAACGGGGATGGAGGTGCTCGGGACAAAGAGATGCCTTTTCCTCCTGCAGCCGGGAAAGGGTTACAGCTGAAATGCCTGTAGCAGCCTCTGGAAAACATGAATCGATGCCGCTGAGGGGAGGGCAGGATGGGAGCCCAGACCCGAGAGCTGCCTTGTACTTTTCCTCTATAAACACACCTTTGTGAGGGGGTTTAACCCGGGGCTCCGGAGCATCGCGGCGGGGCTGGCGCCGGAGCAGCCCCTGCCGCAGCCGCTGCCCCTTCCTTACCCCCGGCAGCTCCATCCCGCGGCTCCGTGTGCGCTGTGTGCTGAGCTCCGTGTGCCGAGCCCTGGGTGCTGAGCTCCGTGCTGAGCCCTGGGTGCTGAGCCCAGTGTGCTGAGCCCCGTGTGCCGAGCTCCGTGCCGAGCTCTGTGTGCTGAGCCCTGGGTGCCGAGCTCTGTGCTGAGCCCAGTGTGCTGAGCCCCGTGTGCCGAGCTCCGTGCTGAGCCCAGTGTGCTGAGCCCAGTGTGCTGAGCCGTGTGCTGAGCCCAGTGTGCTGAGCCCAGTGTGCTGAGCCCAGTGTGCTGAGCCCTGGGTGCCGAGCCCTGGGTGCTGAGCTCCGTGTACTGAGCTCCGTGCCGAGCCC